>JAZKJV010004348.1:0-537517 GCA_037367405.1 Ottelia alismoides | reverse complement strand
TAGCGTACCTCGGCCCGATCTGACACCTCCAGACGATAGAGGAACTTGCCAGGAAGGGTTTGAGACCCTCAGGAGCAACAAGAACCGTCAAGGAGGAAAGTTCTCGTCGGGAGAAACTCGCCAGCGGCGAGTTCTTCCCCTGTTCTTCCTCGTGCCCTCCCTGCAGTCGGATGAGGAGCGAGCTTCCAGATGTTACAATAGCCGTCGGATCACGCACGCATCAGCCGTCAGATCTCGCTTGGAGATCTAATCTACGCCGTGGATTCGCAAACCGGTACCAGCCGCTGGATGGTCGCCACGTGTTTAAGTGAACCAGATCGAGTCGTCCACCCGCGTGCCTCTAGGGGTAAATTTCACATATAACCCCCGCTCTTTTTGTATTTAATTTTTAATTCTATAAATAAATTTTCACGTTATAAAATAAATGTAAAATTTACAGTAGGACCCCTGTACTTTATAGAATTACATTTTGGTCCTTCCGCGCCTCATGTGCAGTCCCACGTGAGGCGCGTGAAAATTGCATGTGTACCCTAGTGCTTTTGTTAATTGTAAAATAGTTCTTAAAAATAAAATAAATGTTTATTTCTTCTGGTATATTTGCACTGTGGCCCCTGTATTTATTTTTATTTGCATTTATGCCCCTACCAGGCTGTTTAATTTTTATATCTTTTATGTATTTATTAAAAATGTCTAGCTAGCTCCTAAAAATTCACAAAAATTACGGTAGATGCCTTGTATCTTGTAGATGCACGCTATATTTTTGTTTGGTATTTTTGAGCATTTTATCCTTTTATGAAAAATGAAAAAGGAGCTAATTTTGCACTATTTAAATGAGAAAATACAAAAAAATTATAAAATGTTTTTGGAAAATTATAAAAAATTATATATGATATATTTATATATTTAATGAGTCCAGAAAGTGAAAAACCCTAAAAACAAGAAAAAGAAAATTAAAAAATTTAGAATACTTCAAAATTAAACAAAAAATTATAAAAATGCCATAAAAATGTCAAAAATATATTTTCCTATGCTATAATTATCTAGATATTATTACTCATGTATTAAAATTAATTTGGGTAACTTTTGAATTTATTTTATATTTTTAGAACCCAAATTAGTGTTGGCCTATTTAATTAGTCCTATATTAGGGACCTTTTTAACATTAAACTATATAAAAATTAGTAAAATTCCAAAAAAAGTAATAACAAAAAAAATAGAAAAAACAAACAAAAAACCTAAAAAGATTATATTTAGTATATATTGAGTATATATATGTATCCATAGAGTATATCTTCTCTCTCTCTTCTTTTATATATCTATATATATAAATATATCTATATTATATAATTAAAATATATAAAAAATTATAAAACATAAAAACAAAATAAAAATAATAAAAACAAAAATAAAATAAAAAAAATATAAAACCCCAAAAACCGACAAAAATAGGAATCATTCAAGGATGACCCTGATGTACATGCACACCCATAAGCTACTCCTTTTTTTATTGCTCTCTGTGGTTCGACCTCTACATGCTTATACACTATGCATTTTGTGGTAGAGTTAATAAATGTTATTCACAGTTTTGGGATTTAATTGGCTTATTCTTTAATGTGGGTTGATTTCTGGTCAATAAGGGTTTTGTGAGCGGTCGCCTCAGCGACACTATCGTCCCCGCCTTGTGCGCGGGGCGTATTTTGACCCTCGTAAAATCCCTTGTTATCAGATGGCACCGTTGCCGGGGAGCAATGAGCGTGGCCTATTACATTTTGTCATTTTTGTATGGAAATTCATTTATTCATCATTAATTTTGTGAACAACTATCTTCTTTGCAATTGATCACCATACATGATTCTTTGATTAATGGCATGATTCATTCATTTATTGTGATTAATTATTTCATGCTTTATTTCATTGATTGAGCTTATACTAATTCTATCTCTTTGTGACTTTGTTGCGAGGGCCCGCCACGCGAGGATGGTTTCTTAGGAAGCCAAGGCAGCCGAGCTTGGAGGAGGTTGGTCTTCACTACATGACCAGCTGGAGAGAGCACCAAGGATGCAAAGGGATGTGAATTCATTAGGCCTTAAGCAATTAGGATCATTTTTGTAATTTATTGTGTGAGAGAGAAATTTTGGCATGTAATATAACTTGGACTCTACTCTTCACAACGAGGTCCAGTGCCAGGGTGTCTGTTCACCTGGGGGCCTCGTCGCGGCTTTCTCGTATTTTTCCCGCTTTATTTTCTTTGTTTCCCGCTGTTTTGAGTTTTCCGCCTTTATTTTATTTTGTTTTGTGTGCATGGAGCCTCTAGACATAGGCCTGCTTGATCGAGTAGATTAGGTCCAAACACCTTAATAATCTTGCATGTACCTATAGTACAACTTGGACTCAGATCAAACTCTAAACAGTCACATCATCGCCTTCGAGCCTACACGCCGCGAGCCCACCCTGCCAAGCGCTGCTCCTGAACTCGATGTATCAAGAGGAGGAGGGGTGAGCCTAGAGCAGACTCTTGGATTGAAGGTCGGTGACCGACTTGTGGTTCTTCACGCTAATATCAGCTAATGTTTAGGACGATTTTGTCGCTTGCATACCGCCATATAGATAGATTTAAAAATTCTGTTTTGCATACCGCATGGAGAGAGCTGGGATGCACTGTAAGTCTTCTAACTCAGCATGCATCATTCGGTTCAATGGTGAGATTTCCATCATGGAACCACTTGCACAGCTTTTCCGCTATCTCCCTCTGATTTTGAACACCTATGACTTAAATGAAAATCTACAGAAACGTTAGGCACTGGTATGAAAACAAATTCAAAAAAAAGTGAAAACCCAAAAACTAAAACAAGGGAACTACTAAATAAACTTTGACCTTAATTAAAATCTGTAATGGACTATCATTGTACTGGGTTCATAAAGCCCTCATTGTTTTCAGGTACCTTCGGAGGGGGACCAAAACCCTACTCTCATGAGCGAAGCACGCCCCATAAGGAATAGAGCCAAAATCCCAGTCTGCAACTGCCTTGTGTATCGCCTGGATTTCCGAAGTAATGGCGCTTCTATCGTACGTGACCGAGTAGGGCCTTGTCAGCGATGGTGTTCCTGCCTTGTGTGGAACATCGACATGGTCTAAAGTACTGAGCATAGGCCACGCCTTCACGGGGGTGTCTGTCTCATCGGTTTGCATCTGAGTAGGTTCTTGTACGCTCACAGGTGATTCTGTTGCGAGCGAGAACCGAAGTATTGGTTTCACCTATCGGCTTCCTCTCTCTATTTCTTTGGCTGAGTAGGAATCTAGGAAGGGTTACAAGGACCTCAAAAAAGTACATACTACATGTTACAAAGGAGGAGGACAAGTACGGGATTCTTTCTTGTAGTACTCTCTCTCCTATAGGGTTAGCATGCTAAGGACTTGTTAAAAGATTTGCCTGAAAGATCAATTCTAAAATCGAAAAGATAATAAATAGCCGAACCTTCACGGCTTCACATGGCGTGAGTTGGTGAACCCAATTTTACATTGTGTTTGTATGGATCTAGATTAAGGTTCAAAGATCGAGTCACGCGCCTTTGCGCAAATTTATGTCATTCTCTTTTGACCCCCCGCTCAGCCGAGCCTTTCTATTGTTTTGCACTCCTTTTTATTCCTCGTTGACCATCGTATCCTTCTTCCAACATCCAATCCTCTTTTGTGCTTCGTGAAGTTGATCCATGGATGGTTTCCATCGGGACCCCGCCAACACCCACATCGATTCCATAGACTCAACTCCGCCAATAAATTCGAGGCGATTCCCGCGAACCCGATCCGAACTATGCGGATCGATCTCCAGAATCCTCGTCTTCTACCTTTCTTTTGACCACCTAATAAGCCGGGATCACTTTTGTCCCACTTTCGCCGTTGTGAATGGAAGTCGATTACAGTCCACATCTTTTTCCGTTCACAACATGCTAGGGTTGACCTGAATTCCAGCCTCATCATGACAGTTGACCCATATTGCAAGTGGTCTGATCAGGACTCTCTCATTCTGTAGATAGAAGACAAATCAAGCCCTGGAGTCTACTCCGGAATTCATTTCATCAGATTCAGACCCTGATATGGCTCCTCAAGGAAAGGGCAAGGGTCAGCAGCCACCGCAACCAGAAGGACAGTTGCCAGATCAGAATCAGGTTAATGCACAACTGCTGGCGTCTATCCAGGCTATCCAACAGCAGCTGATAGAGCAAGCCCTAGCACAGACAACTTTTCAGGATATGTTGAATGATGTGATGAACATATCTGAGGGAGGAGGAGGCAGAAGAGGAGGTGGAGGTGGAGGTGGAGGTGGTGGTCCACTTGATGATGAAGAACCAGAACTACCGCCACCCAAGCCTACACTAAAAGAGACGTACAATCCTGGAGACAGCCAGATGACCGAGTGGATCCTCATTCCACCGGTGCACGCTCACTTTGAGCTGAAACCCCAATTCCTTGCTCTTCTTCCAGCCTTCCATGGAAACACCAGTGAAGAACCGTACAACCACCTGCAGCAGTTCTCATGCATCTGTCGTACTACTCACTACCCTAATGTCCCTTTGGACATTGTCAAAATGATGGCATTCCCCTTCAGCTTACAGGACAAGGCCCTCTATTGGGTCAACCATCTGGGGAAGGTTGTGACAACCTGGGAGGAACTGAAGTCAGCTTTCCTGCATAAGTTTTACCCTCTCGGTCGGATCAACTAGATGCGAGCCCGAATCAGCAACTTCTCCCAAGGAGCGCACGAGTCCATACATGAAGCATGGGAGAGGTTCACTGATCTGCAGGAGAAATGTCCACATCATGAGATCCCGAAGACCAGTTTGGTCCAACACTTTTTTGGGGGACTGGACATCGAGAGCCAAAGGCTCGTTGATGCAGCATGCGGGGGTTCGCACTTCAACAAGGATGAAGATGTGGTATGGCAGATATTCGAAGAAATGACCGAAGGAGAGGCCGCCCTCTCTTCATCCAAAGCATATCAGAAGCAGCCCCAGATCCTCCAGAAACAAGTACACATGGCAGCATCCCGCGAGGCGGAGAGATATGAGAGCTCCAATCTCAGTATCATCGGGGGCCATCTCTCGAAGGTTGACATCATAGAGAAGCGATCACAGGACCTTGAGAAACTTGCTGTGATCAAGAAGAGGACTCAGAACCTTGACAAGCTTGATCAGATCACCAAGCAGCTAGAATTGATGGTAGGCACCATCAATTCTGTTCAGTCGGCAGCACCATCAGAAGCTCCAGCTGAGAGGAAGGACGAGCAACCACCGCAGCATCAGCCTCAGCCGAGCCAGCAGCCACCGGCAGTCCAGCACGTGTACTACGTGCAGGCGCCCGATCAGGGCCAACCGCAGCAGCAGATGGTTGTGTACCAACCAGAGTTTCTTTCAAGATCCGATCCAGTCTTCCCACCACCACCACCCCTGATTCAGGAAATGAATGGGGTATGGAGTAACGAAGCACAACCGACCGCCTGATTGGCACAGGCAGACTACCTCCCTGCAAACCACTACGTCGATTAATCTACCAGTCCTATGGGACAACCTCAGGGTCAGCTACCTGCCAACCGGCAATACCACCAACCTTAGGGTGGTCGTTTTGGACAGTCCTCACAGCCACCGCAATAGTATCATCAGCCTCCTCAGTATGCAAATCAATAGAGGCAGAATCAGCCATACCAACAGCCACAATACCGCCACCCACAGCCTTTTCATTAGTATGTGGCTGCTCCACCTCAGCAATACCAGCAGTATCCTCCCCCTCCTATCAGCAGCTTCAACTTCCTGCACCACCCCAGCACCACCAGCAACAACCTCAGCACCCACAAATGCAACAACAGCGTGGTCTGCACGCTGAACCCACTGAGGTAACTCCTGTGAACCCGACCATGGAGTGTCTGGCCCAACTCGTCAAAGGGCTGGCAGATATGACCAAGAGGCTCGACGACCTGACCGCCGCGAAAACCACTATTCCAGGTCAGGTCGAGGCCAACCCCAATAACTTTGAGAAGAAAGAGCAGGTAGAATGTGATGTCCTGTCTGTGTCTGTAGAGTCAGAAAACGATATTATTGCTTGTTCTAATGATGTCACTCTCAGGAGCGGTAGGGCCTTGCCTTTGCCTGCCATCAAGATTGGGGTGAATAAAGAAACAGGTGGATCGTCATCTTCTGCATCAACCGTGCCAGCTACAGGGGCGGGTGAGGAGGAAGAAGAAGGAGAAGCCATTCCAGCCGTCGCGCAGTACCAGCATCCCCAGCCAAAAAAACAAAAAAATCAAAAAATCAAAAACAACAAAAAAAGCTTGCAGCCGAAGCGAAGCCGCGCCAACCTTGGAGGAGCCGCCAGCAGTAACCGATCCCTCGCCAGCCGACGGAGCAGACGCTATACTTTTTGCTCACCCATCAGCACCAGCATGTCAGGATACAGTTTGTACTCCTTTTTGTAGTCCGGATGCACAACATTCTGTGGGCGATAATTTTGATGTAAATAAGAACTCTGTTTTTCCTGCTAGAGATGTACATATTCCTTTTCCTCATGCAATAGAAAAATCCAAAAAAATGCAAAAGAAAAAAGTGCATTGTCTGATCTAGGAGTTGTGGAAATAATTGACAACTTAACTGTTGAGATTCCCTTACTGAAGGCCGTGGAGTACATGCCAACTGTTAAGAAAGGTCTGAAAGAGGTATGTACCAGCAAGCGTCGCCCATCAAGAAGAAACAGACACCAGCAAGTTGAGAAGCACATCCTCACCTTGACCATGGTAGCAGCCATCAGTAACCTCCCACAAAAAAAGCAGGACAATGGAGCACCTCTTATCAGTTGTGAAATTTTCGATCAGGTCTTTGAGCGCACTCTCCTTGACAGCGGATCTTCCATCAACCTTTTGCCGGCATCAATAACGCAGGAATTTGGGCTGAGCCCGCTCAAGCAGACACGAATGATCCTTCAGTTCGCTGACCGATCCATCAAGCGACCTAGAGGTTTGTTGGAAGACGTTGTAGTAAAGGTGCGGGAGATGCAATTCCCTGTTGATTTTGTAGTTCTTGATATGGACTCACCCGTACCCTTACTCCAGACCCCTGTCATCCTTGGCCGGCCATTCTTACGTACATCAGGTGCCGTGGTTGATTACGGGTCCGGCAAGATCACTTTCAGCTCAAACAACACGCAGATCACTATAGACATGATCAGGCAGCCAAACGCCATGACTGATGAGAGCCATGCAGTATCAGAAGTAGATTGTGACTTTGTTGCAGAGATCAGATACTCATCACTATCATTGAATGATTCATGGACCCGAGAAATCCTCATTCTTGAGGAGGACTTGGAAAGCACAGTTGAACTATGCTCCGATGATTCTTGGGAGACTGATTCTCTGATGTTGGAACAATTAGATGACTTCAAGAATTCACTCCAGACCGAACACAATGAGCCTCGTGCAGAACCGTTCGGCACCTCATCAGGATCTCAACAGAATGCTGAGGATGGTAGCCCCATCAAAGAAGTACATCCTACCACCAGTATAGTGTCTGAAGTGACCAACAAGTTGGACAGGTCAAAACCAGAACTCAAGCCACTTCCTGCAGGCCTGAAGTATGCTTTCCTTGCAGGTGAAGAACACATGTATCCGGTCATCATCAGCATCAGGCTGAATCCGGATCAGGAATCTCATCTTCTCGAGGTTCTAGAAAAGAATCGCAAGGCACTTGGTTGGTGCGTATCAGATCTCCGTGGGATAAATCCAGCTTTGTGTTCACACCATATTTATTTGGAAGAAGATGCCAAGCCATCCCGCAAATTCCAAAGAAGGCTGAACCCAAACCTTCGGGACGTCGTCATGAAAGAAATAACGAAATGGTGTGATGCAGGCTTCATCTATCCTATCTCCGATTCAAAATGGGTAAGCCCACTACATGTAGTTCCAAAGAAATCCGGGCTTACCGTGGTTACCAATGATAAAGGAGAGGAAATATCCACTCGGGTAACAACCTCCTGGCGGGTGTGTGTTGACTACCGTCGTCTTAATGCGGCAACTAAGAAGGACCACTTTCCCTTTCCATTCATTGATCAAGTTCTGGAAAGATTAGCAGGCAAGGAGTTCTTCTGCTTTTTGAATGGGTATTCCGGGTACAACCAGGTGACAATCGCTCCCAAAGATCAAGAGAAGACTACCTTCACTTGCCCGTTCGACACCTACGCCTTCAAGAGGATGCCCTTTGGGTTATGTAAAGCACCTGCAACTTCCAAAGATGCATTCTAGTTGTTTTTGCTGAGATGGTAGGCAGTTTTCTCGAGGTGTTCATGGACGACTTCTCTGTCTATGGTGATAGCTTCGATTCTTGTCTTGAGCACCTGGACAGAGTGCTTCAGAAATGCAGTGAAGTCAATTTAGTACTTTCATGGGAAAAGAGCCACTTCATGGTCACTGAAGGCATTGTGCTGGGTCACGTCGTTTCCAAACGTGGCATGGAAGTCGACCCAGTGAAGGTGGATGTCATTGCCAATCTAGAGCCACCTTAGTCAGTGAAAAATGTAAGGTCATTTCTGGAGCATGTGGGATTTTACAGACGATTCATCAAGGATTTTAGCCGCATTGCCCGACCTTTGACAGAACTGCTATGCAAGGAAACTGGGTTCAATGTAGATCAGCGAGTTCTCCTTGCTTTCAATCAGCTGAAGGAGCTTATCACTCAGGCTCCATTCCTACAACCGCCGAACTGGTCTCTTCCCTTTGAGATCATGACCGATGCGTCAGACTTTGCAGTCGGGGCTGTTCTTGGACAGAGGAAAATAGAGCACCCTATGCCATTCACTACGCCAGCAGAACATTAGATGAGGCGCAAAGAAATTACACTGTGACAGAGAAAGAGTTGCTGGTTGTGGTTTTCGCCCTTGAGAAGTTCAGATCCTATTTGCTTGGATCGAAAGTCACCGTTTTTAAAGACCACTCTGCTATCCGGTACCTGCAGCAGAAGAAGGATGCCAAGCCGAGACTGATTCGATGGATCCTTCTCCTCCAGGAATTTGATTTGGAAATCAAGGACAAGCCTGGAGTTCAGAATGTGGTAGCAGACCATCTCTCCAGAATTGAGCAGCATGAGCCTCCTCTGAACAGTGCACCCATTACAGAAACCATTCCTGACGAATCAATCTTAGCAGTGGATTTGCTTCCTTAGTATGCTGATATAGTCAATTACCTCGCCTCGGGGGTAATACCATCGGATTGGACGAAGAATCAAAAGAATAAATTTATGTCGACCATCCGGTTCTATCAATGGGAGGATCCTCTTTTATTCAGGGAAGGAGCGGATTGCATTTGGCGCAGGTGCATTCCTCAGGAGGAGCATTATAGTGTCCTCGAGCATTGTCACTCGCTCGAATCCAGTGGACATCACTCTGGAGACCGTACGACAGCCAAAGTACTTCAGTGTGGCTTCTGGTGGCCCACATTATTTAAGGATGCAGCAGAATTTGTCAAACGATGCACTGACTGTCAAAGATTGAAGGGTACACTCACTGCCAAAGATTCGATGCCCCTGAAAATCATTCAGATAGCAGATGTTTTCGATGCATGGGGCATTGACTTCATGGGACCTTTCCTTAACAGTCAAGGTTTTGAGCACATCCTTCTTGCCGTTGATTATGTGAGTCGTTGGGTTGAAGCTATTCCCGCTCGAGCCGCCGACAGCCGAACAGTGTGTCAGTTCTTGAAGAAGAACATCATTTCACGGTTCGGGATACCGAAAATTCTCATATCAGACGGGGGGAGCCATTTTGTTAACAAAGAGGTCAAGAAATTAACAAAGGAGTACGACATCGATCATCGCATCGCGTCGCCTTATCATCCTCAGAACAATGGCATGGCAGAATTATCAAACAGAGAAATCAAGACTATCCTGCAGAAACTTGTCAGGCTAGACAGAAAAGACTGGTCCCAACTCTTGGACTCGGTCTTATGGGCTTACTGAACCACCTACAAGTCTCCCTTGGGCATGTCACCCTATCGTCTTGTATATGGGAAGCCGTGCCATCTGCCCATCGAATTAATTCACAAGTCTTTATGGGCAATTAACATGTGCAATTTGGACTCACGAAAAAGTGGTCAGAAAAGAAAGGATGATCTGAACAGAATCTTGGAGTTCCGAGACTATGCACACGATAACACATCAATGTACAAGGAAAAGGTGAAACGCTGGCATGACCGGCACATCAGACGAAAAACCTTTGAAGTTGGACAGAAGGTGTGGCTATTTGATGCAAAGTTGCGGATATTCCCGGGCAAATTAAAGAGTAAGTGGACAGGGCCATTCCAAGTTCGTGAAGTGCGTGACAATGGAAGTATCGCCATATCAGAATTGTCTCCTGACGCACAACCATTCGTTGTCAACGGTCAACTCCTGAATCCTTACCTCGAACCAGATACATTCTTTGCCGTTGTCGACTCCATTCAGCTCGCGAACCATGAAGATATATCCACAACAGTGACCGCATCAGAAGATTCAGACGCTGCATCACAAAAATTGTTTATCTGATTTTCTTCTTTTCTTCTTTTCTTCTTTTTCTCTTCTATCCTCGTTTTTTTATCAAGAAATGTTGCCCCTTGTTGTCAGTCTTCTATACTTAGGACGCACTTTGTCCTAAGTATAGGGGGGTATGCACCTCGAGTGTTCTATTCTTTGCGATCCTCTCCATTGTCTCCTCTTCTTGTCTGTACTTAGGGATATTTTACTCTAAGTATAGGGGGAGACAATCTGAGTACGATCTGTGTTTTCGCACCCTTGACCCTCCCTGCTTTGTGTACAGTCTGCTATACTTAGGATTACTTGATCCTAAGTATAGGGGGGACGGTCAACTTCTCGTTTGTTCATTCTTTCCTATATTTATTTATTCATTCATTCATTCCTAGACTTGTCTATACTCAGTACGAGTTATGTCTTCTCTTTTCTCTTCGATCTATGAGGACATAGCTCAAGCTAAATATAGGGGGGTCGTATGTACGATGTATATACTATAAGCCATAACTCATACTGTAAATAAAATATCACCTCAAAAAAAGAAAAAGAAAAAGTATTTCTATTATAATAATAAAAGATAATTGTGAGCCCCTCAGACTATTTCTATCTACACCGATTAATAATTTAGGAAAAAGGCTTTGTGCAAAATGTGCTCTTTGAAAAATATTTTGAAAATTTCTTAAAAAATAGCATGTACAAGTATTCAAACTTTGTAAATAGTTTTGCTTGTAAAATTCATTTTCTTTGAGTGAAATAAAAATGTGTGAAAAATAGCTTGCAAATGATTGGAAAATCTGGTTGTCAAATTGTCTTGAAAAATCTACCTATATTGTTTTGAAAAAACCTTTGCAAAAATCATTTCCAAATGAGTGTACATGTGTGCAAAATTATTTTGGACTATAGTTTTCAAAATCTTTTGAAAATGATTCTCGAATAAGTTTGAGGAGTCTGCACAAAAATCTCTCATATAAAAAAAATAAAAATAATAATAATAAGCAAAAAAAACTTACAAGAGCCAAAACCATGTTGTATATAAAATTTAGTTCTTTTGTATATACTGATTAATAAATCAGGCTAAATACTTTTACAGTATAATTTGAAAAATAGTATGAACTGTTTGGAAAACTTGCTGTGAAATGTTTTCAACCTATGTAAAATTGCTTTGTTTGAAAATTTTCTTCTTTGTCTGAAACAAAGGATTTGAAAACCTATGTGCAATTGTTTTGAAATTATAAAAACTATTGTGGAATATATATATATATACAGTGTGACAAATTTTTGCAAAATAGTTTTCAAATGTTTGTAAATGCTTGCAAAAATTATCGTGTACTATAGTTTTCAAAATTATTTTCAAATAAACCTGAGGAATAAAAGCATCATTACAAATACATGTAAATTATAAATAAAATACATAAAATTTTTTATTTGTATAACTTGAATAAATTACTTTAATTAAAACTTGTAAAATCTTTAAAGGTCCTTAAATTTTGTAAAACAACACGGCACGCCTGTGTAAATAATTGTATGTACTTTTTGTATGTATCAAGCTTTTTATTTTGCAAAAAATTCTTTGTGTGAAAAGATTCTTTGATTTTAAAATTCTTTGTGAAAAACTGCATCATTCATTGTGCACAGCATGATCATACCATTCATATTCTTTTTGAGTGAGCTTGATGATTGAACCAGTCCAATAAAGTCTCAAATTGGAGCTTGGTTGGACCTTACCGCACCTAACTGCACTGGAACCTTATGGGAACTAGGTTTAAGGTACTTCAGGTCTATGCAGACTTAATTATTTGAGAAATCAGGGCTGGGTTCAAGTCACCTCAACTGACTAACTAGAACTTTTCGAGACACACACATGACTCTTGTCGGCCGTGACCTAACTTGGACACTTTGCACCTTTCACTTGGCTCAACTCAGTCAGAGTGGTGAGGGGGTTGGATTTGCTAGTCTGAGACGCGCATGGGTGGAAACATTCGTCCTCGTCTAGGGAGGGAAGTGCATCCCAACCTGGTCTAGTAGCCATGAGGTCTAACGACAGGAGAGTGTGGGTTACGATAATGCTTCAAAAGAGGGATAGTCTACTGGCTCAAGAGGAAAAACTCCTTATGTAAATGCTGCTGTGAATAGTATTTAAAAAAATGGTCAGGCCTGTACAAAAATAAAATGCCTGCAAAGTATGTACATATGTTGTAAAGCCAATAAGCAAGCTTGAGTTACAAAGTCAAATATGTGAGCCTGCAGCTGGATGACTCGACTACACTGGTCTTGCTACCTAGGATAGGTAGCTACACTGGCTACCGTCCATTCTTCTCTTCACCCCCTCCTCTTGAGCTGGTTGCCACTTGAACTTAGAAGGGAATACCCCGCTCCTCTAGGATGGAGTTGTTGGATTGGGGAATCATTGGGTTGTCATTCTGGAGAAGTCAGTTCCTTTGTCATTTCAGTTGGGGAGAGCCACTATCACTTACACTGTACAAGTCAGCTTCATAGTCATAAGGGTTTGCGTATGATGTAGGCTAGTTCTGACAAGGCTATTGAGGTGGGTTGAACCGAGTTTTGGGACTCTCGAAGGCTGTTGTGTTTTAAAGCCGGTTCCCGACTAGGTTCTACACACATCCACACCCGAGGTCTAGCAGAAGCTCCAAATTCTGATTTTGTAAGGACATATATTGCACTGAAAGCAACCCTATTCACTCTATCCTTCTTCAATTCTCTTTTTCTTTTCTTCTGATTCTTTATTCTTTTTGTACTTATTGCATAAGTATTTGCTAGGGACTAGCAAAGGCAAGTATAGGGGGGTGATGAATCTCCATTTCATCACCTTTATTCTATCATTTTGGCCTTAAAAACCCCAGCAAATGCATGTAAATGGCATCAATTTATCCATAATAGCATTCATTATTTATTGTACTTATTGTACATAAAATAAGGTTTTTAATGCCAAAAGTATAGAATAAAGAGAAGAAAAGAAAAAGGAATAAAATATTGCAAATATTTTATGACCCAAACCCCGAGATCAAGGCCAGAATGGAATTGGTCAACAAGGAATAAAGTAGGGGGAGATAAGGGCCAATAATACAATAAATTCTTCATTCATATATGCATTTTTGACACCTATTCTGTATTTAATTATTTATTCATCAAATCGAGAAACTTTGTACATGAAAGTTGTAGATGATAATGTAAATAAAAATACAAAATTGAGTTTGTGTAAAAATAATACACAGTGTACATTTTCGACACAGAATAAAAAGCCAGAATCTCAACTTCACAGACCCATATCTTGCAAATAAAAACTCATAATCACCAAAATCACCTTTAATTGTACATATCTCTTCAAGAACTATTTAATAAATATGGTTTCATAATTTTTGGAGTTCATCTGTGAAAGTTAGGTTTTTGGCCCTTATTGTACATAGTATTGATTAAAATATTCATTTTATTCATTATTCCTTATTTTTACAAACTTATATTTTTAGAATTTTGTAAATATTATATATAATACATGTACATATTGAAATTAAAATAAAACTAAAAAGAATTCATAAAATAAAATAAGTCTATGGGATACATAGACCAAGAATACCTATATTACCTACGTACAGAAATAAAAAGAAAATTCATTCTTTAATAATTCTTTCATATTTTTACAATATTGTAAACATTACCTATAATTTATTAAAAATACAAATCCAAAATAAAATCCAATAAAATTCATTAAATAAATAAAATATATATAAAATATAGGTAAAATACCTATAAGTATACCTACATACTACATACACCTATTTATTTAAATATGTAAATAAACTCACAAAAATTAAATAAAATATATTTATACTCATAAAAATAAGTTATAAATATATAAAATAAGAAAATAATAAAATAAAATATGCAAAATAATAAGAAAATATACAAAATACATATAAATACACTTATAAATACACTATTAAAATAAACTCATAATAAAATACATCAAAAAATTAAATAAAAATCATAAATAAATACTACATTACTTAATACACATTTTTTATTTTATAAGCAAAGTGTAATAAAATCATTTATTGGGTCTAATAAATAGGTCAAAATTTGTGCTGAGGTGGACCAATTAGAAGCCAGGGAGTGCTGACCCCCAGTCAACTCCCCCCTGAGCCTCTGACTCCCATCAGAACTGTCTTTTCCCGTGTATTCTTGCATTTTTCCCGCTCGATCCTTCAATCGATCGCTTTCGATCCCTTCACGGGAATTTCTCCCAGAACCATGATGATTCACGCCGACACTTGAGATTGCGTGTACATAGACCAGATTCGTCGATAATCGCCAGGCAATAAGGGTGCCTAGAATGTTTATAAATAAGAACCTCCTCCTCCTTGGCCGAATTTGGCCAACTTTACTTCCCCCAAACGCTTTGAATATGGTCCTGGACGAGCCCTTGTGACAGGAGGCGCTCCCTAGCACCGTCAATCGGCCGGAGGAGGAGGGAAATTTTGTCGCGACGGAGCTCCGGCGTCCGTCCTGCTCCCTAGAGGCCCCCAGGTATAAGAGCTGCTCCTTTACGTTATTTAGGTAGCTTTTCATTTCAGTCTTTCATTCCAGCACTTTATTTCGCATTTAGATCCGTAGAATAGCCTAGTCCAGCCAAATCGAAGTTCGCCGGAGCGGACCACCCTTTCACCTCCATATCACTCCTATACGCATTCTCCATCTTCTGGCCATCTTAGTTCAACCAGAGCATCATCGGCTCTGCGAATCGAAGCTCCTCCACCGCCTTCCGCCGGAGCTTCTCCACCCATTGTCATCCCCTTGCTTCCAGCTTCATACCCCGGGTCGAGGAGAAAGCCCTCGAGCCCCTCTACCTTCCTGTGCAGGTCAGGCACGCTAAAACGTGCCGGGGGACAAATCACAAGCGGGCGGAGGTACCTGGAGCCGTGTTTCTTCCTCGAGCTCACGGTGGCGCTTCAGCGTACCTCTACCCGATCCGACATCTCCAGACGATAGAGGAACTTGCCAGGAAGGGTTTGAGACCCTCAGGAGCAACAAGGACCGTCGGGGAGGAAAGATCTCGTCGGGAGAAACTCGCCAGCGACGAGTTCTTCCCCTGTTCTTCCTCGTGCCCTCCCTACCGTCGGATGAGGAGCAAGCTTCCAGATGTGACAATAGCCGTCGGATCACGCACGCATCAGCCGTCAGATCTCGCTTGGAGATCTAATCTACATCGTGGATCTGCGAACCGGTACCAGTCGCTGGATGGTCGCCATGTGTTTAAGTGAACCAGATCGAGCCGTCCACCCGCGGGCCTCTAGGGGTAAATTTCACATATAACCCCCGCTCTTTTTGTATTTAATTTTTAATTATGTAAATAAATTTTCATGTTATAAAATAAATGTAAAATTTGCAGTAGGACCCCTGTACTTTATAGAATTACATTTTGGTCCTTCCGCGCCTCACGTGCAGTCCCACGTGAGGCGCGTGAAAATTGCATGTGTACCCTGGTGCTTTTGTTAATTGTAAAATAGTTCTTAAAAATAAAATAAATGTTTATTTCTTCTGGTATATTTGCACTATGGCCCCTGTATTTATTTTTATTTGCATTTATGCCCCTGCCAGGCTATTTAATTTTTGTGTCTTTTATGTATTTATTAAAAATGCCTAGCTAGCTCCTAAAAATTCACAAAAATTAGGCTAGATGCCTTGTACCTTGTATATGCACGTTGTATTTTTGTTTGGTATTTTTTAGCATTTTATCCATTTATTAAAAATGAAAAAGGAGATAATTTTGCACTGTTTAAATGAGAAAATACAAAAAAAAATATATAATGTTTTTGGAAAACTATAAAAAAATTATATATGATATATTTATATATTTAATGAGTCCAAAAAGTGAAAAATCCTAAAAATAAGAAAAAGAAAAATAAAAAAATTAGAAAACTTCAAAATTAAACAAAAAATTATAGAAATGCCACAAAATTATTAAAAATATATTTTCCTATGCTATAATTATATAGATATCATTATTCATGTATTAAAATTAATTTGGGTAATTTTTGGATTTATTTTATATTTTTAGAACCCAAATTGGTGTCGGCCTACTTAATTAGTCCTATATTAGGGAACTTTTTGACATTAAAAATATATAAAAAATAGTAAAATTCCAAAAAATGTAATAACAAAAAAATTAGAAAAAAAACAAACAAAAAAACCTAAAAATATTATATTTAGTATATATTGAGTATATATATATATCCATAGAGTATATCTTCTCTCTCTCTTCTTTTATATATCTCTATATATAAATATATCTATATTATATAATTAAAATATATAAAAAAATTATAAAACATAAACATAGAATAAAAATTATAAAAACAAAAATAAAATAAAAAATATAAAACCCCAAAAACCCATAAAAATAGGAATCATTCAAGGATGACCCTGATGTACATGAACACCCATAGGCTACCCCTTTTTTTATTACTCTCTGTGGTTCGACCTCTACATTCTTATACACTATGCATTTTGTGGTAGAGTTAATAAATGTTAATTCACAGTTTTGGGATTTAATGTGGGTTGATTTCTGGTCAACAAGGTTTTGTGAGCGGTCGGCTCAGCGACACTATCGTCCCCGCCTTGTGCGTGGGGCGTATTTTGACCCTCGTAAAATCCCTCGTTATCAGTAACCCCCAACGCCGCTTCCATCGCTCTTCCACCACTCCACCAACCATAGCAAAACATCCCAGTAACGCCCACTTCCTCCACCAATTAAAACCCTACTCCACCTCTATCTACCCTCGTCAACCAATTCACGGGCTGAGTCCCAACCCTCCTCGCTCCTCCGGTGACAGTGCATGACCGATTTGTTACGGCGACGGTGACCTTAACGCTCAGGTGTCGACTCGTGGTCTCCGACCATGTTGCGGTGCCTCTGGCCCGCCGTGCGCCCCTCTATGGTTGTGCGGGTCGTGCGACGACCCGAGCTTCAAGCAAGCTTAGCCCAAGCTTCTCTCCACCTTCCTCTTCCTCGTTCGATCTCTAGGTATCTCTCTATCTCTTGTTTTTCTTTATTTTCTTTGAATTAATTCCACGTACAAAACGTCATTCACCCTCGCCTGACCATCCACTTAGCCCTGCCACTCAACCACCATCCATGCTAGACCCTCCGCGAACCTTTCCCCTTCTTCAGAACCTCCACCGCCTCTGTTCCCTCCTTCTTCCCCTCGTTGTAGAAGAACCTCCCCCAGGGCCTCACCCCCTCCCATCTACGGCCCTCCATTCCACTCCCCTTCACTCGCACACATGCTTCTAACACTTGTAGGTAACCAAGCCTCGCTCGACGTCTCCAAACGACAATGGAGCTCTCTAACCAAGCCTCGCTCGACGTCTCCTCAACCTTCTCCTCAACGCCCTTTGAAGGAGCTGTCGGATCGAGGTGGAAGGATTTTAGGCTCGTCGGAGCCAAGTCCCCTCGCCACCACCCACGGCGAAGGATGAAGGTGCAGTTGCCCTTGGATCATGATCCAAGGGTACCTGCATCAGAAGGAGGCCAGCCATTGAATCAGATCCTGGAGTCCCATAGACCGTCCATCCATGATACGTATCATGGCCATTGAATTATCTTGATCTAAGGGCTGAGATGAAGCCACGAGCCTCCTCGCTTATCCTCTAGGCTTGGGAAACCAAGATGCTCCCCGAAGCACCAAATGCTGCTACATCATCCTCCCAAACCTCGCCCCGCGCACGTGCCTTGCACATGAGGCCCCCTGATCTACTCTCATCCACCCACACCCACTTTAACCTCATCCGCAAGATCTTCCTCCCATCCAAGGGCTGTGCACCCTCCATGTCATGACACTCACTTAACCGTTGGATGAGATCCCCTGATCTCATCCTACCCATTCGTCACTACCTCTTCCCTCATCATTGGATCTTATCTGATCGATCAGATCTTAGCCCCTCATTCACGCCCTCATCTGGGCCATTGGATCACATGATTCAACGGTCCCAGCTTTGTCTTCCACCTCCAACGTCTCCCCTCCCCCAGCCATCACACCTCGCCACACCATCACCCCCTTCCATTTTTATCTCCACCCTCCAGATGCCTCTCATCAATCCAAAGCCACACCCATGCAACCAATATCTCCACCCTCTTCGCGTAACCCCCAGTGTCCCTTCCATTGCTCTTCCATCACTCCACCAACCGTTGCAAAACACCCCGGTAACACCCCACTTCCTCCACTTATTAAAACCCTACTCCACCTACATCCACTCTCGTCCACCAATTCACGGGCTGAGGCCTAGCCCTCTTCGCTCCTTCGGTGATAACAAAGGACTGATTTGGCATGACGACGATAACCTTAACGCCCAGGAGTCGACCCATGGTCTCCGACCATGTTGTGGTGACTCTGGCCTGCCGTGCTCCCCGCCGTGGCTATGCGATTGTGCAACGACTCATGCTTCAAGCAAGCTCAACCCAAGCCTCGCTCCGCCTTCTTCCTCATTCGATCTCCAGGTATTTCTCTATCTCTTATTTTTCTTTAATTTCTTTGAATTAATTCCATGCACACAATGCCATTCACCCTCACATGACCATCCACTTAGCTCCTCCACTCAACCACCATCCACGCCAGTCCCTCCGCTCACATTTCCCCCTTCTCCAGAACCTCTACCGCCTCCGTCCCCTACTTCTTCCTCTCGTTGGAGAATAACCCCACCGAGACTTCACCTCCTCCTATCTACGACCCCCCATTCCACTCTCCTTTGCTCGCACACACACACACACACACACACACACTTCTAACACCTGCAGGTTGCCTACTGCTTCAATGATTGGATTTAACAACATGACTCTGATCTCGTGCTCTGACTCCGACGACCAAGCCCTGCCCGACGTCTCCAGACGATGATGGTGCCTTGCTCATCTCCAGCTTCTCTGCCAACCTTCTAGCATACAGCCATGACCTTTGAAGGAGTTGTCGAACTGAGGTGGAAGGATTCTGGGCTCCTCGGAGCCAAGTCCCCTCGCCGCCACCCATGGTAGAGGAAGGAGTAGTTGCCCTTGGATCGTAATCTAAGGATACCTGCATCAGAAGGAGGCCAGCCGTCGAATCAGATCCAACAGTCCCATTGGCCGTCCATCCACGATATGTATCATGGCCATTGGATCATCTTGATCTGATGACTGAAATGAAGCCTCGAGCCTCCACGCCTATCCTCTAGGCTCGAGAGACCAAGCGGCTTCCTGAAGCACCAGATGCTGCCACATCATCCACCGAGCCTCGCCCCTCGCACGTGACTTGCGCGTGAGTGTGGGGTTATTTATAGAGACACCCCAGCCGTCTCCAGAATTGTAATGAGGTCCTTAGGCACGTGCCACATGCGTGCCTGTGGTAAATTACACAGAACCCTCACCGGATTTCAATAATTGTAGAGATTCCCCTATGCACAAGGAGAAATTACACAAGGTCCCTCGAGTTTTTTCTAATTACAAATAGGTCCCTCCAAGGACCTATTTGCAATATTTGTATTTATTTTTATGCATTTTTATTACAGTTATGCTCCTAGCACTATTTTATTCATATCCTGAGCATTTTAAGTCCAAATCACATGATTTCAGTTTCATTTTGATGCTCATTTCATTGTCTTTCTAATGGCATGTTTAATTTCTTATTTTGACACTTAACTAAAAAGGCTATATTCATACATGCTCAGTGTCTCTTGCTCTTCTATATAAATTCCATGATTATATTTAATGCTCGATTTGACTCTAGAATTTAACCATAATTTGTTGCTCATTGATTTGACATTTCGTAAGTCATATTTGTTTATCTTCTTTTGCCTTGTTCTTTGCATTTCATCATGTATTTTGTTCATCTCATCTATTTTTGCTTTTTAAAAATCAAATAAAAATTGACATGCACCATTCTGCTTTGTTCTTGCATTATTTATCGATGAACTCGAATTTCACCTCTTTAGTAATAAAAAATTGTGGTATAGGAGATGAAATTCGGTCGATCAAGAACCACAACATTTGAATATCATGGAGAAAATTTACTTGGGAAGTTTACCAAGGTTGAATACAGGGAACATAGCTTTTTAGTTGTGTGGTTTTAGATTAATTTAAATAATTAATTAAATGCTCAATTAATCTCTGTGTTAGAAAAATAATAGAAATATGAAGATGACAATGCAATCAAAGTTAATGAAAATACATCGAGGGAATAATGAAGCGCATGATCTGTGACTTTGATTTTTAATCCAAATAATATTAATCTAGATCCTCAAAATAGGTTCACAGATCAAAAAGGATTGAACTCAAGCGATATTCGTATTGATTCCAGTGCTTCAGGTAAATAAATCAATTGATACTCATAATAATTTCAAATAGAATTTCTGTCCTCAAAATTTCTGTGATTTAATCCTCAAATAGTTGACAATAATATTAAAGGAATAAAGCTTAATTATTCCCCCTACAAAAGTTATATCCTCAAGGATATCGATAAAAGTATAAGAGGATCAAATAAATTCAGGTCCTCACACTTAAATCCCTACAAATAAAGTCAAGGATCTTCTCATTAGAGAATGGCACAAATATGTCAAGAAGTAGCTTGCATAAATCATCAGAGATCCTCAAATAATAGTCATCATAAAATAGACTCATATCTATCCAAAACTTGCATAATAAGATAGAGAATGGAATAAGCTTCAAAATGACATATTATACGCTAAAATCAGAGTTCGAATGAGAAAGATATGCTAAATTGAAATTCCAGGGACTTAAATGTAATAAAAGTGAATGTTTTCCCTTCAATTTGGTCACTGGAGGAAATTATCTGTAATTTACGAAACCCATCGAGGCCTCTTTGCAATTTACCCATGCAGGCACATGCATATCACGTGACTGAGCCGGTGGGGGGCATTTTGTGATTAGTTGAACAAGCAAGGGCCTCTCTATACATCATGAGTTAGTGCCTCACATGTGACTCTAACGTCAGCAATTGGCATGGCGTCGATGTAATTTCTTCAAAGAACAAGGGGAAGGTGTAATTTGCCCCCAGCGCGCGAACGAAGCACGTACGCTTGGAGGCTCGACGACGGGGCTGGCAGTTTGGAGCCCGAAGCGGAGGCTCAAGTGCACTGGCAAAGGCTCGGTGTTTTGAGCCTATGTGGTGGATGCTGGAGGCTTAGCGGTGGTTCGATCGACCTGATCCTCGAGACTGGGTCCAAGGCTCGGGGCAACAATGTGGCATGCGAGGGGCCATAGGATCAAGGGCTGGCCCTTGATCCAATGGCCGCTGGAGATCTGGGTCGTCAGCAGAGGGAGAGAGGGTCGAGGTAGAGGCTGTGGCTGTGGCACACGATCGAGGAGCATGAGGCAGTGAAGAGGGTGGTTGTGTGCTCGGGGATGGTTGAGGCGACCGACCACGTAGGGGCAGACGGAGCTGATGGAGGCGACGCGTGGCTACACGCGAGGCGGTGAAGACTGGAGGCGGAGTGGAAGTCGACGCGAGGGTAGAGGGTGCGAAAAGGAGGTGATGAAGATCAATCTATGGTGGGTGAGGATCAGGGCTTTGACCTTTGCAAGGTCGGAGGTGAATGAGATTATGGAAGGTAGACAGAAATCGAAGAGGATATAAGAAGGATGAGATGGAGTTGGCTTGGTATTCACCTACGAACAAGGAAGATGAAGGTCCTTGCATTTCGTCGCTCGAAGACCTTGGTGAACGGGGGCCTGAGCTCCAGCAACTCGAGTTGCTACTCGAATGAGACTCAGTTGAGGATCACATTGTACCTCCTCCCCTCGACATTGCCTGCGCGAGATTCCTTTGTTGCTATCACCTACAAGGGGTAGCGACTAGAGGAGAAAATATTTGAAGTGGGTGGATAACGAGGCACTATAGTGGGCGCGGTTGGGTAGAGGGCGAGCAGTGATCACCTGAAGGTAGGTTTCCTGATGGCATAGGTAGGAGGAGCAACGGTCAACGGAGCAGGACTGTCGACAGCATGATGGTCGGTGGTCGACTAGTGGAGGGAGTTACCTAGGAATTGGAGTTTGTGAAGGCCTTCCTCCTGGTTGTCGCTCGAACTCCTCAATGAAGGAGCGAGTTTAGCCACTGAATGGAGTTAGCAGCCGCAAGGTCGGGGAATGCCCTTGGGTCATGTCGACGGGCTCGAAGGTGGCATGGAGGGGCTACTGTCACCAGCCTTTCACTGAGCTCTGAATGATGGCATATGGCGGTGTCGAGTGGAGAGGAGTTGTCTTTACAGAAGTAGGTTAGGAGGAGGCATTACAGGCAGGGGGTGGACGGCCGTTGCACGGCCATAACGGCAGAGACAAGGAGGGGCGGATGTTACCAGAGGAGGAGCGGGTGGCTGCAGATGGAAGGGGAGGGGATGGGGAGCACGTGCTCCTCATGTGATGAGAGAAGGACGAAAGGTAGGCAGGTCACGTGTGGTGCACATGTCCTAGGATAGAGGAGGTGGGTCACGTGCTCTGCACGTGACGGGGGGCGACAGGAGAGAGAATAAGCATGGGTGCCACGCGACATGCCTAGGGTTGCCATGTGTCCCCCAATTCAAAGTAAAAGAGAAAGAAAAATAAAAAAGAAATAGAGGAAACCTCAGATTGAAAATTTTTCTTCACAAAATTGTTTGTCTAGACAAGATCTACAGCTTTCATGAAGGAATCGAGAGTAAAATTGGTCATTTGTACAAAGTGGTATTTTTGGTGGTTCTCCAGGTGTATAGAAAACCAACTTTTTAGGATTTTGTAATTTTTTAGTGATTTTAAAGAGGATAAAAATTCTAGAAAAAATACGATAAAATAAAAGATACTTAATTACACATTAATCTAGTTTTTTAGATTTTAATAAATAAGAAAATAGAGAAATAAAATAGAAGTATGAAATAAGAGATTTTTGTACAGACACAAAACGGTTACTCAGACACAGTCAGTTTCTTTGATTTCAATCGTTATTTGGATTTGAATTTTCAAATCACTTGATAAAACTTTTGTCAAAGAAAACAAATGAAAAAGAAAAAAAATAAAATGGGTTAATTATGTACATTAAATCTTAGGTCAAAATTCAGAAAAAGATAAAATGCGCAAAAGAGGTCCAAAACCCAACTTTCACATATGAGCTCCGAATTTTATAAAATTGGGTCTTGTGTTGAAGATATTTGAAAGTCGAGTACTTTAAAAGTGAGTAGACCAAAATCTGGCACTGTATGAGGAAGATATGCACGTTTTAGTCAGTCTGATTTGAAATTAGGTTTTAGGTTCATTTGTCACTTATTTGAGTTGGCATTTTTTTGTATTTTTATTTATTATTGTTAGTAATATCTACACAATGGACATGGTTTAACATCAGTTGGATTAGGATGAATTAATTAAAAATATGGGAATTTAGCAGCTTATTAGGTCAATTTACACTTGGATTTTGGGTTCCTTATTTTATGCAATTATGCATGATGAAATGTGAATATTATTAACACATGTATGAATTCTAATGATACTATATTAATTATTAAATTCTTATGGACTTTGAAGAACAACGCCTAATTGACCAATTTTAACATGTTGAATATGAAATTCATCATACCCCTATACTTTACCATGCTCGTCCCCGAGTATCAATGAATGAATGACCTAGTTGGATACATCCCAAATTGTGCATGTGAATTTTCAAGGCTCAATTCATAGAAGACCCTTAATTTGAGTGATCCTAAAATTATGGGTTCAGCCATGCTTTAATCAAAAGGAATCCAACGTCTCTATTTATCGAACTCTCTGTTTGTACATATAGTATAAGGATATGACTTTTAGTGGACTGCATTCATGAGAGTCGAGTCAAGATGTCACCCAAGGTTCTAGTCCAGGATACTCTCCTTTAGGCCTAATCTTCAACACCAAGGGATGAGTCGATTCTTGCATTCAATCCATCGTCTCATTAGTTTGTCATACTTGAAAGTGTAGATGGATGACCAGATGATGGAGGGCATATGATTGTGTATATTTTCTCTCCCTTACATTGGAATAAGGGGCCTCTCGAGTGCCTTATTACTCAACACATGTAGATTTTTGTTTGTTGATTAATGTGTCCGTCAAGAGAATTCGGAGTCGTCTGCACTTGTTTTCCTGGGAGTACACCAGGGTGTGTATCTTTTGAGTATGTAAGATACCTTCGACACCCAGAATTGTATCACTATATGATGCATAGCCCTTTTTGGATGCTAGCCTGACTCCTTGGTCCTAATAGCATTTGGTCCAAGAGGAAACTTTGAAATGGTTAGGAGCGCTCACCTTTGGTGGAAGCTCTTTGTAAGTTGACTTTATGTTTGAGAGCTCTTTTCTTTCAATATTTCTTTCTTTTCTTTTCTTTTTGGCTAGCTCCACTGCTTTTACCAAGAGTTAGTGCATACTGATATATATTTATTTAGTTTCAGCACACCCTGGCACATAGGTAGATATCAAATGATAGCATGCGAGTTGATCACATCCTGGCTAGGGTTTGCAGACATTCAGGTTTCTTGAAGCCTTCATTGACCTTATCCCATCCTCAAGCATCATTAAATTAGGTCTAGACTCAAATCACTAGTCCTAGTTCCTCAAGTGATAACTCAACTCATCTTATCAATCATGCAGTTATGAAAGTGATTGCTGACCAAATTCTTTAGAAGGTAGAGTTGAAGAGTACAGTATAGCACTCAAATATTCAATCTAGGGAAGTGTAGATTATTAATATCAAAACCCTAATAACTAAGGCTGGCTAACTCGGTCTCTCAAGATCTCAGAAATCCAGCTTCTTCAAATCCTCAAGCCTTGGTGATAGTGAATGCGTCAGGAATATACCAACTAAGGGGTGCACGGATGAATGAGATGCTGAATGAAATGCAAGACCATGAGTGTTTTGTTTAGTTTTTTTGAAAAACAAGTATTATTTACAAAAAGAATTTAGTAAAATATACATAATATACAACGTGTACCCATCCCCGATTTTAGATGAAAACAATTAAAGTACGAGCTATGGGAAAATTATATAGAAAATTTACAAACACCCCCCCATACTTCACTTGTGTTATGTCCTCATGGCACAATGTGAAATGGAGACATAGCTCGTACTAAGTATAATTGAGCGAAAAAGAAAAAGAAGTTGACATGCCCCCTATACTTAGACTTTGAGGGACTAAGCATAGCACAAAAGTATGAAATGAGGCAGTCGAGGGTGAGGAGAAATAATAGAAGTGAAGTATGCACAATGGTACTGGTCCCCCTATACTTAGGCTCAGGTCAGCCTAAGTATGATCGGATAGTTACAAATGGGGACTGATTAGATTTACAGATGTACAATGTCAAGGAGATTTGCGACGGACCTTCTTGCAGGAGTGTGGTGGGAGATGTATGGAGATGTTGAGGAAGGTGAAGAGGGGGAGGATAAATAGGACCGGCCATCGTCAGAGTCGTCTTCATAAGAATAGTAGTCGTACGCAAACGATCTCCAACTATTGTCAACCAGAGGTAAGTGCCCTTTGATCATGGCTGTACTTATCAGACTTACATTATGAACCACCTCATGACCAGACGAGGACTCTTTAGAAATCACCTGGTGTCTAAGGTCAAAGGTGACTTTCTTGGTCGGTTTGTTTCCTTGAGAAGCATTGGGAGGAAGATGGGAAATCTTCATCTCCCTATATTGAGTAACCGGTGTGGCATCTATGAGTTCCTCATCAGATGAATCCGTGTAAAAGTCAACTAATTCTTGTAGGGTCATACACGACTTTGGGTGAGGGAGCATGTTCCTGGTGGCTTTGTGATTGTTGACTAAGGATGTTGATATCACCTCCTGATAATCATGAATTTTGGTGACATCGGAGGTTTCCTGAGTCGGTTCCTTGTATGGTTCAAGTATCTCATGAATCACTATCGTCTCAAAAATTGGACCACTCAAATATTTGTGATGTTTATCAGAAACATGGTCCAATTCATCATAAGCTCCAAAATCTTGATTCCTCAAAGGAGAAGTATTAAGGAGAGAATCAGAGGTTTGCCCAACAGTCAGTCTCTCAGGTGTCTCATCTAGGGTTTGTGTGTGTGTTTCATGAGGAGAGGTCTGATCATGTGACATGGTTGTCTCCTGATCACGACTGTCGATTTCAAGTCAGGTTTCCTCAGAGCATGTCGTATCATTAAGGGTTTTTTCATTGTAGTCCGAGTTCGGGAACATAATAACCTGAGTCTCTTAATCCACAATCGCCTTAGTAGAGGATAAGAACGATTTTCCTAAAATGATAGAAGACTCATATAATCCTCTGTAATGCCCGATGTCAAGGATAATAAAGTCCACTTTGTGTTTGTTACCTTGGAACTCTATAGTGATCGAAACAATCCCCCATGATTTTTTGGTGGACTGATCAAGCAATTGAACGATCAACCTAGTCTTTTTTAGTTGTTCGAGTTTGAGTTGGTCAAAGACGGACTTGAGGAGGATGTTTAATGTGGAATCGTCGTCTAACCAAACATGAGTTTATGTAGAATCCTCTGTTTCACACATTATCCGAGTCAACCGCTTGACTTTGCGGCTCTTGGTTTTTCGATTCATAACCAAAGAACTGGCCATAGATATGATATGGTATTCAATCTTAGATCTCTTCTTGTCCGTCTTTTTGGGGTTTAATTGGTTCTTCACAAATCTTTTAAGATCGAGCATATATTCTATGACCTTGATAAATGGAAGCTGAACTTAAGCCACTTCCAGTTGGCATGAAGTATGCTTTCCTTGTGGGTGCAGAAAACATGTATCCGATCATCATCAGCAACAGGTTGACCTTGGAGCAAGAATCTCGACTTCTCGAGGTTTTATAAAAGAACCGCAAGGTATTTGGTTGGCACGTTTCCGATCTCCACGGGATAAATCCTGCCCTGTGCTCACATCACTTCTACCTGAAAGAAGATGCCAAGTCATCCTGTGAGTTTCAGAGGAGACTGAATCCAAATCTGAGGGACACGGTCATGAAAGAAATCATGAAATGGTGTGACACATGCTTTACTTATCCCATCTATGACTCCAAATGTGTGAGTCCGCTGCACGTAGTTCCAAAGAAATCAGGACTTACTATGGTTACCAACAATAGAGGAGATATCTATTTGAGTACCAACATCCTCGCGTGTATGTGCTGACTACTGCTTCCTTAGTGCAACAACTAAGAAGGACCACTTCCCCTTGCCCTTCATTGATCAAGTTTTAGAAATACTGACTGGCAAGGAGTTCTTCTGCTTTCTAGATGGGTACTCTGGGTACAACCAAGTGGCAATCTCCCCTGAAGACCAACAGAAAATCACCTTCACATGTATGTTCCGCACTTATGCTTTTAGGAGAATGCCCTTTGGTTTGTGCAACGCACCAGTAACATTCCAGAGATGCATGCTTGCAGTCTTCGCCGAGATGGTAGGTAGTCTTCTCGAGGTGATTATGAACGACTTCTCCGTTTGTGGTGACATCTTCGATTATTGTGTTGAGCACCTGGATAGAGTACTTCAGACATGCCGTGAAGTCAATTTGGTATTATCATGGTAAAAGAGCCACTTTATGGTCACCGAGGGGATTTTGTTGGGTCACGTCATTTCCAAACATGGCATGGAAGTTAACATGACAAAGGTGGATGTGACTGTCAATCTTGAGCCACCTCAAACAGTCAAGCATGTGAGGTCATTTCTGGGGCATGTGGGATTCTACAGAAGATTCCGTGATTTTAGCCGCATTGCCTGACCTCTTACAAAATTATTGTGCAAGGAGATGAAATTCAATGTTGATCAACAAGTTCTCCTTTCATTCAATCAGCTGAAGGAGCTAATCACTCAAGCTCCAGTTCTACAACTGCCAGATTGGTCTCTTCCTTTTGAGATCATGACAGATGCGTCAGATTTTGCAGTTGAGGTTGTTCTAGGATAGAGGAAAGACAAGGCATCCTATGTCATTCATTATTCCAACAAAACATTAGATGAAGCTCAGAGAAATTACACGGTGATACAGAAAGAATTGCTGGCTGTGGTATTCACCCTTGAGAAGTTCATATCCTATTTGCTTGGATCAAAAGTCACGATCTACACTGACCACTCTACTATTAGATATTTACAACATAAGAAGGATGCCAAACCTAGACTAATCAGATGGATCCTTCTCCTTAAGGAGTTCGATTTGGAAATAAAGGATAAGTCAGGAGTTTAGAATGTGGTAGCAGATCACCTCTCCAGAATAAAGCCACAAGATCCTCCATTGAGCAGTGCACCCATCACAGACACCTTTCCTGATGAGTCAATTCTAGCCGTGGATTCACTCCCTTGGTATGATGATATTGTCAACTACCTCATCTCAAGCGTAGTTCCGCATGAATGGACGAAGATTTGGAAGGACAAATTCTTGTCAACAATCCATTTATACCAATGGCAAGATCCTCTCTTATTCAGAGAAGGAGTGAATTGTATTTAGCGCATGTGAATTCCTCAGGCGGAACAACATAGTGTCCTCGAGCATTGTCACTCGCTCGAATCTGGTGGACACCATTCTGGAGATAGAACAACAATAAAGATATTGTTGTGTGGCCTCTGGTGGCCTACAAAATTTAAGGATACAACAAAATTTGTCAAATGATGCACTGACTGTCAGTGAATGAAAGGCACCCTTACAACTAAAGAATCCATACCCCTGAAGATCATTCAGATTGCTGATGTATTTGATGCTTTGGGCATCAATTTTGTGGGACCTTTCCCCAACAGTCAAGGATACGAGCACATCTTTCTTATCATTGATTATGTGAGTCGTTGGGTTTAAGCTATCTCTGCTCGAGCCGCAGACAACAGTACAATGTGTCACTTTCTGAAAAAATATTATCTTGTGGTTCGGGAGTCTGAAGATACTAATATCAAATAGGAGTAGTCACTTCATTAACAGAGAGGTCAAGAAACTAATGAAGGAGTACCACATCGAGCACCGAGTTGCATCTCCTTATCATCCTCAGAACAATGGTATGACAGAATTATCTAACAGAGAAATGAAGATGATCCTTCAGAAGCTTGTCAAGCCGGAGAGGAAATTTTGGTCCCAATTCTTGGACTCGGTCCTTTAGGCATACCGAACCGCTTACAAGTCTCCATTGGGCATGTCACCCTATTGCCTTGTATATGGAAAGCCATACCACCTGTCAGTGGAATTGATTCATAAATCATTGTGGGCAGTTAACCTTTGTAATTTCGACTCACAACAAGGTGGTCAGAAGATGAAAGAGGATCTAACAGACTCCTGGAATTTTGAGATTATGCATATGATAACACATTGATGTACAAGGAGAAGGTTAAACACTGGCACGATCGATACATCAAACAAAAGACCTTCGAGACTGGAAAGAAAGTGTGGTTATTCGATGCAAAGTTAAAGACCTTCCCTGGTAAATTAAAAAGCAAATGGACATGGCCATTCAAAGTTCAAGAAGTGTGTGACAATGGAAGTATTTTGATATCAGAATTGTTTCCTGATGTACAACCATTTGTCATCAATGGTCAACTACTGAAGCCCTACCTCGAGCATGACACTTTCTTGGCCGTTGTCGACTCTATCTAAGTATTGTGCTATGAAGATACATCTACAATAGTAGCAACATTAAAAGATTCAAATAATGCAACTCAAAAACTTGTCCTTTAAGCTTTTTTATTTTCTTCTTTTCTTCTTTTTTTTTTGTTTTCAGTTTTCATTACTCATAAAAAATGTATGTGTATCACCCCTTCTTGTCAGTCTTCTATACTTAGTACATACTTTGTCCTAGGTATACGAGGGTGTGCATCCTGATTTCTGATCTTCTCTGCTATCTCCTCTTCTTATCTATACTTAGGGATATCTTACCCTAAGTATAGGGGGAGACAATTTGAGTACGATCCGTTCATTCCCACCCTTGGCCTTCCCTGCTTTGTGTACAATCTGCTATACTTAGGATTATTTGATCCTATGTATAGGGGGATGGTCGACTTCTCATTTCATTCCTTCATTCCTTAATTCTTGAGACTTTTCTATACTCAGTACGAGTTATTTCTTCTCTTTTCCTCTCCGATCTATGATGACATAGCTCAAGCCAAGTATAGGAGGGTCGTACATACTGTGTATACACTGTAGCCATATCTCGTACTTTCGTATTTTTAATAATAATTATTTCTAAAATACTTTATAAAACACAACACATATCTAAGTAAATTCATTAAAATAAAAAGATGCATATTATTCCTCAAAAAATTGATTAATAAATCGGGTGAAAATACTTTTGCAAAATGTTTGAAAAATAGTTTGAAAACAGTTTGAAAATTCTTTTGAAATTTCTTTTGAAAGTTGTTTGGAAAATATTTTGTCAAAATTTTTCAACCTTTGTAAAAAGATTTTGATTGTAGAATTTTTTTTATGTGAAATAAAAATATTTGCAAATGGTTTGAAAAATAGTTGCAGAAATATTTTGAAAAATCAATATATATTGTTTGAAAACCATTGCAAAATGATTTTCAAATGTGTGCACATGTTTGTAGAAATTATTTGCAAAAATTATTTTGGACTATTGTTTTCAAAATTGTTTATAAAATGATTTTCAAATAAGTTTGAGGAATGTATACATCATATCAAAATTCTTTATTAACTGTATATATGTATCTATAAAATGGATCACTTATACCTAATAAATTCTTAAAAACCAAACTCTTGTAAATATAAGAAGCATCCCCGTGTAAACATTTGTGCCTATTTTAGCCAAAATCTTTTGTTTTCAAAAATCCCAAAAACATTTGCAAAATTAAAAATACAAAAATATTTGCAAAAATCTTTTTGAAAAATAAGAAAATGCATTTGCATCATCTTTTTCAAAAATCCATAAAAAGTTCAAAACTTTGAAAATGAATCACAAAAATATTTTCTGCATAACATTCACATTTTTCTAATTGAGTTTGATAATTGAATGAGTCTAAGTAAAATCTGAAGATTGGAGATTGGTTGGACTTTAAATCTTCCTAATAACAGGAACCTTATAGGAGCTGGAATTGAGGTACTTCGGGTCTAGTTGACTTAATTCTTTGAGAATAACGAGACTTGGTTCAATGGATTCTTGACTACCTAAGTAGAGTATTTCAGAGCACAAGCACGACTCTTGTTGATAATGACCTAACTTGAACACCTGCACCTTTCACTTGGCTCAACTCAGTTGGAGTGATGAGGGGATTGGATTTGCTGGTATGAGACACATACAAGTGGAAACTTTTGTCCTCGTCTAGGGAGGGAAGTGCACCCCAACCCGTCCAGTAGTAGAGACGCCTTAAGATAGGAGAGTGTGGGTTGCAATAACGCTTCAAAAGAGGGATAGTCTACTGGCTCAAGAGGAAAAACTCCTTATGTAAATGATGTTGTATATAGTACTTCAAAAAGCAAAAACTCCAAAAAAAAGTGGACAAGCTTGATTGAAAATAAAATGCATGCCAGAGTGTATATATTTGTATAGTCAATAAGCAAGCTTGAGCTTCAAAGTCATATCATGTGAGCATGCAGCTGGATGACTTGACTATACTGGTCTAGCATCCTAGGATAGGTAGCTACACTGGATACCATCCATTCTTCTCTTCACCCCCTCCTCTTAAGATGGTTGCCACTTGAACTTAGAAGGGAATACCCCACTCCTCAAGGAAAGAGTTGTTGGATTGGGGAATCATTGGGTTGTCATGCTGGAGAGTCAGTCTCATTGTCAATTCAGTTGGGAAGAGCCACTATCACATACACTGTACAAGTAAGATTCATAATTGTAAGGGTTTACGCTTGAGTTGAAGTGTTCTAACCTGGCTATTGAGGATACTTGAGCAGAGTTTTGGGATTCTTGAAGGCTGTTGTATTTCAAATCCAATTCCCACTAAGGTTCTGCCGCACTAAAATTCCAAAGGTCCGGCTTAAGATCCAACTTTTATTTTGTAAAGACAAATTTGAGAATTAAATTTAATCCACCTTCTTTCTTTTTCTTTTCTTTGTTTTTCTTTTCTACACTTATTGCATAAGTGTTTGCTAGGGACTAGCAAAGGCAAGTATAGAGGGGTGATGAATCTCCATTTCATCACCTTTATTCTATCATTTTGGCCTTAAAAACCCTATCTAATGCATGTAAATAATAATAATTTGTATAAAATAGCATTCATTATTTATTACATTTATTGTGTAAACAATACTGTTTCTAATGCCAAAATTATAGAATAAAGAGAAGAAAAGAAAAAGAATACAATACCAAAGGCATTTTATGATCCTAAACCCCGAGACAAAGTCAAGAATTGAATTGGTCCACAAGAAACAAAGTAGGGGGAGATAGGGGCCAAAAATACAGTAAAAGACATGTTTGTTTATTCATCAATAATTCATTTTTGACACCCATTTTATTCTTTATTATTTATTCATCAAATAAAGAAACTTTGTACATGATAGTTGTAGATAATAATGTAAATAAAAATATAAAATTGAGCTTGCACAAAAATAACATATAGTGTACTTTTTATATACAAAATAAAAAGTCAAAATCTCAACTTCACAGTCCCACATCTTCTAAATAAAAACACAAAATGTATCAAAATCACCTATTATTGTATATAACTTTTAATGAGCTATTTAATGTAGGTGGTCTCATAATTTTTGGAGTTAAGGTGTGAAAGTTAGGTTGTGGACCCTCATTGTACAATATACTCAAATAAAATATTCAATTTATTTATTATGTATTATTTTCACAATTTTATATTTTTATAATTTTATACATCTTATTTATAACATATGTAAATATTTAGAACAAAATAAAATCACAAATAAAACATTAAAATAAATAATATATAAACTATATAGGTAAAATACCTATAAGTAAATAAAAGTGGGTCTTATTCTTTTATTATTTGTTATTTTATATTTTTCCACTCTTATAAATATTATTTATATTCTATTAAAAATATAAAGCTAAAATAAAATCCAAAGATATAAATCAAAATCAAATAATGTGTAGAATACATAGATGAAATGTCAATAATTATACCTATAGAATCTATACCCCTATTTATTTTATTATACAAATAACATAACAAAAAATAATAAAAATATATGTATACATCTAAAAACAAGTTGTAATTATATAAAATAATAAAGTAAAATTATAAAATAAAATATACAAAATAAAAATAAAATAGCTAAACATAGACAAATATACCTATAAATACACTTATAAAAATTAACTACTAATAAATAACCTCAAAAAATTAAATAAAAATCATAATAAAATACTAAATAAAATAATAAACATTAATTATTTTATACTCAAAAATTAATAAAATCATTTACTATTTTTTAATAATTAATTTCGATTAAATATTTGGTTTTATCCTATCGCGATTTGCGTGGCCCAATCATATCGCAGTGTTTCTTGACCGCCGGTCAACTCCACCTCAAGGTGTTTGACTCATCAGAACCATCGAATCCTTGATTTTACTCCCTTTTTCCCGCTCGACCCATCGATCCATCACGCTCGCTTCCTTTAGAGAAATTCATCATTGATCTTCCAGGATATCCGTCGAGCTTGCAAATCGTCTGGACTTAGCCTCAATTCTTTCCAATCCAACCGTCAATAAGGGTGCCCATACATGTTTATAAATAAGAACCTTCGACCTCCTTCCCCTCTTTGGTCACCATTCTGAGCCTTAGAGCCCTAAACCTTGTTCTAGAGAGGATCCTTGTGACAGGAGGAGTCTTCTCGATGTCTGGATCAGCTCCAGGAGGAGGAGGTGCACCCCACGATGGTGCTCCGGCCACCTCTGATCCCTACCCACACTGGCAGGTAAGAGCCGTACATTTTCCATTCTTTAGTTAACTTTCAATTCCTACTTTTCGATTATGCATTTAGCTTAGCCCCTAGACCTCCGTATTAGTCGTAAATGCTTGAATCGTAGTTCGTTGGAGCTCCGCTCCAGCAAACTTTTTCACAGTGTCCCCGCTGTCTTTTGATCCATCGACCGCCTCCCTTCTACTCCTCTACGTTTCTCTCACACTCCGCCATGCCTCGCTCATCCAAATCCATCGTGGATCTGGAGTTGGATGCTCCAACTCCTCCATCGCCAGAGCACCCCCGCCCCTTCTCAGTTCGACACCATTTCCCCCCTCACTGGATGGAGGCAGTTTGCCCTCGATCCTCTTTTTGTTTTTGGACAGGTCAAATGATCAAAGGAGCCTTTCTGGGCTCAATTCAACTCGACCTGAAGCTTTCCAGGCCGTATTTCTTCTCCGAGCATCCGGAGGTCTATCGATGGCCTTCGGATCTGTCTGAGGCACCTGAGATCTTCGCCGGACCTGTGGGGACGTGAAGAGCCTGCCGGTGGTGCTCAAGGACGTAGGAGGAGGCCGCAATGCTCGATCGAAACTCGCCCAAAGCGAGTTGCTTCCTTGTTCTTCCACCTGCCTCGAGAACCGTCCGATCATCGACGTTTTCCAAATGGTAATGATGGTGTCCGATCTTCTGAGCATAAACCGTCGGATCACCTCTCGCGATCTAATCTCAACCGTCTCCTGCAAAGCGGTATCGGTCGCGTGGATGCTAACACGTGGCATAAGTGAAGCACCTCACCCATTGGATCCGCCTGTATATGGGGGTAATTTGCACCCTAACCCTGTCCTTTTTGTATATCTATTTTTTAATGTTGTAAATAAAATATAATGTTTAAAATAAAGTGGACATATAAGCCCATGTATTTATTATATTTGTATTTCAGTCCTGTCCAACTCAGCTCACGTGCCGTCCCACGTGAGCTAGGAAAATTGCAGGGAAGCTCCTATGGCTTTTTCTATTTATTTTTAATTTGTTAAATGTTTAAATATGTTGTATATTTTTGGTTAAATTGCACATAGGCCCTTTGAGTTTATTTTAATTACACATATGTCCCTGCTAGCAATTGTATTTTTGTATGTTTTATGAATTTATTTAATATGTATACCTATTGTGCTCCAAAAATCACGAAAAAAAATATTAAGTTCCCGATTTCTTGTAATTTCACTCTATAATTTATTTGCAATTTTGGACCTTTTTGATATTTCCTAAAAATTCATTTAGAGCACAAACAGTCCATGTCTAGTGTATAAAATACCAAAAAATATAAATACATTTCTAAAAAAATCCCAAAAAATATATTATGCTTATTTATGTCTTTTTAACCTTCAGAACAAAAATCACAAAAAATGGAAAAACAAAACTCTTAAAAATAAAAAACCCTAAAAACCTTGATAAAAATATATAAGTTCCAAAAAAATTCAAAAATACAATTTTCTATTTAATAATTTGGTCTATATTATTATCTAAATATTAAAATTGATTTGGAAAATTTTGGATTCAGATTTCTCTTTTTAACTTCCATTTCAATCTCAGTCTATTATTTTATCCCTATTTTAAGCTATTTTGACTTTAAAAATATATATAAATTAGCAAAATTATCTAGAAAATCACAAAAATAGTAAAAAATATCTAAAATCCTAAAATATTTAATTTTACATTTTTGGTTATTTTCAATTGTATTTATATCTATATTTACTTACATTAAATATATATATCTTATATATAGCTATACTATGTATTTTAAAAGAAAAACAAATATAAGAATATAAGAATCTAAATAGAAAATATAAAAATAAAAATCAAAAACGAAAAAATATGTAAAACACAATTTTTTTTTTAAAACCCACAATATATATATGTGTATATATGTATATACATGATGAATAACATGCATGTACATAGAGCTCATTGGTTGAAAATAACTATAGGCCACCATTTTTGCTCATGTTGTTCGACCTCTACATACTTACTTGCTATACATCTAGCTGTAGAGAATAATAAATTTAACTCACTTTTTGTGCTATTCATTGCTTGATCTATTCGTGGGTTGATTGTTGATTACGTGAGGTTTATGGAGTGGTCAATACACTGATTGCGGTTTCGCCTTGTGAAACCGTATGACTATCTGCAAATCCCTCTCATCAAGGGGGGTCATGGCTGTTAGGGTTAGAGGGGAGGTGAGTGTGATGAATTTTCACAGATGAAGATGTGGGAGGGTAGGGGGTGGAGATACAGAGATGAATGTGTGTGGGGGGTAGATCAATGAGTGACCTACTTATCTTTTTTCCTTTCTTTTTTTTGTAGAAACGCGAGCCCTCGAACGAGGGCCTCTAAAAATGCATATGATGCATTTTTTTACTACAGGATGCATGAATGAAGAGCTGACTAAAGTTCCTTGAATCCTTCTTCTCTTCTTTTGTGGCTCATCATAGGGGAGCTCCAAACTCCACACCTCCATATAGATCGAGCATCCTCCGTCTCCATGGGCAATGCCACAAAAGAATAATGTCAAAAAAATATCAAGAAATTTAATCATGAAATGATGCAAAAACAACACGATTAAACGACTTAAAATTTGGAAAATATCCACTTCAAAAATAATTCAACAAAATTAGACAAAAAGATAAAGGTGAGCGAGCCATGTCCCCGGCAACGAGGCCATTTGATGAAGTGCATTTTCACCACGTTAAGAATCGTATTTTATCATAGCATATGTGGTGAAAATGGTTAAACAAAAACCACAAATTCGAATATGTGGAAGTTATTTTACTTGGGAAGTATACCAAGGTCGAACACAAGGACATGAGCCACTTTGTCTATTTATCGAAGATTATTGTTTCACTAATGTGTGATTATTTCCTAAACTGAGGTCTTCATGCAGATGTGATATGCAATGCAGATAAAATAATACAAAGACAAGTGAAAAATGATGGAAAAACAAAGTAGAATGGTGCATGCCAATTTTTATTTGATTTTTCCAAAGCAGAAATAGGATGAGATAAACAAAATGCATGATGAAATGCAAAAGACAAGCATGCAAAAGAATATATACAAATATGCTTTATAGAATGTCAAAAAAATGAGCAACAAATTATGGTTACATTCCAGAGTCAAATCGAGCATTAAACATAATCATGACATTTAAATAGAAGAGCATGAGACACTGAGCATGTACGAATAAAGCCTTTTTAATTAAGTTTCAAAATAAGATATTAAACATGCCATTAGAAATACAATGAAACAATCAACAAAATTAAATTGAAATCATGCGATTTGGACTTAAAGTGCTCGAGATATGAATAAAACAATGCTAAGGGCATAAGTACAATAAAAATGCATGGAAATAAAGATAAATATTGCAAATAGGTCCCTGGAGGGACCTATTTGCAATTAGCAAAAACTAAAGGGGCTCTTATGTAATATCTCCTTATCTTAGGGGGTCTCTCTAATTATTGAAATCAGGTGGGGGTTCTATGTAATTTACCCCAGGCACATGTGAGGCACGTGCCTGGGGATCTCATTGCAATTCTGGAGATGGTTGGGGGTGTCTTTGCAAATAATCCCGCCCTCGCACGCAATGCATGTGCATGGGGCAAGGTTCGAGAGGTGGCAAGGCTCGGTGGATGACATGGCAGTGTCTAGTGTTTCGAGGAGCGGCATGGTCTCCCAAGCCTAGAGGATAGGCGTGGAGGCTCGGGGCTTCATCTTAGACATCAGATCAAGATGATCCCATTGCCATGATACATATCATGGATGGATGGTCGATGGGAATGCAGGATCTGATTTGACGGTTGGCCTCCTTCTGATGCAAGTACCCTTGGATCATGATCCAAGGGCAACTGCTCCTTCTTCTTCTGTTGTGGGTGGTGGCGAGGGGACTTGGCTCCGACAAGCCCAGAATCCTTCCACCTCGGCTCGACAGCTCCTTCAAAGGTCATGGCCGTCTGCTGGAAGGTTGACAGAGAAGCTGGAGACGAGGTGAAGCTCCATCATCGTCTGAACATGTCGGGCAAGGCTTGGTCATCGGAGTCAGAGCATGAGATCGGAGGCGTGTTGTTAACTTTGATAATTGAAGTAGTAGGTGACCTGCAGGTGTTAGAAGCATGTGTTCAAGCGAAGGGGAGTGGAATGGAGGGTCGTAGATGGGAGGAGGTGAGGCCTTGGTGGGGTTCTTCTCTAGCGAGGGGAAGAAGCATGGGACGAAGGTGGTGGAGGTTTTGAAGAAGAGGGAAAGATGAGCGGAGGGGCTGGCGTGGATGGTGGTTGAGTAGCGAAGCTAAGTGGATGGTCAGGTGAGGGTGAATGGCATTGTGTTCGTGGAATTAATTCAAAGAAATTAAAGAAAAATGAGAGATAGAGAGATACCTGGAGATCGAATGAGGAAGAAGAAGGTGGAGCGAGGCTTGGGTTGAGCTTGCTTGAAGCTTGGGTCATCGCACAACTTGCATAGCCATGGCGGGGTGCTCGGTGGGACAGAGGCACCGCAACATGGTCAGAGACCATGGGTCCACACCAGGGTGTTAAGGTCATCGTCGTCGTGCCAAATCGGTCCTCTGCTATCATTGGAGGAGCAAAGAGGGCTGGGCCTCAGCCAATTAATTGGTGGACGAGGGTAGATGGAGGTGGAGCAGGTTTTAATAAATGGAGGAAGTGGGTGTTACTAGGGTATTTTGCAATGGTTGGTGGAGCGATGGAAGAGCGATGGAAGGGGCGCTGGGGGTTATGCAAAGATGCGGAGATATTGGCTGCATGGGGGTGGCTTTGGATTGATGAGAGGCATCTGGAGGGCGTAGCTAAAAATGGAAGGGGGTGACGGTGCGACGAGGTATAACAGCTGGGGGAGGGGGAGACGTTGGAGGTGGAAGACAAAGTCGGGACTATTGGATCATGTGATCCAACGACCTAGATTAGGGTGCAAACGAGGGGCGAGGATCTGATCGACCAGATCAGATCTAACGGTAAGGGAAGAGGCGGCGACGAACAAGTAGGATGAGGTCAAGAGATCTCATCCAATAGTGAAGTGAGTGGTGGTGATGTGGAGGGCGGTCAACACTTGGATGGGAGGAAGATCTTGCGGCTGAGGTTAAAGTGGGTGTGGGTGGATGAGATTAGATCCGGGGTCCTGATCAGACGGTGGAGAGGAGAGGTGAGATGTGCGGTGGAGATGAAGGTGAGCTAGGGAGATCAGATGATATAGATTAGTGACGGGTGGCACGAAGAAGATGCAGCCGCATGGTAGCTCTAGAGAGCGTCACATGGCTGCTTCGGAAAATTAATAAATAAGAAAATAAAGAACAACAAAAAAGAAATAGTATGAGGCCGAATTAGGAAAAAGTTAGAATATAAAAGTTGTAGATCTCATTGAAATATACAAGCTTCATGTTGGTCAAAAAGCAAAAGAAGTCATTTTCACAAAGATGAATTTTTGGGAGTATTTTTAATGGGTAAAAACATTGAGTTTTGTGGTTTTGAGCTTTTTTTGTATTTTTAATTTCTTTTTAAAACCAAAATAAATATAGACTATATTTACCTAATTTTAGGGATTTTTAATAAAATATAAAAGCAAAAAAATGTTAGTAAGTAAATGCAATAAATAGGGTCAGAATATATACATAAAATATGTTAATCATATGTGTTGGGTTTATTTGCCAAAGATGTAGAATTAATGAAGATTTCTCAATAAGTTTTTATTAATCGAGGATAAAAATAGAGAACAACGATGATCAAGTAGGGATTCATCATCCTACCGCTCCTGAGAGTGACAACATTAGATAAAACAAAATCATAATTATCCGACTCGATATGCATAGACGCGGCATCACATTCTACCTTCTCTTTCTTTCCAAAATTATTGGGAGTTGCTTCGACCCACTCCAGAATAGAAGTTTTTGTGGCAGTCAGGTCATTGAGCTTCTTGGTCATCTCTGTTAGACCCTTCACAAGTTGGGCCAAGCAATCCCAGGTAGGGTTCACTGGAACCGCCTCAGAAGTTTCAGAGTGCAGACTACATTGTTGCTGATGGTTGGAAGGATGAGGCTGCGACTGCTGATGTTGTTGTGGAGGAGGAAGCTGATATTGTTGATATGGGGGAGGGGGAAATTGTTGTTGTTATCTAGTTGCGTATTGATGATATGGTTGTTGATAGCAATACTACGGATGGGGATACTGTTGTGACTGTCTCCAGTTGCCTTGATACTGTGGAGACGGGTGATTCAGGTATTGAGGCTGAGGTTGGAAGGACTAAGGAAAGCAACCACCTTGAGGTTGGTGGTAAGGCAAGTTGGTTGTTAGTTGGCCTTGATATTGTCCTGTAGGATGGGCCAACTATGCATCGTTGCTCCATACACCATTTACTTTCTGAACTAGTGATGGTAGTGGAAATGTTGGGTTATGAGGATTGAAGGAAGTCCGGCTAATAGACCACCATCTGCTGTTGCGGTGGGCCCTGCTTGGGCACCTGCACATAGTATACATGTTGGATGGTTGACTGCTGGTGACTCGGCTGAGGTTGATGTGGCAGTGATGGTTCTCCCTTCTTCTCAGCAGGAGTCTCTGATGATGGTGTCACCGACTGAATAGAACTGATGCTCACCAACAGGTCCAACTGCCTGGTGATTTGGTCCAACTTATACATGTTATGTGTCATTTGTTCGATCACAACGAGCTTGTCAAGATCTTGTGACCGCTTCTTGATAGTGCTGACCTTTGAAAAAAGGATCCCAATGATATTGAGGTTGGAGCTCTCATCTTTCTCTGCCTTACTGGTTGTTCCCATATGAACTGACTTTTGGAGGACCTGAGGCTGTCTCTAATAGGTGCGTGATGAAGATAGGGTGACCTCTCCTTCAGCCATTTCTTCGAAAATCTGTCATACCATATCTTCATCCTTGTTGAAATGAGATCCTCCGCATGCAACATCTACTAATCTTTGACTTTCTACAGTCATGCCCCAAAAAAGTGTTGGACCAAGCTGGTCTTTGGTATCTCATGATGGGAACACTTCTCCTGCAGGTCCGTAAATTGCTCCTAGGCTTCATGGATAGACTCGAGGTATCCTGGGAGAAGTTGTTGATCTTGACTCGCATCTGGTTGAGCCAATTGAGAGGGTAAAACTTGTGAAGGAACGTAGATTGAAGTTCATCCCAGGTCATGACAACCTTTCCCTAATGATTGACCCAATATAGGACCTTGTCTTGCAGGCTGAAGGGGAACAGCATCATTTTCACTACATCCAATACACTGTTGAGGAAGTGGGTAGTTCGGTAGATGCATGAGAACTGCTGCAGGTGAATGTATGGCTCCACATTAGTATTTCTGTGGAATGATGGCAGAAGAGCAAGGAACTGTGGCTTGAGCTCGAAGTGAGCATGTACCGATGGAATGAGGATCCACTCAGTCATCTGGTTGTCTTCAGGATTGTATGTCTCCTTCAGTGTAGTTTTCTGCCTTTCATGTTCATGTTCTTATTCAGGGTCCTCATGGGGTCTTTCTCCACCACCTCCTCCTGCTGGTATGTTCCGTAAATCATTCAAAATATCCTACAATGCGGTCTAAACTGAAGCATGCTCAATCAATTGCCGCTGTATGGCCTGTATGGAAGCCAACAACTGAGCGTTCACTTGGTTCTGGTTGGGTCCTTGATCCGACTCCATCTGTGGAGGATGATATCCTTTTCCTTTCCCTTGAGTTTCCATCTCTGAGTCTGAATCAGAGGAGATGAATTCTGGATTGGGATCCAGGACTGGGGTTGGCTTCTATCTGCAATTATGAGAGAATCCCAATCAAACCACTTGAAATTGAATTTCTAGCTGCCATGATGAATATGAGATTAGGGTCAATCCCATATAGTTATGAATGGAGTAAACATGTAGACTGTAATCGACCTCCACTCACAACGGGCGAAAGGAGGACAAGAGTGGTCCTGGTTTATTGGATGATAAAGGATGGTGGAAAGAAAATGAGGAGTCTAGAGATCGGTTCTCAAAGTTTGAACGGGGTTCTCAGGAATCGCCTCGAATTTATTAACGGTGTCGGGTCCATGGAATTGATGTGGGTGTCGGCGGAGTCCCGACTAAACCATCCATGGATCATTATCATGGAGCAAGAGAAAATCGATGCATGAAGAAAGATACGGTGCTCAACGAGGAATAAAAAGGAGTGTAAAATAGTAGAAAGGCTTGAACTGAGCAGGGGGTCAAAGAGAAGACACATGCAACAAAATTTGCGTAAATGCGCGAGACTTGATTTTGAACCTTAATCTAGATCTGTACAAATGCAATACAAAATTGGATTCACCAACTCACTCCATGTGAAGCCGTAAGGGATCGGCTATTTAATGTCTTTTCATTTTTAGATTTATTATTTCAGGCATATCTTATAACAATTCCTTAGTACGCTAACCTTACAGGAGAGAGAGTACTGCTAGAAAAGTATCTCGTACTTGTCATCATCCTTTGTAACTTGTAGTCTGCATTTTTGAGGTCCTTGTAACACTTCATGGATCCCTACTCAGCCAAAGAAATAGAGAGAGGAAGCTTATAGACGAAACCACTACTTCGGACCTCGCTAGCAACGGAATCGCCCGTGAGCGTGCAAGGACGTACTCAGACACAAACCGATGAGACACACCCCCGTGAAGGTGTGGCCTAAGCTCAGTACTTCAGACCAAGTCAATGTTCCACACGTGATCTCTTATTGAAAATGACAAGTTGTTCCAGGTGGACAAAGTCATGGCCCTACTCGATCATGTACGATAGAAGAGCCATTGCTTCGGAAATCCAGGCGATACACAAGGTAGTTACAGACTGGGTTTTTGGTTCTAATCCTCAGCGGGTCGTGCCTCGCTCATGGGAAGGGTTTTGGTCCCCTCCTAAGGTACTTGAAAACAATGAGGGCTTTATGAACCCAAGGAAATGATAGTCTCTTACATATTTTAATTAATGTCAAAGTTTATCTAGCATTCCCCTTATTTTAATTAATTTTTTTGCTTTTCACTTTTTTGGGTCTTTTGCATACAAGAGTATAATGATTTTATAGATTTTTATTTAAGTCTTAGGTGCTCAAAATCAGAGGGAGATAGCGAAAAAACCATGCAAGTTGATTTGTTGATGGAAATCTCATCATTGAATCTAATGATGCATGCTGAGTTAGAGGACTTACAACGCTTCCTATCTCTCTCCATGTGGTATACAAAATAGAATTTTTAAACCTATCTACATGGCAGTGTGCATTCGACAAAATCTCCCTAAGCAGTAGCTGCTATTAGGCATGAAGAACCATATGTTAATTATTCAAAGTCAAACCCTCGAGTCCGGTCTTGGAGACATCTCGGTGCCTGCCACAATGGGATCCTACAAGCGTTGTATGATGTCTCTCACAGCACGTGGGTTTGAATCCAAATAACTAACATTTATTTGTTTGACTAAATTCAATCGTAAGAGACTATAGGAGCATGAAATTCTTATTAGGATTTGGATCTAATTACCGATACAAGAAACATGTCTATGGGCTTCATGTACCCAAAATAAATAAAAAGAAAGTCAGAAAACTCAAAACATCTAGAAGTAAAGTAAAACAGGGTGGTGAAAGCACGGGAAACCGCGACGAGGCCCCCATGTGAACAATCACCCAGGCACTGGATCTCGTAGAGTGGAGTAGTATCCAAGTCTTTAATTATTACAAATTATCAATGAATCTCTCTCTCACCAATAAATAAATCTAATCTAATTCTATGCTAAGTACTCTCTCCTTGCTACACTTGTTACCTCTCCAACTGGTCAAAGTGTGAAGACTAGTCTCCACCAAGCTTGGCTGCACTGACCTCCTAAGAAGTCATCCTCGCGTAGTGGGCCCTCATAACAAATTCACAAAGAGATATGTACTAGCATAGATAATCAAATAAAAGTATCAAAATAAGTTATGTACAAGTAATAAATGAATAAATATGCACAAAGAAATGAATTACAAATTAAATCAATAAATGAACAAGTGAATGTACACAAAATAGGCTACAAAATAGGCTATACACATTGCTCCGCGGCAACAGTGTCATTTGATAACCACAATCTCTCATGTGACGTATGTTTCACAAGACGAAACTGTAGTTGGTGCATTGACCACTCAAGAGACCATGATTAGTCAACAGGTAACCCACAATATAAATCAAGCAATGAATAGCAAAAGGTGGAGTTAAAATGTATCATTCTGTATAATATTTAAGTGTATAGCAAGCAAGCATATAGAGGTCGAACCACATAGAGCAAACCAGGTAGCCTATGATTATTACTAATCAATGTGTAGTGCATTCAAACTTGTTCTTTTATCCCTTTTCTGTTTTTAATTTTATAATATATATATATAGGTTTTTTATTTTTTATAGATTTTAATTTTCTGATTTTTATATTTTCTTTTTCTTTTAATAGATAAGAATGATATATATGTATATGTATAATATGTATAATATATATAATAAAATAAATAGTCAAAAATCAGGAAAATACCCATAGGTACGGTAATATATATTAAGGTTTTTCTAAAATATATATAGGTATATATACTATATAATGATATATACAATAATAAATCGAAGAATAAATTATTTTTGGGTTTTATATATTTTACTCATGTTTTTGTGATTTTTCTAGAATGTTTTGCTATTTTTTATGGATTTTTAAAGTCAAAAAAACCCAAATTAGGGAAATAATAAATAGGTCGAATTGGAGTGAAGATTAAAAATAGGAAATAAAATCCAAAATATCCTAATCAATTTTAATAGATAGATATTAATATATAGAAATTTTGAAGATAGAAATAAATGTTTTGGGATTTTTAGTGATTTTTCACATTTTTATAAGGATTTTGGAGCTTTTTACTTTTTAGTCCTTCTCTTTTTCTATTTTTAGGGATTTTTGGTTTGGAGTTAATAAATACTAAAATAGACAACATATATTTTTTTGGAATTTTTCAAGACCTTTTTCTATTTTTTGGTATAATCTAATTCAAACTAGGATAAAAATGTGCTCAATCGATTTTTAATAAATAGTTAAAATACCAAAATTGCTAAAATAAATAGGGGCGTGAAAATACATGTTATCATGCATCGAACCCTATTTTTGCATAATTTTTGGAGCACAGGTGCTATTTTATTAAATGATTCAAGCACCAAATATATATATATATATATATTGGGAAGGGCATTTTTGTAAATAAAATAAACATCAGAGACATGGGTGCAATTTTCCCATAAATTTACAACCTATATTAAAATTTATTGGGCTCAACATAAATATAAAAATTTGCAAGGGTACACTTGCAAAATGACCACCTCACGTGGGATGACGTGTAAGATGACCTGGCATGGACCTAAGTGTAATATACAAGAACTATAGGGGTCTCTATGCAAAATATCCTCATTTATTTACACTATATACTTTATTTACAGAAATAATAAATAGTTACAAAAAGTGACGGGGCGAGATTTGCAATTTACCCCAACAGGCACGGAAATGGACGGTGCGACACGCCTAACTTATGCACGTGGCAGCAATCTGACGGTGCGTGAAGGTTCGATGCGGATGCATGTGGTTAGATCGCGGGAGGCGATCCAATGGTTGTCGTTCTGGAGGATCCGACGTCCGCTGCTCCACGTGAAGAACAACTCCATATCGAACGGCTCCAGGTGCATCATGAAGAATAGGGAAGGGGGCTTCCCTGGAGATCCTTCGATCGGACCTAGCAGCCTCCTCCGGCTACCAATCCCACTGCTGAAGTGGTTGAAGGCTCGTTGATGGTGTTCCGCGGTGATTGCCGATGCCATAAGGGTCCAAGGCTCGTTGATCGAGCCCTCGAGGTCAGTTGTTCCTGGAGGGGTGCATGAACCTCAAATTTGTCCCAGATGGGTCCTTCAAGCGTTGGTTCCTGCATGAGAAGGTCTAACGGCTCGAGGCGAATCGCCTCGACCAAGAATGAAGCTGGGATGCACAGTGGATGAGGTGAATGGATAGGGTCCAGTGAGTGGCGGAGGATGACCCTTGATTCGCTGATCGGGGGGCGATCAGGTTGGTACAGATGGATATTCAGATAAAGAACATGCAGGGGAAGGTGATGAGATGGACAACGAGGGCAGATATGATCGGGAGCTTGGTGAAATGGTCGGATCCCTAACGACTCCGACAAGGGAACTAATTAAGCTACTGCTAAACTTACTCGATTAGATGCTAATTTAAACATGGAATGGAAATGTGGGATAAAAATCTACCTATAAATGAAAAAAGGGTGCAACTCATACTTGCTTTGGGGGTAGGGGGCAGAGGTGGTCGGAGAACCACCGTGGACCACCTCCTATCCTCGCTCCGACGCACACCAGGCACGAGGAAGGTGCATCTATCACCTGTCCTACATAAACACATGCAAGGACACGATGAGGGGCTCCAAGTAGGATCAAGCTTGGACGGAAGATCATGAAGGTTATTTATAGATAATGGGGTTCGATGAACTTTGAGGTGAATTATTGGCAGGCTCAAGGAAGATCAATAGGATCTAATGATCCGACGTGAGAGGATATCATGAGGGGAAGGGAATCCATGAAGGTCTCGAGGTGATTCAATCAACCTGGCGGCCTGTAAAAAATCAAAAAAAGGAGGGACTCGAGGCTCTGACAGAAGTCAGAACGAATGATGGGGAGTTGATTAGGGGTCACCAATCCAGGTAAGGTGATTGGGTCACGTCAGCCCATGTCACGGCAAACATGGGGTTTTATTAGAAAATAATTAACTAAATAGGAAATGATTTTATTAATTTTTGGTTATAATAAAAAAGTTTACTATTTTACATAATATTTTAATGTGATTTTTATTTATTTTTTGCTTTATTTATTACAAGTTAATTTTTAAAGGTATATTTTGTAGGTATATTCATCTATGTTTTGTATAATTTATTTTGTATTTTGTATTTTTGATTTATTAATTTATTTTCTTATTTTATATATTTATAACTTATTTTTAGGTACATAAATATATTTTTATTTTTTTAATATTATGTGTACACTTAAATAAATAGGGGCATAAATTATATAGGTATAAGTATAGGTATTTTATCTATGTATTTTTGTATATTATTTTATTTTTATGTTTTCTTTATGGTTTTATTCTAGTTTTTATGTGTACATATACTATAAATAATATTTACAAAATTATAAAAATATAAAATTATAAAAAGAATAAAGAAAAAATAAATTGAATATTTTATATGGATGTACGATACAATAGGGGTCCAAAACCTAACTTCCACACCTTAACTCCAAATAATATGAAATACCTTCATTAAATAACTTATTAAAAGTTATATACAACTAAATTAATTTTGATACATTTTGAGTTTTTATTTGAGAGATATGGGCCTGGGAAGTTGGAATTTTATTTAAAGTATAACTTCTACAATCACATACTATTTTTGCATGAAATCAATTTTGTATTTTTTATATATTATTATCTACAACTTTCATGTACAAAGGTTCTTTATTTGATGTATAAATAATAAAGAATAAAATATCCCTCAAAAATACTTTATTGGTGAATTAAAAGAACATGGTTTTTAGGTGATTTTTGGCCCTTATCTCCCCTTACCTTATTCCTTGTCGACCAATTCAATTCTTGACTTGGTCTCGGGATTTAGGGTCATAAAATACCTTTGGTATTTTATTCTTTTTCTTTTCTTTATTCTACAATTTTGGTATTAAAACATTATTTTATATACAATAATTAGAATAAATAATGAATGTTAATATGTACAAAATAATGCTATTTACATACATTAGCTAGTTTTTTAAGGCCAAAATGATAGAATAAACGTGTGAAATGGAGATTTATCACCTGTCTAGTTCTTCCCATAGCTCCTTCGTAGTCTGCGTGGACGAACAATATATATTGAGCAGCGTGTTGGATAGAGCTAACAAGATGCAATTGTGATATATACGGTTGTGTTCCTTCCACACAAACTTACTTCTGACTATTGGGTAAGGGCTTTTCGTTTTCCACCATAGGACATTCAGTTTCAAGCATTTGGATTAATCCTATGGTGGTGTAGATTTTCATACATTGTTGTCAAAGCTTAAAATTCAGACCACTGAATTTGCAGGCATCCCTATCACATCCACCCTCGATTTAAACATTGTGTCTGATATCATTATAAATATGGTTCCGGATATCCTCTCTAAGATTATTGCAAATAAGATCACAAAAGCATACAATAAAAAGTAATTACCTGGATCCATACGAATCAATATAAATGCATTGCAGATTAAGAAAAGAACAATCATGCATTTCTGATTCATATTTCGATTATAAAATGCAAACATGATCGATATATTATGCAGAACAACATATTAGGGTGAAATCTAGGAAAGGTAAAGCAATAAATATATTACGATGAATGATATAGTAAATAGATTAAATTAGAGATCACTGAAACGCCCATGAAGGACTATCCTTAGAGAGGATGTCACCCTTGCAATACCGGTGTGTGGGGGTACTGGCGATCCACTCTCAGGATACGACGATACAAGATCGTTGTCCGCGTACGTCGACGAGATCGTCCTCGAATGTACCTCACAGAACTACAGCCGAGAGAAGAGAAGCATCTGGCCTTGCGGTGAAAGAACATAGGTCACTAGAGAGGGAGAAACTTTTTCTTGTGTATGTAGAAAAAAAGGCGTCTGGGGATGAGTATACGTAGACCTAGTGTGTGACCTTTCAATGGGCGCCTCTTTGGATTTCGAAACAGTGGCTATGTTCGAGCCATTGGGTTAAGTTGAATTCCTATAATGATCTAATGACAATTAATCCATTGAATTAATTTATTCAACCCATAAAGTGAAACCCGCAGCAACGGTATTGAGATGTGAGATGACTCTCCCGACCCCGAGCTGGAGACAGAACGAAGCCTGCGCGCGTGATCCTCTATTCCTCTTCTCTACTATTGCTACAAAAACTTGGGGCATGAACTCACATATAAGTCCACCAAAGTTTTAGAACTGTTAGATGTAAAAGGAGGATTAGAAAAGATGATATCGGATTTAATTTGACGAGATGAACCAACTTGCCGAGGCGTGCGAAATGCACTGACCTTAAGAATAGATTCGTACCTCCCATTGAAATTCCGATGGTGCAATTGATACTGATATGACTACTCTCCAGGATACAACGATGGGATCTCATGGGCGTGCACTCGCTAACGTCAAGATCGGTTGAGCAACAAAGATTCTTTCTTCGGAATAGACTCACTCAAAAGAGAGAAGGGGAGAAGAGGGGTAGAATTTTTGTATCTCTTACTCAACAAAGAAACACACATATATAGAGAGAGAAGAAGCCAAATTCGGTTATCGAATTGATAATCAAAACAATGTTTAACCAATTAAAATTATGCTAAATAATATTCAAATAAAGGCATTGACGTTGAAGAAAGCTCTTGAAATTCTCCAACGGCTCAATACAAATGCATATAAAGATTATATCATTAACATATATTAAGAATGTGATTAAAAAAAGGCAGATAACGGTTGCTCTCTCGGCATGAAACTAACCGTATAATATATAATATTAGGTGAAGTCAACTCTAAAATAGCAGGCACAGAGTAATGTAATAGACATTATTTCTCAGCATTTAACGTGTGTAATAATCTGCACATAATGTGCACAGATCACTACAAGCCGTTGGCATTACCTTTTAATGGCAATCAAACAAAAAATCTAAGGTAGACTAAAAGCTCTCAAGCTCGTTGAGCTTACCAAAATAAAATTCACACACCAATAAATATAAAGAAATTAACCTTTATGCAATTAACATAATAATAAAGTATTTGAAATATAAAATACAACAATCCCCCACATAATTTCAAATACTTCTTTTTGAACTATCTCTTTTCATCCTCCACAATTTTAAAAAAGAAATTAAGGATAATAAATATTAAAAAAAGGGGGGATAAGAAATTTGAAGACGGCGCTTGAAGGAACTCAAAAATACAATACATAAGACTTGGTGTCTTATCGACTATGAACCAAGACATAGAGAATATGAATATAGTTTCTAAAGGTTGGTGGAATTACAAAATTCCTGTGAACCAATCCTTTATTTTTAAAATCATTGACCCATATCACACACTACAATTTTTATCTTTGTTGCTCATGCAGGTTGACACGTTTCAACCATGTGTTTACCTGAATTTTCATGAGTGCTCTAGAGATTTTGCCCAAAAATCTCATAGGAAGCGGCCTCACCTCCACACCCATATAGGTAGATCATCATCAAGTGTGTACTGCTTTTATACACCACCCAATTTGGGCTATGATGTCCATTAAGAACATATATGTTCAACCTCACCACTTTTCACACTATCGCGTTGTACAGCATAGGAATAGGGAAGAATTGATAGTATCATGCAAGTTGTCTAGTGAATTGTTTATCCCATATGAACCTTCTTCATGGGATCTACATTCATGAAGGTTGGGTTTCCATCACTTCGACTCTTGATTCGGGCATAATCCCATTCCCATCGATTACTCTCCACAAGCTTTTTGCTTAGTGGTTTAGTCAGAGGATTAGCTATTTTAACTCTGACTTCACATAATCCATGGATATAGTGCCATCACTAATGAGTTGCCTCACAATATTGTGCCTCATACGAATATGTCTGCTTTTTCCATTATAGATTTTATTTTTAGCTATTGCTATAGCAGCTTGGCTATCAAAATGGATGAATACATATGGTGTTGGCTTCATCCAGATGGGAAGATATGCTAAAAGGTATCTCAACCATTCAGCCTCAGCGCCTGCCGTCTCTAAGGCAATGAACTCGAATTCCATAGTAGACCGAGAAATACAAGTTTACTTGGTTGATTTCCAAGCAACAGTTCCTCCTGCAAGGGTAAAAATATATCCACTAGTAGATTTCAATTCATTTGAATCTGAGATCCAATTTGCATCACAATACCCCTCAAGTACTGAAGGTTCTCCACAAAACTTTAAGCAATATCTCATTGTCCCTTTAAGGTATTTAAGAACTCTATTAAGAGCGTCCCAATATTTTCTATTGGGATTTTGAGGATACTTGCTTAGTCTTCCCACAGCATATACAATATTGAGTCTAGTACAATTCATTAAGTACATAAGATTGTCAATAATTTGTGCATATTTTATCTGAAATACACTATCACTTTTATTTTTCTTAATCTGTGAGTTAGCATTAAAGGGAGTGCTTACTAGCTTACAGTCAAATGAAGAAAACATTTTCAAGATTTTTTCAATGTAGTGTTCTTGAGAAAGCAAAATAAAACTAGACTTCATCACAAGCTGTATACCTAAAATTATATTTGCTTCTCCCATATCTTCCATATCAAAATGAGAAGCCAAAAAACTTAGTATGATTAATAATATCTAGAGTAGTGCCAAAAATAAGCATGTCATCAACATATAAGCAAATAATGACACGTTTTGCACCATCAACTCTAGAATAAATATATTTATGTACACCATTAATTTGAAAATCACTAGAAACTGTCACTTTATCAAATTTTTCATGTCATTGTTTAGGTGCTTGTTTCAATCCATACAAAGATTTAACTAACTTACATTCTTTATTTTCATTCCCTAGAATAATACAACCCTCAAGTTGATCCATGTAAATTTCTTCTTCTTAATCACCATTTAAAAAAATAGTTTTAACATCCATTTGGTGAATCACTAATTTGTGAATGGAAGCTAAAGCAATTAAAATCCTTATAGAAGAAAATCTAGTTACATGATCAAAAGTATCAAAATAATCAACATCTTTCTTTTGAGAATAATCTTTTGCCACTAATCTCGCTTTGAATTTTTCTACAAATCCATCGGGTTTTAGCTTTCTTTTAAAAATAAACGTACACCCAATAGTTTTAGCACCTGGTGGTAAATCTACCAATTCCCATGTATGATTAGCCATTATAGAATCTAATTCACTGTGGATAGCTTCTTTCCAAAGGATAGAATCATGAGAAGAAATAGCTTCTTTATAAGATTAAGGATCATTGTCAACAAGGTATGTAAAGAAATCGCCTCCAAAATCAGTTTCTTTTCTAGCTCTCTTAGACCTTCTTAATTCTTGAGCTTCATTTTCATCTATATCATTATTTAGATGTATAGTTCTAGAAGACTTTTCTAAAGGAGATTTCAATGGAAAAATATGCTCAAAAAATCAGTTTTTTTTACTTTCAACAATAGTATTCGGCTCCATTCTATTATTTTCACTTCTAAGAACAACAAATCGATATGTGGCACTATAGTGACCAGTAGCAGTATTATGAGCATAACCAATGAATAAACAATCAAAAGTTTTAGCACCAAGTTTTCTTTTCTTAGGTTCAGGAAGCAAAACTTTGGCTAAACACCCCCATAATATCAAGTATTTCAAGTTAGGTGTATATCCTTTTTATAGTTCATACGGTGCTTTATTGGTCCTTTTATAAGGTATTTTATTTTGTATGAAGCATGCCGAAAGTATAGCTTCCCCCCATAAATTCAAAGGAGCGCCTGAGCTTATTAGCATAACATTCATCATTTCTTTAAGAATCCTATTTTTTCTTTCTGTTACACCATTTGATTCAGGAGAATAAGGAGGTGTAAATTCATGGATGATACCATTTTGCACACAGAAATCATTAAATTATTTGAAATCATATTCTCCTCCCCTATCTGATCTTAGCCTTTTTATTTTTCTCTTGAGTTGATTTTCAACCTCAGATTTGTATCTTAGAAACATTTCAAAAGCCTCATCTTTTGAACTTAACAAACAAAGCACAAGTATAACGAGAAAAATCATCAATAAAAGTAATGTAAAACTTTTTCTCACCTCTAGTGATATTCCCTTTCAAATCACCCAAACCAGTATGAATGAGCTCTAACAATTCAAATTCCCTTTTTTGTATGGAAGCATAATGTTTTTTAGTGGATTTGGAGTCTACACAAATTTCACACTTTTCATTTGCAATTCACACTTTTCATTTGCAAAAGATAAGGGTAAATTCTCAATTAATCCTAATTATTTCATTTTTTCGTGTAAGAAAAGTTGAGGTGTCCTAATCTTCCATGCCAAACATTAAAAGAGTCAAGCTGTTAGATGCGATACTAAAATTCCACTCAAACTCCCCTTATTTTAGATTTGAAAATTCTTAATTTTCCTTTCAACATAATTTGGCTTCTCAATTCAATTAAATAGATTTACCAAGTTAAAATCTAATTATATTAAATACAACAAAATTTAATTGCAAAGTTCACTATAGTGGGTGGGCCTTTTGGTAGGGTGTAAGATACATTTCCACTACATTAAATGGCATTAGTATAGTGGTAGCATCTTGATCAGAGGATATGATTTGGCGGGTCATGAGTTGAAACTTTATATGATATTTTTTTGTTCATAAGTTCAGTTTTTCTAATAAAATTTGATTTTATAAAATTAGCATGCATCATCTTGGATTTGTGCATTGGTTGTAATGCATCTACTGAATATCGGGTCGGGTTCTCATATCATTGCTAAATCCATTTTTTTTAAATTGGTGTCTCCGTAACAAACTTCTAAAATTATAATCGAAATTAACTTTGATTTTCATATGAATTAAAAAAATTCTAGATTTGAGGGTGGTATGTACCCTAAATCTTTAGGTTTCCAAAAATATTAACATTGCACAAACATTCATTTACTTTGCACAATTGCACATAATGAAAACATCATGATATTGGTATGGATATAGTCAAATGTGTTATCACATATGTTATCCACAAACACATATACATATATTGACGAATATGAAACACATATTACCGTATCGTTAATGGTAGATAGAAATGCATAATTAATATATATCAAATGTAAATAATCACATAAATACGTCCACGTTAACTACCAAATCATTACATCAGATCTACGACAAATAGTAACTGGATATTCATTACCATATATCAATTTTAATGTAGTGAGGATATTTATTTCATAAAAATAAAATCAAAGTAATTTAATACATACAAATCTATTAAATAAAGAAATAAAAAATATATAATTATATTTACATTCATATATTACGCTATGAATAATGTTACAATCAAAGTTATATCCACTTCTATATCTTTTTAAATTAATATTAATATAACAAAGACAATTTTCCCGTACAAAACACGTGTTATAGACCGACAATTAGATTTGCCTTTTTAAAAAAAAAAAGTTTCTGCAAATGCTAAAAGCATTGAGCTTTTTCATTGGTCTTCAAAACTTATGAGATGAAATCTTAATTTTCAGATCTCTCGGGGGGAGTAAACAAAAAACCCCACATGAATCGGATGCAACAGTCGGAAGATGGACACGTGTTTTCCCTTCAGGCCAAGTTGCTAGCTATCCCTGGATAGCACTATTCCGCCCTTTGTTCTCGCACGGGGCCCCACTCCTTATCCTGTTCCCCCCAGGCGACAGCTCCCACGAGGATAGGCCTTTTGTTATGATTATCCACTACGGGCACTATTTAACATGTAACACTCGGTGGGATATTATATATTAATTAATTATATATATATATATATATATATATATTAAAATAGACGTGCATGCCACTTTTCGAAATTGGATATTCGTAAAGGATATGAGGATATATCATACCACATCAATCGGATATATTAGCTGCGTAAAGAAGACATAAAAACGCTCCTACCAAAAGGTTTTGGAGTGAGCGCTGCTCTCTCTCTCTCTCTCTCATTAGCCGACATCCCTAACATTAGGGATAAACAGGTCTTGGGCAGCTCCTCAGTACCAATTACCAAAGCATTTTCTTTTTTAAAGCTATGTGGTATGAAATTTTTTAAAAAAAAAAAGAGGAAATGAAAGCGAGAGTTTCTTTCGTGTTTTTCGTCGGGGGAATAGTTTCCAAGAGTAAAGGTATTATTCTCCTTCCCTCCCATTTCCTTTCTTGTACAACTATTTCCTTTTTGTGAATTTCTCTCAGTCTTTATTTCATATTATTTCACTCTTATTTCTATCTTTATTCTACCCCGCCTACTCTTATACCACTGTTTTCTTATCTTTCCAGCCAAATAGGAATAATGTTGTATTTCAACTTATTCCTCACCCTTATTCTTACTTATTCCGGAACTGAACGCACCCTCAAATAAGCGTGAGCATGTAAACACACAAATTCCAGCTTATATATATATATATATATATATATATATATATATATATATATGTAGGAAAAAGGGAGCCTACATCCGGGGTGTAGATAACTACCTACATCTGACCTTTTTATTCATGATTTTTGATGATTTTTGAAGGAATCCTTTGGAGGATTTGCTTAATATATTGAGAGGAATGTGTGTTTCAAGTTTCATGCAAAACAAACATTCCTAACATGTTCATCTAGAATGGGTCAATTTCAACAATTCTGAGACCGATAAAATTTTGCAGTCTTGATGGAAATGATAGAAGTCACGAATTAAGTTGAATTTTGAATGTCACCATGGTGATATAGTAATCTCATTTCCCCAATGTTTCATTTCAGAAAGTTCAAAAAATAACGAAAAAATGAGCCGTGTGTAGGTAGTTACCTACATCCCCGGTGTAGGCTCCCCGCTCCCATGTGTGTGTGTGTGTGTGTGTGCGCGCGTGCGTGCGTGCGTGCGTGCGTGCGTGCGTGTGTGTGTGTGTGGAAAAAATGGGGTTGCCCTTTGCGGGCATCCAACATGGCTGACCCATCCCATTTTTTCCATAATTTTTTTATTTTTTGGGAAAATAGCACCATGTATACTCATCTCTATATCCCTCCTATATGTCATTCGAATTTCGTAAGAAACAGAGACTCGTACGGCCTCCATCCAGACATTCATTTTTTAACGATCGTAGGATTTTTTAAATCGACCCTATCTGGATGGAGGTCGTACGAGTCTCTGTTTCTGATGAAATTTGAATGGCATATAGGAGGGTATATAGATGAATATACATGGTGAAATTTAAAAAAAAATAAAAAAAATGCGGAAAAATGGGGCGGGGCAGCCCCATCAAACCATATATAGAGAGAGAGATGTTGGAATTGATCTATGCACAAATCATTCTATTTTATTTTAAAAATTAAAATTTAAAATTTGTGAAACTAAAAGTATATATATAAATTTAAAATCTATATATAGGAGAGAGAGTAACAGAGGATACAAGAAGTCGTGCAGAATTGCCTTAACATAAATTTAGTTTAAATTTTGTGTGTGAGATATATTTATTTAATTAATTTGTAATAATACATGACCTGAACTTGAACACTTAACTTTAATAAGTCCAGTTCATTTGGTGATTGTTCACCTGGGGGACTTGATCGATTTTCCGCGTATTCCTCCGTATTTCCCCCTTTTGTTTCTATTTGTTTTCTGTGATTTGTATTTTCCATCTTATTTTTCTTTTGCTTCTTGTGGAATGAGCCCTTAGATTCTAGTAGTTCTTCGATTAAATTAGGTCCAAAGCCCTTATAGACAACCTGTACCTATAGTTTCATGCTTGGATCTAGTCAAATTGAAAAAGTTATTCACGATAATAGAAGCTCATGATCTAGGACAATTTCCTCATTGCATTGCATATAACATAGGTTTAAAACTTCTATTTTGCATCCCACATGGAGAGAGCTAGGAAGCACTGTAAGTCTTCTTACCGAGCATCACATCATTGTTTTCCGACTTGACTGCTTTTCTGACTTTTCCCTCTAATTTTGACTTACATAGGATAACGAAGAATTGATTAAATCGTTAGGCTTTTTGCATGAAAATTACCCAAAAAAGTGAAAATCAGAAAATTAAAAAAGGAACAATTAAGAAAATCTTGACCTAATTAAAACTGGTTGATTAAACTTCATTATTTTGGGTCCACAACACACTTATTGTATTCAGGTGCCTTCCAGACAAAGCGAGGCATGATCCTTAAGGAAAATTCCAGCCTAGGGATGGGCATTGGGATGGACCAGTCTGGTCCAGCCTGAAGCCTGGCCCAAAAAACCCAACCCTGCCCAAGCCCAAATGAATAACGGGATGGGTTTGGGGTGAAAATATAGGTGCAATTTTTTTGGGTTGGGCCCAGGCTATGCTCGACCAGCCTGACATGTCCCGAGGGCCCGGCTCGAAACTAGGTCCGAATCAAAGCCCGATTGTAGGCTCGATATTAGGCCCGAAATGAGGCCATCATCCCCCCAATCCCCTTTCATTTCCCTACTAATTTCTAAGAAACCCTCGTTCCATCCCTTCCCACACGCAACACACCCCGAGTCTCGACCTCTCCCATCCCTAATCGTATGCATACCTCTGAGTCCTAGGCTATAGCCCTAGCATAGTCGTCGCTCCGGTTGCCCTCCTCATCTCGAGGGGGTCGAGTCGTCGCTCCTCCTTGGCTCCTCCACAGCCTATACACCACCTCTGCGGCTCCACCCGTGCCAGCTGCCATCGCACCTCCTCCGCACCGTGTCCACCACTACCGCACCTCCTCCACACCGTGCTAGCCACCACCGCCAGCCGACCTCCACCGCTCCTTGTCCGCATCTCGCCAGCCGAGCCGCCCCTAGTGCTAAGGACATAGGGTTGGAGACACAACCTTGTTGCTTTGCCAACCAAGGCGAGTCTGTTGTATAGCTTTGTCAAGTTCTACAGTTTTCCCCTGTTTTGTAATGCAATATTTAATCTGGTCTACTTATGTGATTTATTTGCACCAAACGAATTTCCCTCTAGTCTGCTTATGTGATTTATTAGAATTTTATCCTTTTGTTTATTACTTGAAATTATAAGCACTCTATAAATTAATAGCCACATCTATTTACTTTTCAATGTTTTATATGTGTATCCAAATCCAATAACTATAATACACGACCTTAAAATTCATATGTATTCATCAGATGAAAAAATTGATTATGGATATGATTAGGAACCACTGAGATGTAGCTCTGCAAAGTTGAGGAAAGTACAAAGTAGAGATGAATAGATGTGTGTTAACTTCACAAAAAAGCGAACCACGATCAAGTAAATTGTACTTAAGATGAATGGGATAGACAACGAATGGAGCAAAATGAGATTATATGAAACAAGATTTCAATTTTGCATCAATCATGAGTATCGAAAGATAATATAACACTTTGTAAAAGTGATAGCAAGTTGTCCTGGAGCATGTATATAAATCTAAGAAGAATGCAATGGAGTTGTGAGAAAATAAATGATTGATTAAAATTAAAATTGATGAACAACAAATGGTTCTTCCAACTCTCATTTTAACCCTAAATTCTAATCGAAAACAATCTTTACCCACAATTTTACCATCAATTCCATCCAAACCCAACTTTTGATCATTCTTTATAGTGGAGATGGGCTGGTTCGACCCAAGCTCGGTCCAAAGAAATTGGGTTGGGACTGGGCTTGGGCCTAAGGACAACAAAAATCGTGGGCCAAGGCTCGGTCCAAGGCCCAAAATTTTAGTACGGGCTTGGTCCTGGACCCTTCAGGGCCCGGCCCTGCCCGACCCATGCCCATCCCTATCCCAACCTAGGTATTGCCTTGTCTACTGCATGGATACACAAAGTATTGGCATTTCTATCGTAAATTGGTGAGTAGGACTTCGTCTGCTTGTAGACTTAGGTTGAAGTATTGAGCTTAGGACATCCCTTCACAGTGGTGTCTATCTCATCATTCTACATCTGAGTAGATCCTTGTATGCTTGTAGACTTGGTCTGAAGTATTAATTATGCCTATCAGCTTCCTCCTCTACTTATTTTGCTCAGTAATGGCCCAGATCTGATAATAAGGACCTTCAAAAAGCACATGCTAATGGTTACAAAGGAAGTGGAAAGTACACGACGATTGTCGAGTCGTACTCACTCACCTATAGGATTAGACGCTAAGGTCTAAATTGATAATATTGCCTTATACAATCAATAAAATTGACAAGATAATTGTCAAACTCTTACAGCTCATTGTGTTGAGTTGATGAAGCAACCCTTATTTTGTGGTCAAGATCAAAAATAGCGTGCCTTTACATCCTTTTTGTCTCACACTTTTTTCTCACCACCTTTTCTTCCTTGCTCACTTTGAGCCTTCTCTTCTCGATCCCTCTTGGATTCTTCATAGCCCTCATCTACTCCATCGTCATCATTTCCTTTTGTCTCTCAAGATGTCGAATCTCGGAGGGCTTTGTTCAGATTTTGTGAACACCAACATCAATTTACATATGCTAACATCTTTAATAAGATGGGACGATCTCCAAGAAGTAAGTTCGGACCTTACTGACTTCTCTTTGGACTCTCCAATTTTTACCCAATTCAATGGTCGAGACGACTCTTGTCCCGATCTTTCTCCCTTTACCACTTTTCTTTCTCCAATGAATCCCTTGTTAGAGATCAACTATTATCTCGAACTTGCTCCTTCTTTTCTGAGGATTGATCGGGTTCTATTTTCCAATGCAGATTCTACACCCGATCAGAAGTCCAAGTTATAGTTGGATCTTGAGATGGCTCCCTAGAGATGTAATAAAGGGCCAAGTTTGAATGACACCGTTGATCAGAATGAAGTCAACACACAATTTCTAGCATCAATTCAAGCCATCCAACAACAGTTGACAAACCAAGCTCTCGCCCTAGTAGCATTCATTAAAATTCTTAATGAGCCGAGGAGGGACAGAGAAAGCCGGGGAGGAGAGGATGAGGAACATTTTGGTGGGAATGAGGATGAGCAGCCTACAAGATATCATGGAGGATGATAAGAGAGAGGTGGGCAACCCAAACCAACTCTGAAAGAGACACACGACACTAGTTCTTGCCAGGTAGCTGAGTGGATCAGAATACCACGATCCACAGACATTTTGAGTTGAAACCGTCATTCACCGATCCTTCATGGAAACACCAACAAGGAGCCATACATTCACATTTAACATTTCAATAGAATTTGCAGTACCATGCACTACCCCAACATCCCGTTGGAGGTAGTAAAGATGACCACCTTCCCATTTAGCCTTCAAGATTAGGCTTTATACTAGATCAATCACTTGGAGAAGGTGGTGACGGCCTGGGAAGAACTCAAATCAGCCTACCTATACAAATACTATCCCTTGTTCGTCTGAATCGGATGCAAGCCTTAATCTCCAACTTCTCCCAAATGTTCCACCAATCATTTCAAGATGCGTGGAAAGATTCAATGATGTTATAAAGAAGTTCCCCCATCACGATTTACCGAAGACCAGCTTGGTCCAAAACTTCTTTGAGGACTTGTACCAAGAAAGCCAACGACTCATGGATGCCACGTGCGGAGGATCACATTTCAACAAGGACGAAGATGTCATATGGTAAATCTTCGAGGACATGGCAGAGGGCTCAACCACCCCATCTTCACCCCATATGTTCCAGAAAACTCCATCAATCCCGCACAAGCCTGTAAATGCGTCATCTTATCATAAAGAAGAGAGAAACATGAGTTCCAATCTCATCATCATCGGGAACCATCTCTCTAAAGTTGATATCATTGAAAAATGACCACAAGACCTTGATAAATTACAAGTGATCGAACAAAGAACCAAGTCGCTAGACAAGCTCGATCAAATTTCCAAACAGCTTGAGATTCTAGTGAGCACAATCAACGTCTGCCAATCTGTGAAGGAATCATCCGAGCATTCTACCGAACTGAAGGAACAACCACATCTATAGAATCAAAGGCCACCCCAATCAGTTCAATACATGTATTACGTGCAGATAACTGACCGGAGGAGTTAAACCCGAAAATCGAGCGATCTTATGTTCCACACAAGGTGGGAACACAGTCATCGAATTGACCACACAAAATCCGGATTAAAACTACAATTAACCCACAAACAGATGATCAAACAATGAAAAGCAGATGTGGAGTTAAAATTTATTATAACTCTACAACAAAGATGTGTATAAGTGCAAGTATGTGTAGAGTGTCGAACACAGGGAACAAGCAGGATAGATTAGGGCGAAAATGCTTAAAAATGAGGGTGATGTATTTGTCCATAAATGTCCTATTTTTTGTGGGTTTCATATTTTTTATTTTTTATTTGATTTTTGATTTTATATTTTAATATTTTGATTTTTAATTTTCTGTTTTAATTTGTTTTTATATTTTATATATTTTCTTTTAAATTATAAAATAAGGTATATATAGGATATATATATAATGTAAGCCACGATTGATATAAAAAGTAATAAAAATAAGAAAAAAAGAAAATAAAATATTTTTGAGTTTTAATAATTTTTACTATTTTTGTGATTTTTTAAGAATTTTTGCCAATTTTTATATATTTTTAAAGTCAAAAACATCCAAAATCAGGGTTTAAATAAATAAATACTCGAAATTAAAATGGAGACTAAAGATAGAAAACAGAACCAAATTTCTCCAAATTAATTTTAAAATAAAGATAATAAAATGAAGAAAACTCAAAAGTAGAAAATACAATTTTTGGATTTTTATGGATTTTATAAATTTTTAGAAAGGTTTTTTGAGTTTTTCTATTTTTTGAGTTTTCTTTTATAATTTTTAGCGATTTCTTGTCTGAAGGTCAAAAATATATAAATAAGCAAGATATTTTTTGGTATTTTTTTAGAACAATTTATAATTTTTATGTATTTTCTTTTGCAAACAGGGACACAAAGGCAAGTTTTTGATTTTTTATAAATAATAAAATCTTCAAAAATGAAAATTAAAAATATGCGTGAAAGAGCAGTGTAACAAAAATTTATGTCTATTTTTTGAGATCTTTTCGAGTTAATTTGCTATTTAAAATAAATGGAGAAAGCATGGAAAAATACAAGGCCTAGTAGGGACATATATGTAAATATCAATATCTCTAGGGACAAAACAATAAATTTTCCAAAAATATAACATGTTTTCAAATATTTTTTGGACTAAAAATAAATAGTAGGAGTGACGAGGGTCCCCTCGTAAAAAGCCCGCACCTCATGTGCACAGGTACATGAGGTGGCGTGGCCAAGGACAGAAGCGTAAATATCAAGATCCTGGGGGCCTCTATGCAATTTTACAACAAATAACTAAAAGCAAATGAAAGTTTATTGCTCAAATTTTAAGTATAAAACCGCGGGGGTGAAGGTGCAAATACCCTCACTACTCTATCCAACGGTTGATATGCGATAACTTAACACATGGCGTGCAATGGACGGTTGATACCCCCTCACCAGCCAACGGTGGAGATTAGAGCGCGCGAAGGAGATTGAATGGCAGGGGAAGACCCGATCGGACGACGGCTGGAGATTCTGGGATTAAGACCCGATATGACGGTCGTGGACTCCCCTGGATGAACAAGGAAGAATATTGCCCTAGTCGAGCTTCGATCGATGATATGGAGTTGCTCCGACCATCGGGGACGATGCAAAAATGGCTCCTCGAGTTCCTGAAATCCTCCCGCAGACAAGGACCTCCTCAAAATGCCCGGAGGGACACTGACGCTCCGCCACGAGGTGGTGGAGACTCTGGTGCTCCAGGTACTTCCCTTTCTCAAGAATCGACACTGAGTGGCATCCCTTTGGCCTCCAGTCATTGTAGTTAAGCACTCACAACGACAAAAGGGAGTCCGAGGGCCTTATTGGCGAAGGTGTGCGGGTGGTGGAGCGGGAAATGGTGGCCAGAGCTCAAAAGCTCCGCAAGGTGTTCGAGACCTAATACTACATTGATTATCTAATTAAATGACAGAGTAAAAACACAAAACTAAAGATGAAACGTACATCTAACTAAAGGGAAAAATCAAAGGAAAAACAGCCTTGACTGGTCGAAGAACCAGGAGATAACCTCATGGTGGCGTGACCGCCAGAGATGGGGGTGGAGCCACTCAAAAACTGCCTCCTGGTCAACCTGAAGGCAAGAGGAAGGTGATGTCACCTCCTTCTGTCTTTTTAGCGTGAGAGGAGGAGAGGAAAGTTGTCCAAGAGGGTTCAAATCCGAAAAGGGAGAGAGGGGAGGTTTTTGTACAAGGTGGGTGACAGGGCGAGAAGAACGAGGGAGATCTCACAAATCGCTGCTCCAATCCTCGATGTAAAGCCTAGGCGTGTAAGGTCGATTGACGAGGAGAAAAAGTCGTCAAGGGAGCGAGGAGAAATGATGCAAGGTCTGGACGCAAAAAAATCAAGAAGATGGGTGGAAACTAATGTCTGACAAGGTGCAGGAGGCGGGTCTCGGACCCTTCTGGTTGGTCCACGTGGACCAACCGAAAAAAATCCTGGAAAAGATTTCGAAATTCATTTAAAAATAATAATGATTTTATCAATTTTAGGTTATAAAATAAAAAATATTTGTTATTTTATGAATTATTTTATTATGATTTTTATTTATTTTTTAGAGGTTTAGATTTATAAGTTCCTTTTTTAGGGCTATATATATGTATATTCATTTATATATTTTAGTTTTTTTTCTAATTTTAATTTTATTAATTTAGTTTATTGTTTTATATATTTATAACTTAATTTTATACACTTAAATATATTTTTATTTTATTTTTCCGGTATGATATGTACAAATAAATAAATTATCTATATAGGTATACTTATAGGCAGTTTACCTATGTATTTTCTTTAAGTATTTTATTTTAATATTTTATTTTTGTTTTTATTCTTACTTTTAATATACAAATATAATATAATAATAATTACAAAATTATAAAAATATAAAATTGTAAAAAATAATTAATAAATAAAATGAACATTTTAATCTGTACAAGTATACAATAGGGGTCCGAAATATAACTTTCACACCATAACTCCAAAAAGCATGAAACCACCTTCATTAAATAGCTTACTAAAAGTTATATATAATGAAAGATGATTTTGATATATTTTGAGTTTTTATTTGAGAGATATGGGTATGGGAAGTTGGGATTTTGGAATTTTATTCAGATCATAACTTTTTATCTGTACATTATTTTTGTATGAAATAAATTTTATATTTTTATATATTTAATTATCTACAACTTTCATGTTCAAAGTTTCTTTATTGAGGTATAAAAAGTAGAACTAAAAATAGGTCCTAAAAATGAATAAAAATGAATAAAATAAAAGGAAATTTTATTGTATTTTGGCCCTTATCTCCCCCTATTTATTCCTTGTCGACTTAGTCATCGAGATGCCTATGTCTCGAAGCTTTGGGTCATAAAATTTTTCAATATTTTATTCTTTTTATTTTATTTTCTTTTTTTATTCTATAATTTTGGCATTAAAAATAATATTTTATATAATATTCGCACAACAATGCATGGATGATAAAATACATGAATTAAGGGTATTTACACGCATTTACTAGTATTTTTAAGGCCAAAATGATAGAATAAAGGTGATGAAATGGAGATTCATCACCCCCTATACTTGCCTTTGCTAGTCCTTAGCAAACACTTTTGCAATACATGTAGAAAAGAAAAAACAAGGAAAAGAAAAAGAAAGAAGATGGATTAAATTTAATTATCAAACTTGTCTTCAAAAATCAAAGTTTGGAGCTCAAGTCGGACCTTTGGAATTTTAATGCGGGCGAAATCTTAATGGGAATCGGATTTGAAATCCAACAGCCTTTGAGAATCTCAAAACTCTGTTCAAGTCTCCTCAATAGCCATGTCAGAATACTTCAACTCATATGCAAACCCTTACGACTATGAATCCGACTCATACAGTGTAAAAGATGGAGGCTCTACCCAACTGAAATGACAAAGAGACTGACTTCTCCAGCATGACAACCCAATGATTCCCCAATCCAGCAACTCCTTCCTCAAGGAGCGGGGTATTCCTTTTCTAAGTTCAAGTGACAACCAACTCAAGAGGAGGGGTGAAGAGAAGAATGGATGGTAGCCAGTGTAGTCAAGTCATCCAACTGCAGGCTCACATGATTTGATTTTGAAGCTCAAGCTTTCTTATTGACTATACATTAATATACACTCCGGCAGGCATTTTATTTTCAATTAGGCATGTCCACTTTTTTGGAGTTTTCTTCCTTTTTCCTTTTTTTCTTTCTTTTTTTTTGAAATACTATATACAGCAGCATTTACATAGAGAGTTTTTCCTCTTGAGCCAGTAGATTGTCCCTCTTTTGAAGCTTTATTGCAATGCACACTCTCCTGCCTTCAAAATTCATCATCACTGGATGGGTTTGGTTGCACTTCCCTCCCTAGAGGAGGATAAATGTTTCCACTTGTGTGTGTCTCATACCGACAAATCCAATCCCCACACTACTCCAACTGAGTTGAGCCAAGTGAGAGGTGCGTGTGTCCAAGTTAGGTCATTATCAACAAGAGTCGTGTGTGTGCTCTGAAATACTCTACCTAGGCAGTCAAGAATCCATTGAACCAAGTCTCGTGATCCTCAAAGAATTAAGTCAACTAGACCTGAAGTACCTCAATTCCAGCTCCTACAAGGCTCCTGTTATTAGGTAGATTTTAAGGTCCAACCAAGCTCCAATCTTCATATTTTAGTTAGACTTGTTCAATTACCAAACTCAATCTGGAAAATGCTAATGCCATGCAACTGCTATTTAGAATGCAGAAAATATTTTTATGATACAATTTTCAAAGATTTTGAACTTTTTATGGATTTTTGAAAAAGGATGATGCATATGCATTTTTTATTTTTCAAAAAGATTTTGTAGAAAATTTTTTTAGTATTTTTAATTTTGCAAATGTTTTTGGGATTTTTGAAAATAAAAGATTTTGGATAAAAACTAGGTACAAATATTTACATAGGGATGCATCTTATATTTGAATTAGGTTTTAAGAATTTACGAGTGGTAAGTGGTCAATTTTATAAATAAATATATACATATGAATAAAGAATTTTAGTGTGATGCATATATTCCTCCAACTTATTTGAAAATTATTTTACAAATAATTTTGCAAACTATAGTCCAAAATAATTTTTGCAAACAATTTTTACAAACATGTACACACATTTGAAAATCATTTTATAAAGGTTTTTCAAATAGTATAGATAGTTTTGTCAAATATTTCTGCAACCATTTTTCAAACCATTCACAAATCATTTTTCAAACATTTTTAGTTCACACAAATAAAATAAAATTTTCAAACAAAATGTCTTTACAAAGGTTGAAAATATTGAACAAAATGTTTTCCAAATAGTTTTCAAAAGATTTTACAAAAAAGATTTTCAAACTATTTTTCAAATATTTTGCAAAAACATTTTCACCTGATTTATTATTCAGTAAATACAAAAAGAATTTGAGGAATAATCAAAATCTTTTATTAGGTGATTTTAATGAATTTTTAAAGAATTTTAGCCATATTTATTAATAAAAATACGAAAGTACGAGTTATGGCTAAAGTATATACGTAGTATATACGACCCCCATATACGTAGCTTGAGATATGTCCTCATAGATCAGAGAGAAAAAGAGAAGACATAACTCGTAATAAGTATAGAAAGTCTAAAGAATAAACAAATAGAGAGATGAATGGACAAATGAGAAGTTGACTGTCCCCCCTATACTTAGGATCAAATAGTCCTAAGTATAGCAGACTATACACAAAGTAGGGAGGGTCAAGGATGGGAATGAACAGATCGTACTCAGACTGTCTCCCCCTATACTTAGGGTAAGATATCCCTAAGTATAGACAAGAAGAGGAGATAATGGAAAGGATCGAAAAAATGAAAGATCTCAGGATCCACACCCCCTATACTTAGGACAAAGTATGTCCTAAGCATAGAAGATTGACAACAAGAGGCGATGCCTTTTTGGTAGAAAAAGAAAATAGAAAAAGATAAGAAGAAAAGAAGAAAAGAGATCATAAAGATGGAAGAAGAGATCAGAGAGAATGTACACATCACTCCCCTTATACTTAGGGTAAAAGAAGCCCTAAGTATAGGCAACAACAAGAGTGATAAAACGGAACGAAGACTGAACACTCGGCTCATCCACCCCTCCTATACTTAGGACAAAGTACATCCTAAGCAAGGCACACACGAGAATGGGTGTGGATGAGCAATATGGAAGATGGACGGAGATAAACGAGAGCGGATATACAACAAAGGTGGATGTACAGAGATCAAGAAGTTAGAAAGTGAACCTTCTTGCGAGCCCGCTGAGGGATGGATCTGATATGGTGCAGGTCGACATCAGGGTCCTCAGATGACACAAACCAATCAGGGTCGACATGGTGTAGGTCCTTGATGATCTTAGAGTGAGAAGGTACAGGCGGGTCAGTGGAAGAAGTACAGCTAGGTCCGACCTTGGGTGTCTCGCTGATATCGAATTGAAAAAGGGACGAAATCATCATCAGAAGAAGTGTAGTCAGTGTCATCCTGCGAGGTCTTATCTAGGTCAAAACCAAAAGGAACGAACTCATCGGTGGAAGTAGTCTAATCATGTTCATCCTCAAAAGTCTCAACCGGATCATCTTTCTCATCAAAAGGCTCGAATTCCTGGATAAAAGCAACAAGATCAAATCGGCCTTTTCAGTCTCATCTGAATCTAAGTGAGCGGGAATAGACTCCTTAGTGAAAGAAGTCAAGGCATGTCCGTCATGTCTAGTCTCTGAGTCTGTCCTCCGCTCTAGGGTATCAATCGTGTAAATCTCGCGGATGTCATCAACACATTATCAAACACCAGAAGAAGGAACTCTGAGGTCCATGATTTCTGAGTCTTCCTCTACATGGAGGAATTCTCGGGTCTCAGTGGAGTCCAACGTGCAACAGAAATCTCTGATAGTCTCGTCAAGGTCATTGTCCTCGGGGTCAGCTAAGATCGGTGAAATCGCATCAGGTGCAGGTCTCTGGTCAGCAGTGGGTATAGTGATGATCATTTCGCTTTCATCAACAGGACGGAAGCGAATCTCTCCTGATTCGTAATCAATAACGACCCTCGTAGAGGCGAGGAATGGTCGTCCATGGATGATTGGAAGTGCTCCTCAGTGGAGGTCTCCATGGGCAATACGATAAAATCTACATGGTAGCTCGTGCCCTGAATCAAAATAACGACATTTTCAAGGATACCCTTCGACCTCTTAATAGATCCATCAGCAAACTAAATGATCATCCTGATTTTCTTGAGAGGCCCTAAGTGAAGAGACTGTACCAGCGAGAAGGGTAAGATGATAATCAAAGCACTGCCATCCAGGAGAGTGTGATCACATGTGAAGTCAGAGATGGTGTAACTAATGAAAGGTGTAGCAGTGTTCTTCTTCCTAGGAATAGGACGGTGTGTGATGGTGTGGGCAGTGTCCGTGGTCAGTATATGACGCTCAGATCTGCTCCTCGGCTTTCTCTTCTTATGATGAGGAGCAGATGATTGGATCATGTCCTGGCAAAGTGGGGCATCAATGATCTCATGAATAGCGACCACCACTTCGGGTCCAGTCAACATTTTTTGAATTTTTGGACCTCCTCCATACAAGGGAGAGATCAGAATCATCATATACACGAGGGATGCCAAGAGCAGTATGTACAGTGGCATCCTCGGGGTCAAAGGTAGGACAGGATGTGAGTGAGTGTGTGGGTTAATGATCTGGCAGATGGTACGTCTCCTCATAGTCTGGCTCGATCACGTGTCTCCCGAAATCTTTTTGTGTTTTTAAAATTTTCTCATTTTTTTGTATTTTGGTGATTGAAAGCTCTCATAAGAATCCTCAATCAAGTCCAAATCATCAGATCGTGAAGCATCAATGTGGTTCTTATTCAGGCAGGTGAGGTCATCAGTCCTCGAATTCATATGCTCCATGAACTGGGTCAACATCTCAAGTGCGGAAATCATGAGAGGTGACTCCAACAGGTCAGCCTCGGGTGGATATGAAGGTGTAAAATGTGGAGATGGATGTGGATAGAAGTCTGAGGGCTGATACTGTTGTTGAGGCGGATATGTACACAAATCAGAAAAAATGGGAGGAGGATCCTCTTGATAAAGGGAGGTGGACCAGCTGGAGGGTACGAGGGATCTGCGAAATCTGGATAAAAATCGCTCCAGGGGTCCATCTCGAAAACAAAGAAAGGTGATTGGGAAAGCATGAAGGTCAAGTCAAGAGGAAGTGAGAAAAAAACACAAATGCGCAGAGACGATCTAGAATGCACACAAGCAAATACAAACAAATACATACACAAAACAAACCCTCAATTCACCTACTCAACTCTGTGGAGATCGCAAAAATGCGGTCTTTTTATCTTGTATGTTTTTTAGAGTTAGGCGAGAAGTCAAAATTTTCACAAACACTTAGGAGGCTTGATAGGATTTAGGCATTAATCCTTAGTGTGTGTGCGCGAGCAAGTAAAAGGGAAGACAATGAGGGGATTACTCACCCTAAGACAAAGTTTTTCTTTTTGATAGATTTTAGGGTTGAGTAATGTTAGCAGTCCCAATTTTATTGGTTATCACTTTTTTTGGAGTGTTAGTGAGAAATGCACATGCCTAACGAAGAATCAATTTTACTTAGCACCTAGGTTGGCAAAATCAGAGGGAGAGTCGGAAAAGCAATGCAAGCGGCAAAAACGATGATGAATGCTAAAGCGTAAATGCTCACCTTAATTCCAGCGCTCTACATGCAAAGATGCTCAACATAATTGAAACCTATCTACATGCAATGCAAGCTAATGAAATCACCCTACGATGAGAAACTGCTATTAGCGTGAAGAACCAGATGCTAGATACCTAGAAGAGAGATCCAAAAGTCCGATCGCTGAAGTGTGTCGGTGTCCGCCATAGCGGATCCTGCAAGCGTTGTATAGCACTTCTCTCGGCGCTCGATCTCAAGTCTAAATAAGAAGCAATTAGATTTTGACTACATCCAAACGTAGACTATAGGCACATGCAAATATAATTAGGTGTTTGGACCTAATGCTACTGTCAAGCAGTTCCTAAATCTAAGGCTTAATTACACAAAAGAAGTAAAACCAAAATCGAGAAACAAATGAAAAAAATGCGAAGAAAATCGACGAAACTGTGGTGAGCCCCCAAGTGAACAAACACTTGGGAAATTGAGCTCGAAAGTCCAGAGTCCAGAGTACCTGTATAATTACAAATTAAATTCTCTCTCTCACTTTAAAAATTACACAAATAAATAAATGCACAAAATATGCTCAAAATGTGATTGTCTTCTCAAGTCCTCCAAGCCTTCTTTGATGCTAAGTCAGAAATCTCACACCGCCTTCACGTACGTAGGCGCCTTGGATGAAGCGCCTCCCTCGATCTGCGGTTCCTCGCACAAAATCAACAAGAGAGGGTGATTAGATAATTCAAACAATTATATCAAATAAAGAAGCAAATAAAGTCGCAAAAATAGACCAATAAAATCACGATCAATCAAAAAGTCTATCTATGTGTTGTTGCTCCCTGGCAATGGCACTATTTGTTTAACCCGAAAATCGAGCGATCTTAAGTTCCAGATAAGGCCGGAACACAGTCGTCGAATTGACTACACAAAATCTGGATTAAAGCAATAATTAACCCATAATAGATGATCAAACAATGAAAAGCAGATGCGGAGTTAAAATTTATTATAACTCTACAACAAAGAGGTGTATAGGTGCAAGTATGTGTACAGTATCAAACACAGTGAACAAGCAGGACAGATCAGGGCAAAAATGCTCAAAAATGAGTGTGATGTATTTGTCTATAAATGTGCTATTTTTGTGGGTTTTATATTTTTTATTTTTATTTGATCTTATATTTTTATATTTTGATTTTTAACTTTCTATTTTTTTTATTTTCTTTTTATTTTATATTTTTTATTTTACCTTTTCTTTTAAATTATAAAATAAGGTATATATAACATATATATACACAATGTAAGCTAGGGTCAATATAAAAATTAATAAAAATAAGAAAATAATAAGAAAATAAACTATTTTTGGATTTCTTATAATTTTTTACTATTTTGTGATTTTTAAGAATTTTTGCTAATTTTTATATATTTTTAAAGACCTGATATGACGGTCGTGGACTCCCCTGGATGAACAGGGAAGAACACAACCCTAGTCGAGCTTCGATCGACGATATGGCGTTGCTCCAGCCACTGGGGATGATGCAAAAATGGCTCCTCGAGTTCCTGAAATCCTCCCGCAGACGAGGACCTCATCAAAATGCCCGGAGGGACACTGATGTTCCGCTGCGGGGTGGAGGAGACCCAGGTGCTCCAGGTACCTCCCTTGCTCAAAAATTGACGCCGAATGGCGTCCCTTTGACCTCCAGTCCCTGCGGTTAAGCACTCACAACGACAAAAGGGAGTCCGAGGGCCTTATTGGTGAAGGTGTGTGGGTGGTGGAGCGGGAAATGGTGGCCGTAGCTCAAAAGTTCTGGCAAGGTGTTCGAGACCTAATACTACACGGATTACTTAATTAAATGACAAAGTAAAAACACGAAACTAAAGATGAAACTTATAGCTAACTAAAGGGCAAAAAATCAAAGGGAAAACAACCTCGACTGTCGATTGGCCGAAGAACCAGGAGATAACCTCATGGCGGCGCGACCGCTGGAGATGGGGGTGGAACCACTCAAAAACCGCCTCCTCGATCAACATGAAGGCAAGAGAAAGGTGATGTCACCTCTTTCTGTCTTTTTAGCATGAGAGAAGGAGAGGAAAGTGGTCCAAGAGGGTTCAAATTCGAAAAGGGAGAGAGGGGAGGTTTTTGTACAAGGTGGATGGCAGGGCGAGAAGATCGAGGGAGATCTCACGAATCGCTGCTCCAATCCTCGATGTAAAGCCTAGGCGTGTAAGATCGATTGACGAGGAGAAAAAGTCATCAAGGGAGCGAGGCGAAATGGTGTAAGGTATGGCCGTGAAAAAATCGAGAAGATGGGTGGAAACCAATGTCTGACAAGGTGCAGGAGGCGGGTCAGAGAGTTGACCCACGATCAACTCTCGGACACTCCTTTTTGGTCCACGTGGACCAACTAGGAAAAATCCTGGAAAAAGATTTCAAAATTTATTTCAAAAAAATAAAAGATTTTATTAATTTTAGATTAAAAAATAAAAAAATATTTGTTATTTTCTGAATTATTTTATTATGATTTTTATTTATTTTTTAGAGGTTTAGAATTACATGTTCCTTTTTAAGGGCTATATACAGGTATATTCATTTATATATTTTAGTATTTTATTTTCTATTTCCTTTTTTAATTTTATTAATTTAGTTTATTATTTTATATATTTATAACTTAATTTTATACACATAAATATATTTTATTTTATTTTTCTGATGTGATATGTGCAAATAAATAAATTATCTATATAGGTATACTTGTAGGTAGTTTACCTATGTATTTTCTTTAAGTATTTTATTTTAATATTTTCTTTTTGTTTTTATTCCCATTTTAATATACAAATATATTATAAATAATATTTACAAAATTATAAAAATATAAAATTATAAAAAATAATGAATAAATAAATTGAATATTTTAATCTGTACAAGTATACAACAGGGGTCCAAAACCTAACTTTCACACTGTAACTCCAAAAAACATGAAACTACCTTCATTAAATAGCTTATTAAAAGTTATATATTTAAAGGAGATTTTAATATATTTTGAGTTATTATTTGAGAGATATGGGTCTGGGAAATTGAGATTTTGGAATTTTATTCAGATCATAACTTTTTATCTATACATTATTTTTGTATGAAATAAATTTATATTTTTCTATATTTAATTATCTACAACTTTCATGTTCAAAGTTTCTTTATTTGAGGTATAAAAAGTGGAACTAAAAATAGGTCCCAAAAATGAATAAAAATGAATAAAATAAAAGGAAATTTTATTGTATTTTGGCCCTTATCTCCCCCTACTTTATTCCTTGTCGACCTAGTCATCGAGATGCGTAGGTCTCGGTGTTTAGGGTCATAAAATATTTTCAATATTTTATTCTTTTTCTTTTATTTTCTTTATTCTATAATTTTGTCATTAAAATAGTATTTTATATAATATTTGCACAACAATGCATGGATGATAAAATGCATGAATTAAGGGTATTTACACACATTTACTAGAGTTTTTAAGACCAAAATAATAGAATAAAGGTGATGAAATGGAGATTCATCAAGGGGTCATCATTGCCACATCAGCAGATGGTAGTATACCATCCAGAGATCGAAATTTTAAAATTATATATATATATATGGGCACATGAGATGCTGATTTGGGAGGACAACCCAAAACGACACCTCAAGTGTCGATTTGGGAGAAAGTTTTTGGACTATTTGCATTTCTATCCCATTCCAAAAGTTATTAATATAAATGACCCTCCCAATTATACTATTAAAAGGTTATACATTTCAATGTATTCTTTTGCTTAATACATTGATTTTCATGATCCTCGTTAAAAATTAATTATTTTTTATATTCACATATACGATAACGAAAAGGGATATTTAGACCTATAATCCTGAGTATTTCTGTAATTATACCCAGAACCCTCAATAATTCATAATTACACTTAGAACCCTCGATATTTCATAATTACACCCAGAACCCTCGATAATTCATAATTACACCCATAACCACGGAATAATGCTTAATCTTACATGACATAACCCTGTGTAAACTTCCATCCATTTTTATCGTTAACTATGACCGAATCTGTCAAATATTAAGTATTCCACCCTTTAAGTTCACATTATTTTCAGTTGATCCCACTCCTCCCTCCCTTCCCTCTTCCATGCATGAATGCAAATTTATTCCTACCTAATTTGTCATCTTCCTCCTCCCTTGTCATCGTTGATGTGCAAATTTATTCCCACATCAATTAAAATACACGTCCGTCTCAACCAATGACGAGTTGTTTTTTTTATTATTCTTCAACCTCAATTCTCAACAGATGTTCCAAGAAGAGGAAGGTACGATGTTGTGAAGAGAGGATCGACAACGAGGAGCTTCTACCGTCGTTGTTGGGAATCTTCAACATCATCTATAGTAGCGAAAGATCTCGTGGAGAGGGTGTCAAATGCATACCAAACGATGTCCGATGCCGAAGAGCATGACCCACAACATGTAGTGGTGACCCTCTCGACTGCACCCATCACTGGAAGAAGGTGGACTCCCTCAATGTCATCCACAGTAAGACAGTGAAGCTAGCGCTCGTCCTCGACCACACACTCCTCCACTCCCACAACTTCCGTGACTCCCCACACGATCTCTGGAATCCCGATCGTGGAATCCATGTGTTGGACTACCCACTTAAGTTCTGTAATTACTCCCTTGCCGTTGTTGTAACTTGACGAAGGACGATGGGGCTGGAGGAAGGTCCTGGAGGGGGCAGAGGATCTACGTTGGGGATGGAAGAGGGTCCTAAGGAGGGGGCGGAGGATCCACGTAGGCTGGAAGAGAGTCTTGAGGAAGGGGTGGTGGAGGGGGTGGCAGAGATGCAGAGGGATCTAAAGGAGGGAACATAGGCAAGAGGGCGAGGCTAGAGAAAGGGGAAACTGAGGAGGGCAAGGCAGAGGAGGGGGTTGTCTGGAGGAGGTCCTTGCTAGAGGATGAGGCTGGAGAAGGGGGCGACAAAGGAGGGAGTTGTTTGGAAGAGGACCCCAGCAGGAGGATGACGTTGGAGAAGGAGGCGATGAAGGAGGGTGGAGCAGGGTCCCCCGCAAGAGGGTGAGGCTGGAGAAGGGGCATCAGAGGAGGGCTAGGCGGAGGAGGGTTGGCGGTGGAGAACAGGAGGAGTCGATGCTACTGTTGCAGGAGGAGATGATGACAAGGAGGGAGTAGGGAGAGGGAGAGGATGAGAATAAGGAAGAGGAGGGTGCTCTTGATAAAAAAATAATCATTAATGGAATCATGTGATGTGGTATGGTTAGATTAACTCACATGAGTGGTTGAGTTATTGAACCAACTTAATGGAGGGTTATGGGTGTGAGACAAAGTGAGTATTCAGGTTTTCTCATTTAATTATGAATTATCAAGAATTCTAGGTCTAATTACAAAACTATCAGGGTTATGGTTATAAATTTCCCTAACGTAAATTATCATTTTCACTTTACATTGATACATATTAGATCATATCATAGGGCAACTGAGTGCATATATACCTATATTTTGGCAGATACGAATATGCAATTTTTTTAACGAATATGAGATGAAGAAAATAATATGGATTTGAATTATTTTTGTTGTACCTATATTTTTAGATATGGATATGCATCTAAGTACTTTTTGCAGGTTTATTTATATGTTTTATCTCCTATCATAATAGTGAGATCGGATATTTTTTATGCATCCGCTACCATATCCATTTATATGTGGATATTGCTATGTATTCTTGTTTTGCGGGTAGAAGTATTCCATTTTTATTTTGATGAATACAGATATATAAAGTAATATGGCACTTCAAAAGTCAAAAATAGAGCCTTGTTTCCGAGAAAATAGATGCATGTTTCCCTTTATATTGCATAAATAGCATTCCTGCATACATTCCTAATTCATACATTTTAGCCGTTCATTTGCATTTAAATAAGAAGCCAACAATCCCTTGTAAAATACCCATTCACTAAAATAACCTCTTCTCTATAATATGTACTCCTTAGTTAATAATATAGGGAAGAATGCCAAAAATCCCCCTTGTAAATTAGTCAATAAAGCCCTAGAACCTTTGTACACTAAAATGCACATAAAGCCCTCATACTAACTCCAAATTAGGTCTACTTACTCTTAGAATACGACACATTAAAAGACCTTTAAAATGAGACTAATTTCATTGAATTTGGAGCTTGTATGAAAAAGTTGGGTTTTTGGGCCACTTTGTATACTACATAGGTGTATAATTGTATCATTGTATTTATGTATCATATTTGACCTCATCTCCGTCTTTGGTCAACATGAAACTTGTAGATCTCATCGAGATCTACAACTTTCATGTTTTGAGTTTTTCCAAATTCGGCCCCCTCTTCTCTCTACACGTGTATCTTCGTCCAGCCACTCACAGCAGGCCACGTGGCGCCCTCTGGATGCGCCACGCGGCCCGCTTCCCTTGTCTTCTTCCGCCTTCACCTCCAACCGTTGGATCCTCTTCCAGATCCAACGACCATGCCTTTTCCACGCCCTCTGACTGTCCCCAGCCATCGGATCATTCCCGCTCTCAATCCGCACCACTCGTCCCCGCCTTCTTCTGATTACGCCATGTGTCATCTTCCCTGCCATCAGATCAATGTTTGAAGGAGCGATCCTCACCTCACATTTCCGCTGCGTCCTAGACCATCAGATCAAACCTTGCCTTTCCATCCTAGCCGCTCGCTAGCGCTTCGCCCGCAGCTCGCCACGTGGCGCGATCACGGCCCATCATCTACGCGCCTTGATCTAATCCCACGCGTCCCATACCGCTTCGATCATCGCCGTTGGATCACCAGATCCAACGGTGGAGATCCGTCGTCTACCTCCGGACGCCACTCGCCCACGATCTCTCCCCTTGCGAAACAAGCCGCCCCCTTCCTATTCTTGGCAGCACCTCATCCACCCTCTCCGACCACCAACACCACCACGATGGAGAGCACTCCTCCCTCACCCTCGCCAGCTCCCTCGCTTCCCACGACTCCCACCAGAGTCGCCCCACGTCGACCACAAACCTCACCTCGTCACCAGCCAACCCATCACCTCCATCCTTTAAATACTCCACCACCGGCAACCTTCAGCCGCATCCGCCACTCCAGAGAGCTTCCCTGAGCTCAGAGCCTCCATTTGGTGACAGCAATTCGGTGATTTCTTGAGCGAAGAAGGGCTTCTTCTCCGACGAGATCCACGGCGCCTCCGCCGTGTCGCAGCCGCTCCTCCGAGTAGCTGCACGAGCTCGGGACATCACCGGTCCCTCGAGCGACGACCTGGACCCCAAAAGGGAGGCCCAATCCCCAGGTGAACCCCCTCCATTCCTCCTCCGATCTTTTTCTTATTTTTCCTTTATCTTCTCCGATTTTATTCGCCTCCACCGGTCACCCTCTCGCTTCCATTCCATCTCGCTGAGCTTCACGTCGAAGCTCCCATCCTCGCGAGACCTTTTACGACATCCAACGACGCACCTCGCAACACCCCGATCACCAGCTCCGCCATTTGGCCGGAGCTCCATCGCCCGACCACCTCCTTTCGCCTTAGGCCTCGCCAACCATCTTCACCTCTCCACAAACGCACGCACGAGCTTCGGCTCTATCTTTGACACTTGCAGGTGCACCTCTGTTCATTGAACGGAAGCTCGCCGGAGACGCCCTCGAGCTTCATCGCCATCGACGTCAGGCCGCTCTCCGACGCTCCTGAGACCACCAGCATCTCCGCCTCCTCGCCACGCGTCTTCTGGGATATCTCCGACAAGTCGGAGAGCGTCAGCGACACGAGGAAGGACGGGCGGAGCTGCAGCACCTTCGCCGGAGCCCCGCCTTCTCCTCCGCAGGCGGCGGAGGACCGTCGGAGCAGACGAACAGCTGCTGTTCGATCACGTCGATCGAACGGCCCTCACATCGCCATGAGTCCCCTCACCGCAGCAGCTCCCAACCGTCGATTGCTCCTTTGATCCAGCGACCCTCAGCGAGCCACGTCATCGTCTTCATTGAGCCCAGAGGTCGTTGGATCATCATCGATCCAAAGGCCCGAGGTCACGCCACGCGTGAGCACCGACACCCCTCGGATCCATCTTGATCTAAGGGCTTTCAGTACGCCACGTAGCCTCGGCCCGAGCCTCCTCTCCGAGCCTAGGTTCGGGTCGCACGAACCTCACTCCAGACCTCCAAAGCGCCCAAGCCTAGCTCCGAGCCTCCGCAGCCATCCTAGCCTAGGTCGCCCATGTGAGGAGCACGTGCGGCCTGGGTAATTTACACAGAGGCCCCTGGAGCTTTCCATATTTGCAAAGAGGTCCCTATGAAGCTGAGCCCACGTGAGGAGCACGTGCCCTGTGGAGAATTTGCATTCAAGTCCACAACATTATAGGTAATTGCATTTTAGTCCCTGTCTGCATATTTGCTTATTGTATTTTTATTTTTCTGTATTGCATTTACACCCCTGTGTTTGCACGCATCCTAGGTTGCATTTTACATCATTTTGCAAATCTAAAAATTGCATGTTGTTGGGAATTTTGTCCTCTGTCTATTGGTACACGTGTCACATTTTTGTAATTCCAGTAGAATTATTAATGAATTAATTGATGTATTTTTGAAATATTTTGCCCAGTGACACCTTTTAATTTGTAGTTAATTCTCTGTGCTTCCAAAAATCATCAAAAATTCACAGTAGCTTAAGGACATTATTCTTAACATACCATAAAAATTTCATGTCATTTGCACGCATATTGAGGCCTAAATAAATTGTTGAGTGATTTTCTTATTTTAATTTTAATTAATTCATCTCACAGTGAAATTAAGATCTGTTAATTTTCCTAGGTCCTTTATCATTAGTGCTATCTAGGATAATTTTAGTTCTTGAAAAAATTGTGGTTTGCTATTTATTAAACATTAAATATTGAAAATCACCCTGTCTGCATATTTAATTTCCAGTAAATCCATTTAGTGTCTGAAAAATCCAAAAAAATTAGTGTAGGTCATTTTCATCATCATTAATCATCTGGCCAATTTTTAGAATTTTGTGGACTTTATTTGATATCCCAATTGAATTAAACGTTAAATTGGCCTGCATTTTTGCATAAGTCTGCATAGAAATTGAAAAAGACAAAAAAATTACTCCCCGAAAATCACACACTTGGATAATTGCTTAAAAATCTACCTAAGGAGACAGATGCCTCCCTGAGTTCGACCTTGGACTTCACCAAGTAAATAAATTGCCGCTTGAAATTAACTCGAATCTAATTAAAGTGTTTTTGATTAGCCTCTCGTATCCGACTGCAACGAACACTTAAACTTAATTTGGACCATTAATTTGACCGAATTAACTAAGGGTGCAGGACGCTTATCAAAATGGCGCCGTTGCCGGGGAGGCACGGTTTAGGTTAAATTTTAGCAAATTTTTGAGTATTTGATTTTCCTTCCCCGGGTAGTCTGACCCCCGGTGTTCTTGTAATTATTTTTCTCTCTCCTTTATTTATTGCATTATTTTTGTGTCATTCTCTGACCTCAATTTATTTTTGTGCGAGGACCGCGAGGAGTCGACGACGCTTCGAAGACTTAGCATTTTTATTGAGTGGAAAAGAGGCTTTGTATTTCATTTTATTTCTTTTTCTTTTTCGCATCATTTCCAGCGGTTCCCGTTTGGGATCTCGCGTGTGTAAGTATAGTGGAACCGTGTCCTATGTGCTGTGTGGGTGAATTGTAACTTAGCTTGCACAAGCAGCTCCCCGAGCCAATCTAGGAATTGTTTGTGCTCGTAATCAATAGGACCACACAATACACTTAAAAGACGCACCTAGACCGCAGTACTTAGTCAAATTAAACTGTTCTTCACGCTGATAGAACTGCCTGTCTAGGAGCGGCTTTCATCGCTTGCATTTGCATTTAGAGTAAAAGCTTTCAATTCTGTATTGCATCCTGCATAAAAAGCGAAGGGATCACTGTAAGTATTCTCCACTCAGCATAGCATCATCGATTTTTCGTGCATCGGCTTTTTCGATTTCCCCCTCTGATTTTCTCATTTAAATTAAAACAGGAAATTGGGACTGTCCGATAGGCGTGCTTTGTGGTGGACTTAATAAGTGATAACCTAACTTTAAATCGGGACTGCTAAACAGTATTGACAAAAAAAAGGAGGAATAAAATTTGAAAATTGTTTGCGGGAGATTAATCCCCGGCCTTATATTCAGGCTGAGTGAGGGTACTTGAGTGTGTGTGAACACATTAAGGTAGAGCCCAAATCCCCGTCTTCCATATCACGTTCTAACTGATCCTAACAAATATCACAAGCCGAATAATTTCAGATTCGTTGACTAGTACCAAGTAGCCTCCGCCTGTCTCAGGTAGATAGGGGCAAAATTACGGTACTTTGCGACAAGATGCCAGTAACCCCCCGGGGTGAAGTTCCGGCCTTGTCAGCCTCCGCCTGCTTGCAGGTAGATAGGAGCGTGGTCACTGAATCCATCGGCTTGGGATAGGAGCGAAGAAAGGAAGGAGCGGCGGTATCTTAGGCGACAGGATAAACAGGGAAGACGCATCCGGCTCTGAGCCGACTTCCCTATAGGCCGCGTAATCCTTGCTATTTTTGCTTGAATATCACACTTAAAAACTACAAGAATAATTGGACTCGACTTCGAGTCCTTCACTGTGTTGAGTGTGAACCCAGGGTCTTGGATTGTTCTTTTTGCTTGCTTCAGGTTGGAGTAAAATCCTATCTTCTTCTCGCTTCATCAAGATGAGTGACTGGGGAGATCTCGACGCGTTATTCACTGATCTCTCTATGAGTCCCCCAAGTAACTCATCTTTATCGATCCGAGCGCACCTTGGACCACCCAGGACTCATGACCCTCTTGAGTCCTGGTTCCCTCACGCTCAGGGTGGTTACTCTCAAACCAACCCTTTTATCTCCTCCGAGATTACCGAGGAAGACCATCGCCTCGGTAATCCCTTCCTTGATTTGCCCTCTAACACCGATATTATTTCCGAATCCCCAGAATTAGAGGACAAGATGCCGCCAAGGATGCCACCTGATGAGGACCAGATGCGACAGATTCTTAATCGCCTCACCGAAGCCGAACAGAAGAATGCAGATCTCACGGCGCGGATGGGACAAATAATAGTAGCTGGAGGAATCGACCAACCAATGGTCGATACCTACAACCCGGCGGAGAACGAGATCTAGAACTGGTTAGCACCTGCAGTTCCCGCCCAGGCATTCGAGATGAAGCCCCACTTCCTTAGTCTGCTTCCGAAGTTCAACGGAAACCTCAGCGAAGAACCATACACTTTTCTCCGTGACTTCGAACTGGTGTGCAACAATCTTAGCCATCCCAATGTTGGCCAAGATTATATCCGACTGAAGGCCACCCCTTTTTCCTTAGGAGATAAGGCTGCTCATTGGTTGAAAAACTTAGGGGTGGTATGTACTACCTGGATGCAGTTCAAGGATCTTTTCTTGAAGAAGTTCTACCCTCTCAGTAGAACTAACCAGATGAGAACGAAGATCGCCAGCTTCGCTCAAGGACCCAGTGAACCTTTCCATGAAGCTTGGGACAGGTTCAATGACTTAGTACAGAAATGCCCATGCCATGGCATTTCGAAGGCGATCTTAGTCCAGACCTTGTTCTGTGGTCTAACCCCGGAGATGTAGGGGTTAGTCAGCGCCGCCTGTGGAGGAAGCTATCTGAACAAGAACGAGCACACTGTATGGAAGATCCTAGAACAGATGGCGGAAACCGGCAGGTCACAGGCCACAAGGGCCTATCAGTTGTCTCCCTCAATCCTATCCAATGAGACAACTCGAAGGACTGTAGCAGATCTGACTGAGGACCTCATCCCCAGCATGGGGATGATTGCCGACAAGCTTACCATGGTCGAGCAGATCCACAAGAGAGTCGCGGAGATGGAGTCTCTTTCGAGCCTTCCAAAGAAAGTGGAGGAACTCTCTGAAAAGGTAGCTAAGATCAAGCTACCTGCCCCTTCTGCACCACCTGTACCTGTACATCGAGTCTATCTTGTACAGGAACAGGCACCGGGGTCTCAGAGCAACTGGGATCAGACTTATACCCAGCAGAACCATCATGCACCCCCACAAGTGGAAACGGGATACGAGGAGCCTCCGCCAGTATACGAGATCAACGGGCTTTGGTATAGCCGTGACCCGATAGTCCGGCAAATCGAGATGGGGAAGGATCAGCCACACCGCCCATCCCCAGTCTACCAAGAAACCAGGCCCGTCGCCGTCCCGCGCTTCCAGTCCAGGCCAGAACAGGGGTACCAGCCGCAGCAGCGCACCTACCAGCAGGGGCCAGCACCGTCCCATCAGCAGCAGTATCGGCATGGCCAGCAGGGCCAATACAGGACTGCATCTGCACAGCAGCCAGCCCAGCCCACCGAATTGGAGTCCCTTACCTTGGCGATCCAGATCCTGTCTGATAGGGTCCAACAGATGCAGAATGACTACCTGGACATGAGGACCGACATCAATCGAGTCTCTCGTAACCAGGACCAACAAATGGCGCCAAGGACTCCAATCCCCGCACAGGTTCAGGCCAACCCGAACAGCTTACACCAGGGCCAGAACCGACCTCGAGATCAGGTATATTATTCAGATAATTATTTATCTGAACATGAGATCCTTTCGTACGATAATGTAAATCATATGTCCCTCAGGAGTGGAAGGACCGTGACCATACCTGATCGGGCACGGGCACAGAAGGAAGGAGCCTCAGAGACTCTACCTGAGGAGAACTCGGAGGAAGAAGAGGAGGAGCATCACCACCACCAACACCGGCGGAAGAAGAGGACATCTGAGTCCTCGAAGCAGCATTCGCGCATCTGCATAGAGTCAGACGACACCGATGAAGAGCCCGCACCTCCATCTGAGGAGGATCGTACAGAAGAAGCGGGAGAAGCGTCACCGGTTTCGCCTCAGCATTTTCTTTTTAGTCAGAGTCAGAGTCCGAGTCTGTATCAGAGTCAGATTCATGTCAAGAACTCAGTTCCCGAAATTAATGAGAAGATTTCAGTTTCCGAACCTGAGTTGGAGTCAATAATCCCTTTCCCCCGAGCTCTCAAAGGTGGAAAGAAGAAAACGAAGAAAATCCAAAAAGATGACCCTGAGATGGCTGAATTTTGCAATAAAAACATCAAGGTCACAATCCCTTTTGACAAGTTCGTGGAAATGACTCTTGCATTCCAAAAATACCTTAAGGTGAGATGCACACCTACTAGGGTTAGCAGGAAGACCAAAAGCCGTGTTGAGAAACACGTTTTAACAGTAGCCACGACTTGTGCAATAAAGAACTCGTTTCCTCGGAAACGAAGAGACATGGGTGCACATTATGTAGTGAGTCATGTTGATGACATCGCGTTTGCACGCACTCTCCTGGGACAATGGTTCCTCGATCAATTTGATGCCCACAGCCCTCTATGAGCGGCTTAATCTCGGACCTCTTAGGAAATCTAGAGCTCTTCTACAGTTCGCTGACAAATCTACTAAGAGGTCCCAAGGAGAGTTAAGGAACATTGTGATCAAAGTCGAGGGGCAAGAATACATGGTGGACTTCACTGTCCTGGATATGGAAACCCCTCGTAATTGGAGGGATTCCCAGATCATTCTAGGTAGGCCCTTCCTTAGAACAGCAGGGGCCTTATTTGATTATAAGAATGGGAAGATTCAGTTCCAAACTCCAGGCGGAGATGAGGAACTTGAAATGAAGCAGACAAGATGGCAGAGACCGGATTCCGAATCCAGCACCGAGTACTCTTCTACCGGAACAGACTGCGAGCATGCAGAATCAGTTGGGACATGGAGACCAGAACCCAGCCAGCACCGATGTGTCCATCTCCTTCGAAGATGATCCAGTGCATGAGTCAGTCTGCGAGATCCTCAGGAACGAGTACATCTCTGAGATTGCATCGCCCTACATCTTCGATGACGTAGAGGGCCCAGTTGGGCCTGTCAGTCCTTACATCTTTAGGACAATCGGAAGATGAGGATGACGAGTCGGACGAGGCGTTTGCTGATTGTATGGAAACTTTTGACGATCCGACTCCAGAGCCGCGCTTGGTGGCAGCTATCACAGAACACGATCCAGCCACTTCCAACACTGAACCAGAGCAGATTGAGCCAGATTTCTTAGATGATCACACTATTCCTGAGCTCAAACCCCTACCCACAACCTTGAAATACGCCTTCCTTGTGGGCCAAGACAAGAAATTTCCGGTCATTATCAGTTCGCAATTGACCGAGGAGCAGGAATCTCGCTTGCTAGAGATCCTGGAGAAAATCGCAAGGCGATAGGCTGGAGCATTTCCGATCTCCACGGGATAAATCCCGCTCTGTGTTCGCACCATATTTACTTGGAGAACGAAGCCAAACCCTCTCGTGAATTCCAATGTCGGTTGAATCCAAATTTACGAGAGGTCGTGAAAAAAGAGATAGAAAAATGGTGCGACGCGGGTTTCATTTACCCAATCTCCGACTCTAAGTGGGTGGCCCCAATCCATGTTGTCCCGAAGAAGTCAGGAATTCAGACGACCACCAACGAGGACGGAGAGGAGATCGTGACGAGAGTACCCACGTCGTGGCGCGTCTATGTGGATTACAGACGCCTGAATGCCGCGACGAAGAAGGATCATTTCCCCCTACCGTTCATTGATCAGATTTTAGAAAGATTAGCGGGGAAAGAATTCTTCTGCTTCCTAGATGGGTTCTCGGGCTACAATCAAGTAGCCATAGCTCTGGAGGACCAGGAAAAGACCACGTTTACATGCCCCTTTGGTACCTATGCTTTCAGGCGCATGCCTTTTGGGTTATGCAATGCTCCAGGTACTTTTCAAAGGTGCATGATTGTTGTATTCGCCGAAATGGTCGGCGAATTCCTGGAAGTCTTCATGGATGACTTCTCGGTCCACGGCGATTCTTTCGACTCCTGTCTTAGGAATCTGGACCGAGTCCTCAAGAGATGTTGTGAGGTTAATCTGGTGCTCTCCTGGGAGAAAAGTCACTTCATGGTGACAGAGGGCATAGTGTTGGGGCATGTCATCTCCAAGAGAGGAATGGAGGTTGACCCTGCCAAGGTGGACGTGATCAGATGACTCCAGCCACCAACCAATGTAAGACAGTTGCGGTCGTTCCTCGGGCATGTTGGATTCTATCGGAGATTTATTAAGGATTTTTCTAAGATTGCCCGACCGCTAACTGAGCTTTTAGGCAAAGACATGGAGTTTATTGTAGATCACAGATGTTTTGAGGCCTTTAAGCTTTTACAAGGAATGATCATGGACGCACCAATCCTACAAGCCCCAGATTGGTCTCTACCTTTTGAGATCATGACGGACGCCTCTGATTATGTTGTTGGGGTTGTATTGGGACAAAGAAGAGATGGCGTCTCGTTTGCAATTCACTACGCAAGCAAAGTGCTTGATTCTGCTCAGCGTATCTATACAGTTACGGAAAAGGAAATGCTTGCGGTAGTGTTTGCCTTGGACAAATTCAGATCTCACCTAATTGGATCCAAGGTAAATGTGTTCACGGACCACTCGGCACTACGGTATTTGATGGAGAAGAAGGACGCGAAGGCGCGTCTTCTTCGTTGGATTTTACTTATCCAGGAGTTTGATTTGGACATCCGTGATAAACCTGGTAAGAAGAATGTAGTAGCCGATCATCTTTCTCGTCTCGAAGATCTTAATACTTCCGAGGTTTCACCGATTCGAGACTCCTTCCCTGACGAGTCGATTTTTGTTATCGACTCACTCCCATGGTACGCCAATATCGTGAATTATCTTGTCTCCAAGAAAGTTCCCGAAGATTGGCCCAAGAGCCAAATCGACCGACTAAAGTCGGACGCAAGACACTACCATTGGGAGGATCCGATCCTTTTCTTTGAAGGACCGGATTGTGTCTGGAGACGCTGTATTCCTCAGGAGGAATACCAGAGTGTCCTTTCTTTATGCCATAGCTTAGAGGCAGGAGGACACCACTCCGAGAAGAGGACCGCATGGAAGGTACTTCAGTGTGGCTTCTACTGGCCGACTCTGTTTCGCGATGCCACCGCCTTCGCGAAATCGTGCCCAGTTTGCCAGAGAATGGGAGGAACCGTTGGTTCCAAGGATGAGATGCCAATGCAGCCGGTCATCATTTGTGATGTCTTTGACGCCTGGGGCATCGATTTCATGGGCCCATTCCCTGTCAGCCACGGGTTCGAATACATCCTCCTTGCGGTAGATTATCTGTCCAGATGGGTGGAGGCTATCCCAACCCGAGCCGCAGACAGCAGGACTGTCTGTAAATTCATCAAAGAGCATATAATCTCTAGGTTCGGGATCCCCAAAATGATGATATCAGACGGGGGTAGCCACTTTGTGAATCAGGAGGTGAAGAAACTCCTGAAGGACTACGGCATCGAACACCGTGTCGCGAGTCCTTACCACCCACAAACCAATGGTATGGCTGAGGTGTCAAATAGGGAGGTGAAAACCATATTGCAAAAGCTTGTCCGCCCGGACAGGAAGGACTGGTCTCAGATCTTGGATCAAGTCCTCTGGGCGTATAGGACGGCTTACAAGACACCGTTAGGCACCTCCCCATTCCGAATGGTATTCGGAAAGCCGTGCCATTTGCCCGCAGAGTTAGTGCACAAATCAGAATGGGCAATAAAGAAGGTCAACTGGAACACACACCTGGGTCAGAAACAGAGAGACATGGATCTGAATGAGCTTGTGGAAGTCAGAAACCGCGCATATGACAACAGTTTGGTGTACAAGGACAAGGTGAAGCGTTGGCATGATAGATATATCAGACGAAAGACCTTTGTTCCTGGAAAGAAGGTATGGTTGTTCAATGCTAGGCTGAAGATTTTCCAAGGCAAGTTGAAGTCTAAGTGGACGGGACCATTTGTCGTCCGTACGGTGCATGACAGTGGATGTGTCGAGATCTCAGATCTCGCAGATGACGCACCGACATTCCTAGTGAATGGACAGCTGTTGAAGCACGTCATCGAATCCAATGAGCAGTTAGTCCATGTTGAGGAGATTGTATTCATGCGCGAGACAGATACAGCAGATTCACATCGAGCCGCGTATGAGACCTTGCAGCAATGAACTCCAGCCATCAGCAGCATCTTGAAAGATTCACACCGACTCATCTGTGTATATCATCATTCTTGTACATCCTACCCTTTCTCCCGTGACTTCAGCAACCCATCCCCGCCTCATCAGAGCACTATCTTGGACTATACTTAGGATAACCAGATCCTAAGTATAGGGGGGAAGGGTCACCTAAGTCGGCTTACTGTACATTCTCCAGATCACATTGGTCCTCATACTCATTTCCTACCTATACTTAGGCTGACCTAAGCCTAAGTATAGGGGGGATCGATGCCCGCATTGTATATTCAGCCACTTCCCATCTTTCCCTCGCCTGCCCTATTTCTGATCTTCTTCTACACCTAGGTTGCCAGAGCCTAAGTATAGGGGGGCGAGACGACTTCTATACTTTTTGTTCCTTTAGCTCTCCTACGCTTAGCACGAGCTATGTCTTTTTCCTCGCTCTTCGTGCTCTGAGGACATAGCACACGCTAAGTATAGGAGGGCGTGTATATATTACATATATACTTTACCCATAGCTCGTACTTTCGCGTATTTTCGCATATTTTTGTATATATTTTACAATAGATACGGGTGGGTAAAATCAAAAAAAAATGAAAAATAAAAATGAAAAGAGGCTTCTTATTTACTCTTGCATCCAAGAAAAAGAAAAAGAGTCTTGCATTTTCATAGCATGATATCTCATCTCATTTGCATAACTTTGCATATGCAAAGTGAAAAGCTAGTGGTGTCTGGACCAAGTTATGAGTAGATATTGAGGATGGACCTGATTTGACCTTAATCCACCTAATTTCATAGGAACCTTATAGGAACTGGAGTTAAGACTTCTCAGGTCAAGTGACTTAATTCTTAGAGTCCGCCAGTCTATGTTCACATGTCATCTTGATTAGTCTAAGTAGAATATCTCGTGTATACGCAGGATTCTTTTAGATAATGACCTAACTTGGACAAGCACTATGCACGTAGCTCTTCATTGATGAGGTGGTGAGGAAATAGAATCCTTTAGCTTGGAGTAGCACACGGGTGGAAACATCCGTCCTCCTCTAGGGAGGGTAGTGCGTCTCAACCTAGTCTGGTGGTGTTGACATCTAAGGACATGATGTTGTGGGTTGCAATAATGCTTCAAAAGAGGGATAGTCTACTGACTCAAGAGGAAAAACTCCTGATGTACATGCTGCACTTTGAAAAAAAATGCAAAAACTCCAAAAAAATCAGACAGGTTCAAAAAAAATACCTGTCGGAGACTGTATATTAGCAAAGAAAATGCAGCTGGATGACTTGGCTACACTGGTCAGGCATCCCGGGATAGGTAGCTACACTGGCCACCGTCCATTCTTTTCTCTACCCCCTCCTCTTGAGTTGGTCGCACTTGAACTTAGAAGGGAATACCCCGCTCCTCGAGGAAAGAGTTACTGGACCGGGTTATTGAGTTACCTTGTTAGAGGAGGTTGGTTCTGAGCCATTTCTGATGTGAAGAGTTACATATCACTTACACAGTACAAGTAAGAATCATAGTCATCAGAAATTTGCGTTTGAGGATTTGTTCTGACCTGACTATTGAGGAGTCTTGAATAGAAGACTTGTGGAACTTGAAGTCTGTTAGGTCTTAGGTTCAGGTCCAAATAAGGTTCCGCCACACAATTAATCCAAAGGTCGAGTCAGGCTCCATTTTCAACTTTTGTTCATGACCTTGGTATGGAACCCAAAATCATTTCACTCTTGCATTTCATTTAGTTGCTCGGGGACGAGCAAGGTTTAAGTATAGGGGGCTGATGAATCTGTGATTCATCACTTCAAAAGTCAAAAATAGAGCCTTGTTCCCGAGAAAATAGATGCATGTTTCCCTTTATATTGCATAAATAGCATTCCTGCATACATTCCTAATTCATACATTTTAGCCGTTCATTTGCATTTAAATAAGAAGCCAACAATCCCTTGTAAAATACCCATTCACTAAAATAACCTCTTCTCTATAATATGTACTCCTTAGTTAATAATATAGGGAAGAATGCCAAAAATCCCCCTTGTAAATTAGTCAATAAAGCCCTAGAACCCCTGTACACTAAAATGCACATAAAGCCCTCATACTAACTCCGAATTAGGTCTACTTACTCTTAGAATACTACACATTAAAAGACCTTTAAAATGAGACTAATTTCATTGAATTTGGAGCTTGTATGAAAAAGCTGGGTTTTTGGGCCACTTTGTATACTACATAGGTGTATAATTGTATCTTTGTATTTATGTATCATATTTGACCTCATCTCTGTCTTTGGTCAACATGAAACTTGTAGATCTCATCGAGATCTACAACTTTCATGTTTTGAGTTTTTCCAAATTCGGCCCCCTCTTCTCTCTACACGTGTATCTTCATCCAGCCACTCACAGCAGGCCACGTGACGCCCTCTGGATGCGCCACACGGCCCCGCTTCCCTTGTCTTCTTCCGCCTTCACCTCCAACCGTTGGATCCTCTTCCAGATCCAACGACCAGGCCTTTTCCACGCCCTCTGACTGTCCCCAGCCATCAGATCATTCCCGCTCTCAATCCGCACCACTCGTCCCCGCCTTCTTCTGATTACGCCACGTGTCATCTTCCCTGCCATCAGATCAATGTTTGAAGGAGCGATCCTCACCTCACATTTCCGCTGCGTCCTAGACCATCAGATCAAACCTTGCCTTTCCATCCTAGTCGCTCGCTAGTGCTTCGCCCGCAGCTCGCCACGTGGCGCGATCACGGCCCATCATCTACGCGCCTTGATCTAATCCCACACGTCCCATACCGCTTCGATCATCACCGTTGGATCACCAGATCCAACGATGGAGCTCCGTCGTCTACCTCCGGACGCCACTCGCCCACGATCTCTCCCCTTGCGAAACAAGCCGCCCCTTCCTATTCTTGGAGCACCTCATCCACCCTCTCCGACCACCAACACCACCACGATGGAGAGCACTCCTCCCTCACCCTCGCCAGCTCCCTCGCTTCCCACGACTCCCACCAGAGTCGCCCCACGTCGACCACAAACCTCACCTCGTCACCAGCCAACCCATCACCTCCATCCTTTAAATACTCCACCACCGGCAACCTTCAGCCGCATCCGCCACTCTTGAAGCTTCCCTGAGCTCAGAGCCTCCATTTGGTGACGGCAATTCGGCGATTTCTTGAGCGAAGAAGGGCTTCTTCTCCGGCGAGATCCACGGCGCCTCCGCCGTGTCGCAGCCGCTCCTCCGAGTAGCTGCACGAGCTCGGGACATCACCGGTCCCTCGAGCGACGACCTGGACCCCAAAAGGGAGGCCCAATCCCCAGGTGAACCCCCTCCATTCCTCCTCCGATCTTTTTCTTATTTTTCCTTTATCTTCTCCGATTTTATTCGCCTCCACCGGTCACCCTCTCGCTTCCATTCCATCTCGCTGAGCTTCGCGTCGAAGCTCCCATCCTCGCGAGACCTTTTACGACATCCAACGACGCACCTCGCAACACCCCGATCACCAGCTCCACCATTTGGCCGGAGCTCCATCGCCCGACCACCTCCTTTCGCCTTAGGCCTCGCCAACCATCTTCACCTCTCCACAAACGCACGCACGAGCTTCGGCTCTATCTTTGACACTTGCAGGTGCACCTCTGTTCATTGAACGAAAGCTCGCCGGAGACGCCCTCGAGCTTCATCGCCATCGACGTCAGGCCGCTCTCTGACACTCCTGAGACCACCAGCATCTCCGCCTCCTCGCCACGCGTCTTCTGGGATATCTCCGACAAGTCGGAGAGCGTCAGCGACACGAGGAAGGACGGGCGGAGCTGCAGCACCTTCGCCGGAGCCCCGCCTTCTCCTCCGCAGGCGGCGGAGGACCGTCGGAGCAGACGAACAGCTACCGTTCGATCACATCGATCGAACGGCCCTCACATCGCCACGAGACCCCTCACCGCAGCAGCTCCCAACCGTCGATTGCTCCTTTGATCCAGCGGCCCTCAGCGAGCCACGTCGCCGTCTTCATCGAGCCCAGAGGCCGTTGGATCATCATCGATCCAAAGGCCCGAGGTCACGCCACGCGTCAGCACCGACACCCCTCGGATCCATCTTGATCCAAGGGCCTTCAGTACGCCACATAGCCTCGGCCCGAGCCTCCTCTCCGAGCCTAGGTTCGGGTCGCACGAACCTCACTCCAGACCTCCAAAGTGCCCGAGCCTAGCTCCGAGCCTCCGCAGCCATCCGAGCCTAGGTCGCCCACGTGAGGAGCACGTGCTGCCTGGGTAATTTACACAGAGGCCCTTGGAGCTTTCCATATTTGCAAAGAGGTCCCTGTGAAGCTGAGCCCACGTGAGGAGCACGTGCCCTGTGGAGAATTTGCATTCAAGTCCACAACATTATAGGTAATTGCATTTTAGTCCCTGTCTGCATATTTGCTTATTGTATTTTTATTTTTCTGTATTGCATTTACACCCCTTTGTTTGCACGCATCCCTAGGTTGCATTTTACATCATTTTGCAAATCTAAAAATTGCATGTTGTTGGGAATTTTGTCCTCTGTCTATTGGTACACGTGTCACATTTTTGTAATTCCAGTAGAATTATTAATGAATTAATTGGTGCATTTTTGAAATATTTTGCCCAGTGACACCTTTTAATTTGTAGTTAATACTCTGTGCTTCCAAAAATCATCAAAAATTCGCAGTAGCTTAAGGACATTATTCTTAACATACCATAAAAATTTCATGTCATTTGCACGCATATCGAGGGCTAAATAAATTGTTGAGTGATTTTCTTATTTTAATTTTAATTAATTCATCTCACAGTGAAATTAAAATCTGTTAATTTTCCTAGGTCCTTTATCATTAGTGCTATCTAGGATAATTTTAGTTCTTGAAAAAATTGTGGTTTGCTATTTATTAAAAATTAAATATTGAAAATCACCCTGTCTGAATATTTAATTTCCAGTAAATCCATTTAGTGTCTGAAAAATCCAAAAAAATTAGTGTAGGTCATTTTCATCATCATTAATCATCTGGCCAATTTTTAGAATTTTTAGACTTTATTTGATATCCCAATTGAATTAAATGTTAAATTGGCCTGCATTTTTGCATAAGTCTGCATAGAAATTGAAAAAGACAAAAAAATTACTCCCCGAAAATCACACACTTGGATAATTGCTTAAAAATCTACCTAAGGAGACAGATGCCTCCCTGAGTTCGACCTTGGACTTCACCAAGTAAAAAAATTGCCGCTTGAAATTAACTCGAATCTAATTAAAGTGGTTTTTGATTAGCCTCTCGTATCCGACTGCAACGAACACTTAAACTTAATTTGGACCATTAATTTGACCGAATTAACTAAGGGTGCGGGACGCTTATCAATGGGTTTAACTTATTTTGCATATATCGATACAAATACTGATATTGCTTTCATTATTTTATAACAATGAGATCGTATAATTTCTATGCATCAGATATCATTTTCATTTTTTGTGAAAACATATATAAATATGGATATTGTTTTCATTTTTAGATAGGGAGATAGAAATAAGTATTAGTTGCATGTTTGTTTATGAGTATCGTCCTTTCATAACGATGCAATTGGATAATCAATATTTATCTCCTAGCGTTGCTGATTAAGTCGATACGAGTATGTATTTTATCTCGGATGTATGAATACGTATAAGGATATTAGTTTTATTTTTTGTGGACATGAACGTGATTCATTTTTGTTTTTTAAGATATGTATCAGATATTGAAACCTGCAAATCCAAGATATATAAATTTCTCCCTATATTATATGTAACTCTTTAACATATTTAAGTATATGTCTCACAAATATCCATATATCCAAAAAAATTTTGTATAATCGTGTATGGTAAAATATCCATATTTTGTATTCTTATTTATATTCGTAAAAAAACTAAAATTCATTTTCTTATCTTTATCGATATACGTAAAAATAAATATATGTCTTCATGGAATGATAAATCTAACTAGATAGGCTCATATCACTTATTGTAATTGTGATATATAATTTCTAAAGTCAAGATGTTAAATTCTATTATCATAATTTTGAAATGAAGAACTAATTAATCTTTGAGAAGGATTATGAAAATCAATATATTAAGAAAAAAGAATACATTGACATATAGAACCTTTTAATAGTATAAATAAGAAGGTTATTTATATTAATAACTTTTAGAATGGGATAGAAATGCATCCCATTGGCACTTCAGGTGCAATCTATGTCTAAAATATTAAATTTTCGATTTACATAGAATTAAGATTAAATTATTAATTATTTAAAAAAACCTCGAAAAAAACGTTTTTTCGTGAAATTGGACATATATGTCTTTATTTATGTGGGTGATTCGTTTTTATCCTCACACCTTTGTCCTCGCGGTACACTCAGGGTGCATTTGGTTCGTGGGTTATCCAGGGGTGGATAACCCGATTTTGTGTTTGTGTGTTTGGTTGGTGGGTTAAGGGTTGGGAGAGTTTGTGTGATGTGATTGTATTGGAATTTGAAAAAGTTGGAAGTTATTATGATATTATTGTATTGAAATTTGAAAAAGTGGGTGGTTGTTGTGATGTGAGTGTATTGAAGTTTGGAATAGTGAGTTGAAATTGAGTATTTTATGATTTTTAGATGATATGATGGTATAATATATAAATTTTTTTGATGGGAATGAAGTGGACCCCACCAGTGGGTTAAAAGTGGGGGTTTTGGGTTTTACCCCAAATGAGAGGGTAGTTCCGTCATTCTGCTAACGGAGACTAGTAGGAAAAAAAATCCGAGTATCGTTGCGTGGTCGTCTGAGCGCTTCGAGCAAAGCAGTCTCTTTTAAATGGATATGCTCCAAACTCCCTTCTTCTCCACTTCCAATCTCCACTCCTCTTCTCCACACAAACTAGGGTTTCCACCACTTCCCGATTCTAGCGATCTCTGCCCCCATTTGGCGACTTGCGCAGCTCCCATCACCCGGAGAATCTCCCAAGTTCCCATCTTTTTCCTGCAAAGTTCGAATCCTGATCGTCGGAATCTCAATCGAGTACCTTCCCGATCTCAGAAGTTGCGAATTTCGATCGAAAGCCGCGATCTTTAGCATGGCGGCACCGGCGATCTCCTTCTACGCGGGCACCCCGAGCACCGTCTGCTCGGCGCAGCAGTCGTGCTCGATCTCCTCCCACGGATCGCCCTCGGATTACGATCCCAACCCCCGAGGGCCGCCGCAGAAGCCGATCGCCGGGGGCCTCTCTTGCCTCTTCTCGTCGCCGTCGGTGCTGCACGCCTCGTCGTGCTTCTCCGTGGACGACGTCGGGGCTCTGCGGCACGACAAATCGGCGGAGGAGATCGGCTGCTCTTACTCGTCGAACTCGAAGCCCCGCGAGCAACACAGCCCCGTGTCGGTGCTCCAGGGACCGGTTAGGAGCTCCCCATCCTACGGAATCTCGCGGGAAATTGGGGAATCCAAGTGGGGGAGGGACCGGTTGTTCAGAGGATTCGTTAGGAATGCTCTGGGAACTTCTTGCTTGGAATACGATGCGCCTGCGATTGCGACGGGAGCGGTGGATAGGCAGCGTGATCCCGAAGAATTCACCTTTAATATGGAAGACGAGTTCGAGGAGGAATCGAACTGCGAGCCTTATGCAATGGAGATGCTTTCTGGCTTGCAGTCGCAGCATAAGATCTTCAGGGAGGAGTTTGTGGTGAGAGCATTTCGTGAAGCTGAAAGGGCCCATAGGGGACAGGTAGTCACGGCATGTGAGTTAAATTTACTTACAATCGTAATGTGGTTTAGTTTACAATGCTAATAATGTTCTTTTGATTCTTCAGGTGAGGGCGAGCGGGGATCCGTATTTGCAGCACTGTGCTGACACGGCAGTGTTGTTAGCGGACATCGGTGCGAACGCTGTAGTTGTGGCTGCAGGGCTTTTGCATGATACGATGGATGATTCTTTCCTGAATTATGATAGCATATTCAAGTCCTTTGGAGCCGGAGTTGCAGACTTGGTTGAAGGGGTAAGCATTTATGTTGTTTAAATTTCGTTGGCGTGCTTGAAGGAACGGTTATTGCTCTGTGCTTCCTAACAAACATATGGTTCACTAATGCTAATATTTTTTTAACGCTAATGAAATTTCCTTTGTAGAGGAAGTTGAGGTTCTGGAGAAATTTGGTAAGGAAAAGTGTTTTTCTGTTGATCGTAAGGTCCATTGGTTTTGAGCACACCTCATCTAGCGAGTTTCTATACCATATGCAACAAGGGGTCTTGAAATTGAAAAAAATGGTCCTGAAATAATATTTTGAAGAGCCGATTGAGCATCTGATGTATGTTGGCTGCTCCTTAGACCATTTTATTTTATTTGAACAAGTAATATTTTTCATGAAGTGGAGGTAATTAAGATCATTGCTCTGTAATGTGATAGAGGTAGAAAAGATAATTTGAACTTATTCCTGCTCTAATGCCAATGAGGTTGTTTGAAGAATAATATGGCTATTCTTTGATATTAGGGTCCGTTCTCATGTGTTTGGCTGCTTCTAACTACATAATTTACATTCTTTCATGCTTGTTACATGCCTCGTCTCTAAATTTCTGCCCAACTATGCCATTTTCCTACTCAACGATCATGGGGCTTGCATGGCTCTTTGCCTTTTCATTGTGGCCCCCCTTTCCCACTTCTCACAAGCATTATTATTATTATTTGTGCTGTTACAACTAGCTTTAGCACATTGTGTCATTGTGGCCTCAGGATCCCTTGACAGATACATCCACAATGTGGCTCTTCATCTATATTTTGTAAGCCATGTGTTGTTTAGATGAATATGATTGCAGTTTTTAAGGGTTGCTGCATGGTCCTCCTTACTGGTAAAATGACAATTTGGATCATGACCTTTACATTAAAAATTGTAATTTGGTTCCGGATGTGGTCTCATCTTACCTGGACCCTCCATATATTTGGCATAACGCTGAACCAAGCCCCTTACTAGAAGATGGGTTTTTAGGGGTAGACATCAGAGTTTTAGGGGTAGATGGCTGAGTTTTAGGGGGTGATCATTGTTTTCCAAGTTGACAATTTCATTGCATGCAGGCCTATTAAAAAATACGGTCAAGGTTGGTAGATGTGATTCTGATTGATGATTTACAAGTCTACAACTACTGTGATATAGATAAAGGTTGTATTAACAGGATACATCATTTGACTGGTCATGTATTTATCAGATATTCATACCTTAGTTAAAGTGGGGATTCCATGGCAACATGTTTCGATTTAAGAAAAAAATCAGCACGATTATCCTTATTTTATTATTTTTTGCTAAGCTGCTTTTCTGATTAGCACTGAATTTGTTAGCGAACCCACTGTGCTGATTAGAGGATAAATGTGCATGCTCACTCCGTCAGCTTCAATTTTGTTAAATTGTATGGTATTCATTATTCATTAAAATTTTATGGTTAAAGCCTTTATACTTAAAAAGTAAGGGCTTGCATTCTAAATAAGATCCTGATTACAAAAGGGCCTTACAACAGAGTTTTCCGCAAAGGGTAAACATGGGGATTTTTAGCTTTAAAGTTTATCTTGGAACGGAAAAGTCACAGTCGGGATGAAATAGTAAAGAAAAAATCTATAGAAGTTCAGTCCAGCTTTTTTATAAGTGCTCTCTTCCATGTTTTGATATTAGCGCCTTGATTTGAAATGGATTCACTTCTTTAGTTGTGGTATGGTGGTTTAGTAGCAAGGCAAACCGTTATTTTATCCTTATATTTTAAGTCAAAATCAATGATGAGCTTGTTTAAAGATAATTATGTGTCCTAATATATGCATTTCAAAGTTTAAGATTCGTTGCTTGGTTAATACTTAATAGTTAAGAAGTTGCGACATTAATTGTTACCCTTGCTTAGGGGTCAGGTCCCAGAATGAAGCACTGTTGATTTCAAGGAAATTTTGTAATAAACTTCGGAGTTTTTCTTAAACCACCATTTTTTTTGTTTGGACTTCAATATACGAATTTTTTATAATCTTAGTTAATAGGTCTTTTATCCAATTGATTAATTGAAAATTTTGCTGAAGTTGTCTCAGTTTTTTAAGCCCGAAATTCCTCTGGGGAAAAATGCAGGTCTCAAAGCTAAGCCAGTTAAGCAAGCTTGCGCGTGAGAATAACACTGCTAACAAGAGTGTTGAGGCTGACAGGCTTCACACCATGTACCTTGCCATGGCTGACGCAAGGGCTGTTCTGATAAAACTTGCTGACAGATTGCACAACATGATGACATTGGATGCTTTACCACTGCCCAAGCAACATCGATTTGCAAAAGAGACTCTGGAGATCTTTGTTCCTATGGCGAATCGGCTGGGAATTTTTAATTGGAAAGAGCAATTAGAAAATCTATGCTTCAAGTACCTCTATCCTGAACAGCACAAGGAGCTATTCACTCAACTTTCCAAGTCGTTTGACGAAGCTATGGTTGCCAATGCCAAATGTGAACTTGAAGAAGTTCTAAAGGCAGAGGGAGTTTCTTATCATGTACTACATGGAAGGCACAAGAGTCTGTACAGCATTTACTCCAAGATGCTAAAGTATGCTCTCTCTCTCACACACACATACAATATGGTTAGTGCTAAGTTTGATGAATTGAATATTATCTTGCGCAGAAAGAATGCAAGCATGAGCGAAATCCATGACATAAATGGGCTACGACTAATTGTAGAAAATGAAGATGATTGTTATCGAGCTCTAGATATTGTTCATAAGTTGTGGACCAAGGTCCCAGGAAGGCAAAAGGACTACATTGCACATCCCAAATTCAACGGGTACATTGCTGCTGCATGCTTACAGTCCTTTTGATTCAAAGCTGTGTATACATCCTTAACTATTTCCTCATCTCAGGTACCAGTCTTTGCACACTGTTGTACAGTGCAAAGACATGCACCCCTTGGAGGTTCAAATTCGAACGAAGGAGATGCATAGGCACGCAGAATTTGGATTTGCGGCACACTGGCGATACAAGGAAGGTCTATGCAGGCATTCCTCATATGTGCTTCAAGTGGTGGAATGGGCCAGATGGGTTCTTACTTGGCAGTGTGAAACCATGTTGAAAGATTGCCACGTTTCTTTCCGTGATACGGTTTCGACAAGGCCACCGTGTTCTTTCCCCTTCCATTCAGAAGACTGCCCATATAACTATAGGCCCCACAATGACGAGGACCCGATCTTTGTCATATTACTTGAAAACGATATGGTATAGTTCCTCCAACCACGGTCATTTTTTTACTCATTTGCTTCATCAAAGTTCCAATTTGGTCCATAGTGAAGTAGAATGCAAACTACAAGATTTCCATATCGTGTTGGGAACGAAGTGCTTTTAGCCCCCTCTTGGGTTACTTCACGTCATATTATTCCACTTAATCACAGCACCACCGAGTAAATGTTAATGAATCCCAAAGTGAACAATAAATTTTGATAAGTTGGCTCCTTTCTTTAAACTGCTTATGTCATATTCCTCTCCATGATGAAAAAAGCTTATTGACAATAAAATTCATAACCAAGCGTCCATAGCTTCTACAAGCTGCATTGCATTTAGCTGAATTGCATTCAGCCTATAATACTTTCACGACGCTCATGCATACCGGCAGATAAACCTAGTCCGTGTTGAAATTTTCTTGCTCTGTTTGAACGCAAGTGCAGTAGTAGTTGCTAGTTTTAGCTCATTTGCCTGATCTTGCTCCACTGATTTTCTTTCGTTCTGAATGAGCTACCATCAGGGTTTATTTGCTGCTGACATGCTGTATTAATTTCAGATGTCCGTGCAAGAGTTTCCTGCAAACTCAACTCTTTCAGATTTGATGGAAAGAGTTGGCCCGGGCACTGCGCATTGGACGACTCACAGCTTTCCACTGAAGGAAGAGTTGAGACCAAGAGTGAACAGCGTGCCAGCAGAGGACCTTGATCAGAAACTTAAGATGGGCGATGTTATCGAGCTTACACCAGCAATACCTGATAAAGCCTTGACCGAGTACAGGGAGGAGATTCAGAGAATGTTCGAGCGTGGCATGGCTGTCTCGACTGCGGACTATTGGTGACTAATCTGGGTGGCATAGTTTTCAAAGCCTTCTTATCCATACCGATACCAGTCAAGATGTATGTACGTAATGCATGTCTGTATTTATGTATATATGCATAATTAAACATCATGTATAGGAATCTAGAAAACTAATCGCCTTGTTATGTGAAAGGCCTAACTCGTGGACGTCTCAGCAGGGAAAAAATGATACCAAAAGGGCATTTTCACTGCTTCGATTAGAAATTTTATGCTTCTTTGTTGCTATCTATTGTTATTGCTTCATTTACCTAAGGACACCCCCCCAAAAAACACTTGCTTCTGCAGGTGCAGGGATTCAAGTCCTTTAGAAACGTTTCAGCTGTTCAATAAGATTTAGCGAACTAACCTCTTAATACCACAAGGGAAACAAATTTTCAGACCAATGTTTTCATGACAGAATCGAATATTGAAATGAAAACTGGACCAGCAAAATGTTGAATCAAGATGGACCATCGAATCAATCTCGAGTAACCAACTGATTATGTCATCAAATCTTTTAATAACCAAATGATGATGCCATCAAACTCTTTAATTGGTTTTGAAATTGTCATCTAGATAAAAGTGGTTGATCGGAATGGTTTAAATAAGGATCAATCGTGATGCAACCTCGAGTTAGGTCCAGGAGCTCGTTTGGGTACTCCACCCATCATCGAGTTGTGGGACTCATTCTCAACTGGCTTTCGAGGCTCCGCTCCTCTAAAGGGCCGTTCAGTAGAAGAATAAGGGAAAGTGACAAGGAAGAATAAGATATTGTTTATGTTCCACTGGATGAGATGGTTAGGGTAAACAAGGATGGATAAGTTGTAATTATTTGTGTTCGGTAGGAGGGAGAGGATAAGGAGGGATATCAGAGTTATGTTAGATGAGATTATTAGATAAGTGGTAGTTATTTGTATTTTGCTGGAGGGGGAGGCTTATGATGGAGGAATAGTGAGGGAAATCATTTTCATCATTTTGACTCTGGGATCAAAACCATGACCATCTATGGAGGGAGAGGAATGACGAGGGCTATCCTTATTCCTCAAACGAACAACCGCAAACTGTTCCATGACAAATCCAATATGATGGGAGGTTGCTTCCATCTCCATCGAGGAGAGGTTACATGAGGTTCATCAACCTTACAAGGGTAGATCGACGACCTGAAATCTCTCTCTCTCTCTCTCTCTCTCTCTCTCTTGCGCATGCGAGTGGGCTAAAGGTGAGGTCGAGGTTGTTGTTGTATATGTTGGCATCGACCATTCTTCTCCTCTTAAAGGAGATCTGCGGTACTTCTTCGGCAGTCCTCGCCCTCTCTTAGACGACACAACATCCCAACACTCGCATCTCCTAACTGGTGCATCCGTTGATCTTCTTTGCAAATGACCAAACCATCTTAAGCGGTTTTCTCGCATCTTATCCTCGATCGGAGCTGCACCAGCTTTCTTTCTAATTGCATTATTCCGAATCCGATCTTTATTTGTGTGTCCGCACATCCACCTTAGCATTTTCATTTCTGCTACAGCCATTCTCTGCACATGTCTATAGTTCACAGGCCAACATTCAGATCCATAGAGCATAGCAGATCTCATGGTTGCTTTCTAAAACTTTATTTAATTTTTTAAAGGAATTTTCTTATCACAGAGAACAGTAGAGGCTCCTTAAATCCATGTTGAAATGATCCGATTGTCATGAGGCAAATTTCTAAATAGTATTTTAAAAAAAAATGATATTTAAGAAGTTGTCTACGACTATTTTACGCTGGATGTCAGCAACCTAACGCAACCCTCCTCATTTACCCGTGCTTGGGACCGGCCATGGCTGAGTTGGATGATGACATCGTCATTCTAAAAAATCAGATTTAATTCAAACAATGAGAAAAATGATTGAACTGACTAATCGAACCGGAATGGATTAAAATATATATAGTATGCACTCAAATATAGTATAAATATATATAAATTACATAACTAATACATATATCTTATAGTTTACATCTTATAGTTTACGTAAAATATATTTTTAATATGTAACATCAAAATACTATACATATAGATATATAAAATATTTACATAATATATTTAATAGAATGACAATAGTTTAAGTTATAGTTAAATTTCATTTTATACAAGAACTTATGACAGAGTAGTTGGTTAGAGGTTTGCTGTTGGTTGATGAATGTCATGAGTTTGACTCCAAAATGCATTTATTTTGGGAAAAAATCAAAATTTATGGCGGTTCAATTTCGTTTGAATCGAGTTTGAAAAAGCCAATTGACCTGGAGATTAGATCGAAAATCGGGCCTTCGAACTAAACTCTACAAACCGATTAACTGGACCAGGTCGAATCAACGGTCTGGTTTTCAAAACACTCTTTTGTACAATCGATTCTTTGGCTTTAATTTTTTTCCTTATTCCGAACTTCGACCCTGCCCAACATCTTCATGAGCATCAACCATTGGAGATAAATTAACTTACAACCTACGATAACCCAAAAGATCAGTGTGCTAAGAGTGTCAAGTTGTAGCACCCCATCAATTCAAAACCTGCCTCTGCATGTGTGTGTTTGTATATTTATGTATTTGTATTTTGAATTATTTTTAGATTTTTTCCCTATACCTATTCTAATAATGTAATATAAGTATACTATATTCTTATATTCTTTTAATTTTTTTATTATTTTTTATTTTCAATTTTTTTTAAAATTTTAATAGACAAACAAATAATAAAAGGAAAAATGAAATAAAATATAATTAAAATAAAATGAATACGAGCTCTTCAAAGTGGATAAAATGTTGAATAATTATAAAAATGAAAATGGGATAAAATATCTTTCGGATTTAGCTTTTTCACAACCTAGAATAAGAAAATGATTTTTGGCTCAAAAATGGGATGTAAAATTCCAAGTATATTTTTTCCCAATAAATAGAAATAACAAGCTATACAAAACATGTTAGTTTTTGTATTTTGATAATATTTGTGTTTCTGGTGATTTTAACAATGTTTTTGAAGCTGGACAAATATCTGAACATGTTTTTTTGATATGTTAGACTACTCAATGAAACCAATCTACCTAAGTTTTTGGTATTTTTTTAGAAACATTATATATAAAAAAAAGTAAAAAAAATAAAACACGAATTTGCTGCCTTTTGATTTTTAAAATAATTTAAATAATGCTAGAAAAATCCCAACAATATCGCGATGGTAGAGCAACATGAGAGCTACGACCACATATTTTTACTTCTCAAAACAAAAGCAAGGTGTTCCGAAAATAAATCACACCGACTAAAGATTGAAAAAATTATACATAGATTAATATCTTTTGATGAAATTTAAGATGTAAGTAGAACACCATTAGACGCATGACATATCCAAATTTCAAACAAAAATATTAAACAATAGTTTACTAGGAATTAAACAAGTCAAATTACAATATTTTGCTCAAAAATACATATTTAATTCTCAGTTCATCAAAAATTAATAAGGTTATAACAGAAGTTAGAGTACGAATCCTCTTTCAAATGCAATTCAAGTAACTCAGAAAGGAACACAGATCAATAATATATAAGGCCTTGAAAAACAGGGCTTGAAAGCAAGTTTTCCAAAATAAAATTAAACTTCTTTTGAACAATAAATACTCCCCTTGTAATTATCCAAACTGAAGGGGGTTTCTCATAAAAAGCGCAAGCATGCGTGGTGCTCATTACTGGAGAGGGCTTTCGGAAATTTGAAGGAGCTCGGGGTTCTTCAATGCAATTCTCCAATACGTAAGGGATATCACGTGCTTTTTTGGTAAGGCGTGCTTTTTTGGTAAGGCGTGGACGGCAACAAAGGTATTGTAGCAACGGAGAGTCGCTTGATCGTGATTGAGCGGCATGCATGTGGCGGCCCACCAGAACCGCGCACTCGTGCTTGTCGCTCGATCGTGATCGAGCAGCTGCCCACAGCTACAACACTCTGACCCATGGATGGAACTGTAATCCAATGATGGTTGTCATGACGCATTGCGTTGAATACGACATTGATGATTGAAGATTAGACGACTAGAGGCTCACTCGCAGGTGGATGGCGTAGATGGGTGATAGTATGGTTGTTCAATGGTGAGACTATGCCTTACTTTACGGGGAGGGGGATCATATGGTGGATGCTTGTCTCCCCTATCGAATTTCTTCTTTGTTTACACAAAGCAGAGAGGATCAAGCGAGGTAGATGGTGCTCTGACAAAGGTCTGTGTTAGCCAATGTTCTTTGGCAAAGACCTGTATGGATGGAAAAGGACTCAAGCTTGGAGAGCTCGATTTGAGGGTTACGCCAAATTGAAAGTGAGTGATAGGTTGTTCCTTCGTAGAGGCAACAGAGGAAGAGGAGCAAAGCACTCCATCCATCGATTGTGGCTGGAGGAGAAAAATTTTCGAGATCAGGCAGAGAACTGGTGCTGATCGAGAGGGAGAGGGAGCGATTACGAGAGGAAGAAGATGGTGCAATGGGGAGAATGGGTGAAGGGAGATGTGAAGATAGGAGCAAACTAAGGAGGAGGAGGAGAAGGCGACATGGATTTTCCTGGAGAAGAACAAGGTGATGAATGTTCACATGGTGAAGTATGGACTCTAATGAGTTCCTGGTTGTGGCTCCATCTCTCCGACAAAAGGAAGAAGAAAATCAAGCAATCGTTGCTGCTATAATGGAGGTGGAGGCTCTCCAAGGGACTACGTTGGCGTCACCACCCTTGTCTAGGCTCGCTACCCATTGCTTCTCGGTGTCATCAAGGAGAGCATATGCAGAGAATAGAGAAAGATAAAATGCGAAATCAAAAATAGAAGAACGACTTGATTTTACGTGAAACTCTACACTTTAAGGAGTGGGACAGAATCGTAAAGAATTCCTCAAAGGGTTGATTCTTCTATTTAGTTTTCTCAATGAGTAGCCTCACTAACACACCAAAGCCTTGCTAATAGATAATATGGGACTAAACATGAGGTAACCGGATCATGAAAGGATTTATTACCCACCCAGGCTGTTCTTCGACACTCTTCCTCAAACTAGAGCTTGCAATGCTCAGTTTGGACAAACACAAAGAAGGCAGTCACAAATTGAATACATGACACTATGGATAATAATAACCCAAAGCATACTTTGTCGGTAGTTGATGAGGACGGTGTTTCTCATATCATGTCGAGAAGGAGAAACTGAAAGGTTGGAGTGAGAATGGTGATCCATAGAGATCAGAATGGCGCCCATGGGAGTTGAAGAGGCATTTTGATATGCGCTAGCTGAGCCCATTTGGGTGTGTGAATAATAGATGATAATCGTTCATATCATATCACTTTGGATCTAGTCACAGTCTACCAAAGAATAATCGATTGGATTTTGTGGGGGTTCCGATGGAAAAAGCACATGCATGAGCCCATGGGAGCTATATCATCAAAGCTTATGAGTGTTTAATGAAGAATGGTGTGGGAATATCCATACATGGATCTCTAAACACATGTCGCTCTCATAGGGACCTCGAAGTGAATTCTCTCTCATAGGAACCTTGGAAGGATCTCACATTGGAGTTCACAGTCAATGGATGATGGAGCATGCAGTAAGTACAAAATTAAAGTCTGCTTCTGAGTAGAAAATCTCTAAGAAAATGGATGACACCCATAGAAGCATGGGAGAATAATCGGCTGAAACCAGCATGGGTTCTAAATTTATAATGGAGCCTATGAGGGTTAGAGAACTCGAAGGAGGCATGTTGGTGATGGTGGCTAGTAGGTAGTAAATATGCCCTACTTTCTCACACTCTCTTTCTCACATACTTATCGGAAACATACAACACTCGACCAAGTTGTGAGAACAATTAGGAAAAAAACTAGCTGCAACAAAAGAGGAAGTGGCAACGAGGGTAGCATGGACGACAAGTATGTAACAACAATGTTGGAATCGAACAGAATGTATTTTCGAACAAAATAACTTTTTGAAGAGACAACTCTTGTTATATTAACACAAACTTGCCACTTGAAGGGATGACTTTGGCGTAAGATCAAAACCATCTTTTCAATAGACAACTTAGTTATCATATATAGCAAATAAGGTTTCCCCACCATAATAGCAAATTCATTTTTATGAGTACAACACATACAAATTTTCCTTGTCAAACTTATACGTACATATAAACTTATATGTATGTAATAATGAAAGTATACATGGTCAAACTTATATGGGAAGCAAATATGGTTTCCCCACCATAATTAGCAAATATGGGCAGAGGAGGAGGGAGGCCAGAGGAGGTAGGGGTGGAGGAGGTGCTGGAGGGGGATAGGTCATTGTTCTCGTTGCAGGAGGAAGGGGCTGCCAATGGCGACGCCGGCTGAGGGTTGGGGAAGGTGACAGGAGAGGTGGAGGCAGGGAGAGTAGGGTTTGGTGTTATTAATAGCAGTTGGATTCAATAAAGGTTAGATTAACTTCAAGGTCTGATTGGATTAACGAACAAAATTAAAAGAGAAGCATATGTGTAAAACATATCACTTTTTCAATGTTATCGGTGTAATTCATGATTATGGAAGGTTGTCTATATAATAGTGAAAGTAAATATGATTATATATATAAATATATTTGATTTGATATTTAGGAAATCTCTACGTTGGAAGTGCAAATGTCAATTAATACTTACATCTATATACACTAATATTCGTAAAACTATATCTATATCTATGAAAAATTTCAAACGAATACCCATATTCGTACTATTTCCGCAAAAATCTCAGAATACACATTTTTCCTCCTATTAGGAAAGCATCGATATATATATATATGTATGTATATATATCCACACAAACAAAAACCGAAATACGATAAAAAATCAGAATATAATTATAATTATACTAATTTTATATATAGAGTAATTGACACCAACGTCGCTTTGGCCGAGTGGTTAAGGCGTGTGCCTGCTAAGTACATGGGGTTTCCCCGCGAGAGTTCGAATCTCTCAGGCGACGATTTTTGACTTCCAATCTTCTATTTTAGTAATTAATATTCAGCCACACATTTTCTGGCCTCGAGTAATGTTTCCGACGTAAAATACACAAATCTCTCTAGCTTACAACACCAGATTCAATTGATAAAATGGACCGCAGCCAATATAACCACTATACCTACCAACTAAATATACAACAGGAGACGAAGCTTCGCACCTCCCATTTTCCCAAATACAAAACAGACAGCAACTGCTCCAGCTCTCCCGCCAAACTAAGGGACCCTTCAAAATCCAAACACCACTTTCCCCTCCTTCCCCTTCCTCACCACTCTCTCTCTGTCTGTCCAGCCATATGAAGAAGATTCCCATCCACATGCAATTCGCCGTCACCGTCCTCGCGACGTTGTTGGCATTCTCCGATGTCTTCCTTGCCCCCTACGCCGGAGGATTCGACTACAAGGAGGCGCTCACGAAGTCGCTCGTGTTCCTCGATGAGCGGAGGTCGGGGAGGCTCCCTCCAATCAACAGGGTCCCCTGGCGTGAGGACTCCGGCCTCCGCGACGTCCAATATGCTCACGTGGGTCCTCTCCTTGCATTGAACTGAAGTGCTAATTGCACCATATAGAGTGGTCAAGATTTCCTCTATTTTATCGTGCACAGGTCGACCTCGTAGGAACGCCGAAGACAACGTCAAGTACGGGCTCCTCACGGCCTTCACCATGACCAGCCTCACCTAGGGAATGCTCGCCTACCAGTCGGAGCTCAAGGCCACGGGAGAGTTCGACAACGTGCTCGCCGCGATCAGGTGGGACACGGATTACTTCCTCAAGGCCGCCAAGAAGAAGAATCACCTCTGGGTTCAGGTGGGGGACCCCGTCAAGGATGACAAATGCTGGTCGCAGCCGGAGAACATGAACACGCCGAGGACGTTGTACCAGATAGGCGAAGGCATTCGGGGAACTAAGTGCGTTGGCGGCCTCCTCGATCCTGTTCATGGGCCGCGACAAGAACTACGCGCACAGCCTCCTCAACAAGGCCAAGATGGTATATTGCTCGAGAAGATCTATGATCAGGCAATCAGAGAAACTGTTCTCGCTCCGAGGTAAGAATTGACCATATGTATGTGACTACCAATTCCCGTGCAAAAAATTGAAAATTTTCATTTGTGTTCCCGCAGGCAGTTAAACCCATGCAGAACATTTTTATCTACTAAAAAACAAGCTTAAATCAAGCCCGATGATGATAGCTATGGATCGTCGTCATGGTAGAGACCGAAAATAAGAACATAAGATGGAGATGGGAGATGAGAACATGCAATGGAGATCAGAGACGTACCTGTAGGCAACAAGCAACAGAGGCACGGGCAGTGGAAACAAGTAGTAGAGGAGTGAGCGGTGGCGAAATTTGAAGATGGAGAAGGGTAGCAGCATCGTGCAGGAGAAAACAGGGTCGAAGTGGAAGAGTCGTTGCAATTTTGGGTTTAGGGTTATTGGAGGGAAGCAGAAATAGCTTCAGTTTTTGAAAAAATTTAGGACTTCCTGACGTTTTGATAAAAGGTCCACACAGGTTCACCATAAAGTGGACGTTATTGGTTTTTAGTCGCTCTAGGTCTTTTTCCCAGATGTTAAGCAACATCGAGTAAGAATATGTCGGTAAAAATTTTTATAGACCCGATGTTAATGCTAACGTCAACCAAGGTATGTCCTAGGTCGACGTTAGTAGCGTGAGAACGTCGTGCAAGGTCATTTATGTTGTAGATATATATCTCCATCTACACAAATCAGTTGATCCTGATTAATCTTTTCTAGATGTTTTTGGTTGATTGACGAGAATTCATTTTGCATGAACAGCTGTTAGAATCCATAGAGGTACACACGATGGAGAGTGCCCCTTCTATTGTTCTTACTCAGGCTACCATGTAAACATTGAGGTCGATCATATAATCTTAGTAAGAGTTAATCTCTGTATTAGTCTTGAACATGTTTAATAATATTGACTATTTTTTTAGTTCAAAATTTAGCGACGATTAATTCAAAGTTTGAAAAATAACAACGGAAAAGCGTCGCTATGTGGACAGTTGCTAACGATATAACAACGTAAGATATTCGTCGCTAATTTCAAGTACAAAAAATCATTTCACAATGAATAATATCGTTGTTATATATTTAACAATGACTAATTTAGTGACATATTTTGAAAAAATGTCATTAAAGCTCAATTTTGTTGTAATACGGGTAACATTGAGGACCCAGACCTTCTGGTAGAACCTATCTCTGAGTCTGAAAGCTTCGCGGTGATACAAAACCTAAAAGAACTTAAATCTTCTGGTCCGGATGGAATAATCCCCTAGTTCTTCAAATGCTTCTAGACCATTATCAAACTTGATTTCATGAACTTAATCACCACATTTTCTCACCATCGTTAAACCCTTAGACCTGAAATTTATCACTAGCTCAGTAATAACCTTAATCTACAAAAAAGGAGATCCCCGAGACATAGCGAACTACCTGCCTGTCAGCCTTATAAACCTCCCTTAAGAATCATCTCAAAAATCCCTGCCAACAGATGGACCCCTAAACTAAACAACCTTCTCCCACCCTCCAAATGTGCCTTCCGTCAAGGCGGAGGAGCATCTGATGACTTTGCTATCACCTCCAGAATCACCGCCCGCTGACACCAGATCAAAACCAATCATCCTCAAGATCGACCTTCGTAAAGCTCTTGATTCCCTAAACTGGGACACCATGCTCTCAAATACACCAAATGTCGTAACACCTTTATTAGATGGATCAAAGATTTCCTTCAGAGCACAACTATCTCACTGAGAATAAACAATATCATCTCAGGTTTCTTCAAACCTTCGAGGGGGGTTCGACAGGGCAACATCCTCTCCTTACTACTCTTTATAAATACTACGAACATCCTTAATGGAATGCTCCAAAACTTGGCAAAATCAAAATTGATTGAAGCCTTTCAAATATTGGGGGAGAACATCCCCACAAACAAGCTTTTTGCCAATGATATCCTTATATTCCTAAAATTCAACTCCCAAGATCTAAATACCTGAAATTCACCCTTAATTTATTATCCGAGATCACTGGTATGTCTGTAAACGATGCCAAAACTACCATCCATATCCTTAACCTTACGAGCTTGGAAACCCAGCTAGCAACCAACATCCTTATTTGAGCAACCCAAGCCTTCCCAATAAACTATTTAGTAATCCTGTTCTCTCCAAGTCCCCTTAGAGTGGCACCCCGTCATTGGAAATTTTGAACAAAAACTCTTATGTTGGAAAGCTTGTTTGATATCTCTCCTATCCAGAATCACCCTTTTGAATTCATCTCTCACCCCCATATCCATCATATGATGACCTTCCTCAAAGTGTCTAAATATATCATGTCGAAAATCGATAAAATTCGAAAAGAATTCCTTTAATCGGGGTCCTCAAACACCAATCACATACATCAGGTACGATGGGAAGTCATTTGCCATCCTGAAGCAAATGATGGTGGGGAATCCTGAACCTTGATACTTTCAATTGTGCTCTTCTAGCGAAATCTTGGCTCCATACAATGGAGAATCCTCACCACATTTTCTTCAGAATCATCAGGGGCCGCATTCACAGCCAAAAACCCATACCAATCCTTGAACCCAACCTCAAGAGGGACTCCCCTTGCTGGTGATCAATTAAAATTGGGTCTTAAGGGATACAAAATCTCGCATCCAAAACGTTGGGCGACAGGGAAAATTCCCTCCTTTGGACAGACAAGCTCAACAGCAACCCCTCGCTAGCATCTCAATATCCAAACCTCTGATCATGGGCCAGAAATAAAAATAGAACAATCAGTAAAGCTCTATCTACTATCAAGGCTAAATAAAACTGGATGAAAGCGCTTGTTAGCAGGGCTTCGGGCACTATCACACAAAATTTTATAGACACTATCCTTTCATTGAGATTGACCCAAAACACTCCTGACATAACCACTATCCCACACAATACACCGAAGTTGAGACTAACCAACCACCTATATAATATTTTATTACATGATGGACTTGGCCCGAAACTCGCTCCAAACTTCTGAAAAATCTCATTTCATCCCCAGCTATCCATCTTACTTGGTTTCTGTCTATCCTCTATGCCTTGCGACGGAAGAGACCATAAACCACCTTTTCCTCGATTAAATTTTCATGTTTTCTATTCAACATTTTAAATCTTGCTAACTTCGGTGATGAATATGAAAAATATTTCAACCATCACTTACAACTTCCACCATCCTCTACCCTATGGCAGATCTCTACAGCCCGAACATCAGCTTGGTGGTTGATCTGGAAGGAGAGATATACGAGACTCTTCCAGGGTACCTCTCTCCTGCCTAAAGCTTCTGCCAAAGAGGTCTCGCTTATCATGTCCTCCTTAACATCTGCCCCATCATAAATGAAGGTTTCTACTTCGCCTTTTCTTTCTAACCCATTAAAATCCCCCCATATTGTGATGCAGATAACAAAGTGCGAGCACCATGAACCCAAGACCCCGTACACAAAAGCAGCCAGCGACCATACCACTTCACCATTGATCCTGCAAGCTCGACATACCCTTCTCAGCCGCTCATTTTTCAGAACCCAGCCTTAAATTATTTTAAAAAATCATTCTAGACCCACATATTAGCTCACTGAGTTAGATCTTAGGACTTACTCAAGTAAAATAAACAATTAACCACATCGAATTAATTTTCGGATATTATTTTCACACGGTCATTTTCCATTAACTCGCTCTTTTTTACGGCTACAATCAACGTTAAAACTTTATAATCAAGAACAATAGAGAGTGTGGTCTATCAATCATAGGAAAGCATCCCACTATTTTTGAGGTGCAGTGTTGGAACTAATCTTAGATTGGCCAAGTCTCCTTTCCATGCATTTCGGGTGTAAGTACATGAGTCTTTGTTTGTATGTATCATGTAGTTGCACGGGTCCGAGTCCATAGAATAGTTAGGATATTTCCTAATTTCATGCATTCTATTGTTAGCACATTGAGATGCTATAAATACATGTAGATGCACTCGGCAGAGAGCATCGCATAGCAGTGCACGAGCACTTTATTTGTTCTCTTCCAAATTTGAGTGTCACCATATTTACTTGCGTGTGAGGTTCCTTTGTGATTTCTATCATTATGGTATCAGAGCCCAGGTATATCTCATATCCGAGCCCATGTCGATCGTGTCTCAGGACGAGGCGAAGTGGGAAAACGACGGAGGGTCGTTCTGCTACCCGCAGTTAACGGCAACAAACTACACCAGTTGGGTGATCAGGGTGCAGGCCATGATGGAGGATCAAGGTGTATGGGAAGCTATCGACTCGGCGGCTGGTGTGGCCGTCGATCCGAAGAAGGACAAGAAGGCGAGGTCGCATCTTCTCCAAGCTCTCCCAGAGGATCTCCTAATGCAAGTGGCGAACAAGAAAACGAGAAAAGAGGTATGGGACTGCCTCAAAACTAAGTTCATTGGCGCAGATCGCGTCAAGAACGCACGCTTACAAATGTTGAAAAGTGAATTCGACGCCATGCGGATGCAAGAAACGAAGACCCTAGACCAGTATGTTGGCAAACTGAACAGCATGTCTGTTCGGTATGCGAACCTTGGGGTGACTCTCAATGATGCCGCATTGGTCAAGAAGTTATTCGACACCGTGCAGGATCGCTTCCTTAGCGTGATTGCAGGGATCGAATAATTTTGCAATCTCGACACCATGCCATTTGAGGAGGTTGTGGGACGCTTGAAGACCTACAAAGAACGAGCGTGCCTGCGGAAGCCTAGCAACAATGGCAACGACGTAAATCAGCTCTTGCTCACTCAAGCTGAGTGGGAGACGCGGCAAAAGAAGATTGGCGGCGATTCAACATCGATCAACAAAGGTAAATCTCAAACTCCCTAAGATAGAAATAACCGTGGCTGGGGAGGACGCGAAAGAGGATCCGACAGGAAGGTCGTAATGGACCGTCACGAAAGGAGGGTGCAGGTGGCTCCAACGGCGGTGGCCGTGACAAAAGCCACATCTGGTGCTTCAACTGCAACAAGATGGGCCACTATGCATCTGAATGCAGGACTCCGAAGAAAGAGGCAGAGGTACACTTTGCTTGTGTCGATGACTACGAGGCAACCCTACTGCTCGCGGCATCAAGGAAGGAGCAGGAGAAAGTCATCCCGCTGAACGAAGAAAAGACGAGGCCGGAGCTGCATAACACGAAGGAGGTGGGTGACAGGTGGGTGCCCCTTGTCACGTCTGGTACTTGGACAACGGGGCAAGCAACCACATGATCGGTGACAAGTCTATGTTCCATGAGCTAAACGAGAATGTCACCGGTAATGTCAAATTCGGCGATGGATTGAAAGTGTAGATAATGGAAAAGGGGTCAATCTTGTTCACTTGCAAGAACGGATATCGGTGGCTCCTACATAAAGTGTACTATCCCGAGACTTCGCAACAATATAGTGAGTCTCGGACAGCTCACCGAAACTGTTCACAAGGTGATCATGGACGAGGAATCTCTACAAGTCTTTGATAAGACTTCTGCGCAACTACTCATGAAGGTAAGACGCACTACAGAGCGTATTTACCGAATTGAGTTGCACCTGGCAGAGGCGGTGTGCCTCCTCACGAATCTTGAAGATCCAGCATGGTTGTGGCATGCAGGACTTGGACATGTCAACTTCCACTCAATGCAGATGCTTGTTGAAAAGGAGATGGCGATAAGAGTGCCGCCTATAAAACACCCAAATCAATTGTGCAAAGGGTGTTTGGTGGCAAAGAAAGTAAAACAACAATTCCCGGTGGCTACAAATTATAGAGCCAAAAAGGCGCTCGAGCTGCTGCAAATGGATCTTTGTGGGCCAATCACTCCAACTCCAACCAGTAACAATTATTTCATATTAATTGTTGATGATTATTCACGATGGATGTGGGTCTAAATCATCAAGTCGAAGGACCATGCATGTTCCACCTTTGTCAAATTCAAGGCACAGGTTGAGAACACGAGCGGGTGTCGCATAAAGACGCTCAGGACCGATCACGGTGGTGAATTCATCTCCATGGAGTTCTCCAAAGTGTACGAAGAAGCAGGGATTGTGCGACACCTCTTCGCGATATATACACCCCAGCAGAATGGTGTGGTGGAACGGAGGAACAGGACCGTGATGGCAATGGCGAGGTCCCTTCTCAAAAGCATGAATGTGCTAGGAAGACTTTGGGGGAGGCAGTTCGGCACGCGGTGTATCTCTTGAACCGCTTCCTGACAAAGGCATTCGGGAAGCGTACTCCATTCGACGCCTGGAACGGAAGAAAGCCACATCAAGAACACCTTCGTGTGTTTGGTTGTACAACGCATGCAAAGGTAACAACCAAATCTGAAGAAACTTAACGACCAAAGCCATCCGACGGTATATCTTGGCGTTGAGGAAGGTTGCAAGGCTCATCGTCTGTTTGATCCACTTCGTGGCAAAGTTCATGTGAGTCATGATGCAAAATTCGAAGAAAATATGGAATGGAAATGGAATGCAGGTACGAGCGACGGAAATGCATCAGATTTCATCATCGAGGAGGAGTACAACACGAAGATGAACGAGGGTGGTTATATACCACTCACAGTTGTCCCGATAGGCGAGCCAACGCCTGCATCACCATCTTTCTCGACCCATGAATTGACACCGCCATCAGGCCAAATGACACTGGCAATGTCATATTCCACTATGGGAGGTCTTGCAGCAAATCCTTCGACGCCTTCCACTGGTTCGACGACTACGCATGTTACTAGATCACCAGCAGGTGATACTGTTACATCTTCAGTGGTCATGTCTGCCCCGCTATCAGGAAGTAACAACAACAGCACCGATGAGGCTACTATCTGCTATAGGCAAATCAAGGATATCATGCACGATTCTCGAAGGGTGGATTTTGAAGAAGACATAGAGGGGGAAGTCATGTGCATGGCGATGGAGGAGCCATCCTGCTGCCGTGAAGCTGTTGATCACCAAGTATGGGTAGACGCCATGTGCAAAGAGATCGAGTCCATCAAGAGAAATAAAACTTGGACTCTCACGGAGCTTCCGGATGGCTGCAAGCCCATTGGTCTCAAATAGGTGTACAAGCTGAAGAGGAACTCCACCGGTGACGTAATCAATCACAAAGCAAGATTGGTTGTGAAAGGATACATCCGGCAGCAGGACGTCGACATCGAGGAGGTGTTCGCTCCAGTAGCCAGGTTAGACACTATACGCGTTATTCTCGCCATTGCTGCTACTCATGGTTGGAAAGTCCACCATCTCGATGTCAAATCAGCATTCCTAAATGGCGAGCTCGAAGAGGAAGTATATGTAGCCCAACTGGAAGCATTCACGGTGAAGAACAAAGAACACATGGTTCTTAAACTGAGCAAGGCACTCTATGGCCTTCGGCAGGTGGCCCAAGCTTGGAATATACGGCTTGATAGAAGTCTCAAGAAACTCGGATTCGTGAAGTGTTCTCAAGAACAAGCAGTCTATACAAGGGGAACATGTCAGTCAAGAGTGATTATTAGGGTTTATGTAGATGATCTCATTCTGACAGGGGAGGATACAGAGGCGATCGCGACGTTCAAGAAGCAAATGATGTCAGAATTCGAGATGACTGATCTTGGGTTGCTCAAATACTACCTTGGGATTGAGGTGATACAAGAAGATGATCGCATTGAAATTAAGCAAATAGCCTATGAAAAGAAGGTGCTGGCACAATTCAGAATGTCCGAATGCAACTCTACAAAATGCCCTATGGAGCAAAGGACAAAATTGCAAAAGGATCCCGATGGACAACCGGTGGATGCAACAGAATATCATCGTGTCATTGGGTGTCTCAGGTATCTACTCGACACTCGTTCGAATCTCTCCTTTGCTGTTGGTATGTGTAGTAGGTTTATGGAGAGACCTACCGTCATGCATTACAAGGCGATGAAGCAAATCCTACGGTACTTTAAGGGTACGCTTCATTACGAACTCGTATACACTTAAGGAGGAAGCGAGAAGACAATCAGTAGGTTCACAGACAATGATCTGGCAGGTAATTTGGATGATAGGAAGAGCACAGGAGGGATGGCATTCTATTTAAACAACAACCTGGTCTCATGGAACTCACAGAAGCAAAAGACTGTGGCTCTATCATCATGTGAAGATGAGTTTATGGCGGCAATGGCAGCGGCTTGCCAAGCAGTGTGACTCCGAAATATGTTGAGCGAGCTTATAAAGAAAGAACCAAGATCGGTGAAATTGTTCGTTGATAACAAGTTTGCCATTGCCTTGATGAAGATCCTGTTTTTCATGGGCGCAGTAAACACATTGACACCAAATTCTATTTTATTCGTGAATATGTTGAAGCAGGACAGATTGCAGTGGAGTTCATATGCATGGAGGAACAACGAGCCGATGCACTAACGAAACCGTTTCCTGCGGCGAAGTTGGCAACAATGCGACATATGATGGGCCTTCGCAATCTTGGGCCACATCAAGATTAGGGGGGAGTATGTTGGAGCTAATCTTAGATTGGCCAAGTCTCCTTTCCATGAACTTCGAGTGTGAGTACGTGAGTCTTTGTTTGTATGTATCGTGCAGTTGCACGGAGTCCATAGGATAGTTAGGATATTTCCTAATTTCGTGCATTATATTGTTAGCATATTGAGATGCTATAAATACATGTAGATGCACTCGGCAGAGAGCATCGCATAGCAGTGCACGAGCACTTCGTTTGTTCTCTTCCAAATTTGAGCATCACCATATTTACTTGTGTGTGAGGTTCCTTTGTGATTTCTATCATGCAGGTGGAGTTTGATAGTGATGACTAAGAAGCTATGCACCATGAGTTGGAAACGACACTACAAAATCTCTATATTCCTCACGTGCAGGTGTTGATGCAGGAGGACAGCCCTGGCAATGCAGATGCAGCCAATGCCGTCGGACGTCGTCCCCTCCTTCCCAAGTGGAGCAAGGATGAGCCAAAAAACCTTGTGGCGATACTTTCTGAATATTGGAGTACTTGGAGTCGATCCTTTGGAGAATGATACTCGGGATTACGTTGCTGCTTTTCAACACTTCAACAATCCGTGTTCAAGGTCTTTATAAGCTTTTTGTGCACTGGTTTATTTAATAAAATCAGACACCGTGACGTATCATCTCAATATTTTGCTATAATATTTCTCGATACATCATTAGGCTACAGTTCAAGATATTTGTCAAGAAGTTCAGGATTTGTTTTCTTCCACGTGAGATTTTCCGGTCAAAACACGAGAACCGAACGAAAAAGTACAAGAACTGGCCGGAAAAGCACGATAATAAGACGTAATAGCACAAGGATTGGATCAAAAATTCGGTGATGTATTCTCCACTCCATGATCCTCCAAAAGGTAGATTTGTCTCACACTGCTCCTCATCCTTCCACTTAAATTGTAGTTGCATCTTCTGGTCTTTTTTTGTAGTGTTTGCAAGATGATGCTGTTTGGGATTTTCGTAATATGCTTCACCCTCCGATCGTCAGTCCTCTTCTCTTTATCAAGCCTTATGATCCTGCAAACGTTGTCAAAATAACACGTTTGTTCCTATATATTTCATATTGATACGATGACTTTTACGAAAATGTTTAGATTATCGTCTGTCTCCCATCAATATTCATGGGCCCAATAGTTAGATGCAACAGTTAAAGAATTAAAATGGGATAAACAAATTTATAAAGGAATATCACATCATCTGTTTAGTGATCGGGGATTGAAACCTCAGAATCAGACAGCGACCAAAGATTGCAATAGATTTTGAAGGCCCCGTCTTTTAATTTCAAGTGAAACTGTGTGCAAATTTGATTTGCGCATAAACACATCTGTCGTACTATACTGAAGAGAATACAACACTGACATTGGTATAGAAATATAACACGATTAAATAAAACTTGATTTGTTGATCTATGAATATTATCCGATCAGTGAAGGCATTGTAATGGTCCATATTTATCAGCATAACTCACTGCAGCAATTGTGATAAACCAACCGCCATTTTTGATTCCATTTCTCAGTCAACACTTCAGCCATCACTGTTTGTGTCTACAGCAATGCCTCTAACAGAGGCCATAGCAAGAGTCGATCATTTGGAAATGATGCTCGATGCTGTGTTGTGGCTTTTCAGTACTTCAACAATCCACATTCAAGGTCTTGATAAGATTTTTGCAATAAGTGTACTGATTTATTTAATAAAATCAGACACCAGGACATATCATCTCAACATTTTGCTATATGGGGTCAATATTTCTCAATACATCACTAGGGTTAAAGTTCAAAAAATGAACCAAGAAGTTCAAGATTTGTCGCACAAGAACTGGATTGAAAATTCGGTGCTCTCTTCTCCACTCCATCATCCTTCCAAAGGTAGATTTGTCTCACACTGCTAGTCCTCCTTCCACTGAAATTGAAGTTGCATCTTATGGACTTGTCTTTTGTAGTATTTGCAAGATGATGTTGTTTGGGATTTTTGTAATTTTTCAGTCCTCCGATCGTCAATCCTCTTCTCTTTATCAAACCTTGTGATCCTGCAAACTTTGTCAAAAAAAAAAACATGTTTGTTCCCATCTATTTTATATTGATACGATGATTTTTACGAAAATATTTAAATTTTCCTCTGGCTCCCATCAATAGTGATGGATCCAATAGTTACATGTAACGGTTAAAGAATTGAAAAGTGATAAATGTATTTATAAAGGAAACTCATATCATCTGTTTAGTGATTGGGAATTGACACCTCAAAATCGGACATGGAGCAAAGATTGCAATAGATAGGGATGAAAATGGATCGGATACGGATCGGATATGCGTATTTCCATATTCATATTCGCTTCATATCTATCGAACACGAATACGGATAAGGATATTATTCGGATATACATTAAGGAAACCATAACCTTAAAAACACGGACACGAATCCGAATCAGATTTTTGTCGAATCCGAATACGGATCGAATAAAGAGCTAATCCAAATATGAATCAAATAAAGAGTGAAACCAAATACGTATCCAATAAATATGGAATCGGAATACAGATCGAATAAAGACTACATAGAAATACATATTAAATTTTTTTTATCAAAGTTCATAATGATTTTAAAAAATAAAAATGAAAAATAAGTTGCATCATGACAAAAGGGAGCATCAAAGTGACCTGCATTCTTGACCGGAAGCAAACGGGGACATGGTGTCGTAACTTTTACTCGTGCCCATCCCAAACAAACGGAAGTTTATTAATATCATAATATATTATATTTTATAATGTATAATACTAATATAATAGACGGAGTTGTGGCTTATATTATACTAACTAATATATAAAACAATAATAAATATTGTATTCGGATATCCAGATCCAGATATTCAAGCCATTATCATATCCGTATCCTTATCCGGAAATTTTTTACAACCCATATCCATATTTGATCCGTATTCGATTAATATTCGGGTACGAATATACGTATCCGGTAACGTTTTGAATACGGTAAGCGGATATTCGGATATATCTGCATTTTTCATCACTAGCAATAGATTTTAAAAGCCCGTGTTGAATTTCAAGTGAAACTGTGGGCAAATTTGATTTGTGCATCAACACATATGTCGTACTATAATGAAGATTATATAACGCTGATACTGGCAGGCATAGGAATCTAACTACAACAAAATAAAACTTGATTTGTAGATCTATGAATACTGTCGTGATCAGTGAAGGCATTGTAATGCTTATTTAAATGACGTGTCATCAAATCTCCACATTTATCAGCACCCGTTATTTCTGAGGTGTAGGTCGAGTTTGAGCAGCAGAGCCTGCTGTAGACGTGTGCGCCGTTCGATCTTGATCGAACAGTTCGTATAATTTTGCACTTTTAGTAGCCCGTACCGTGCATGTAACGTCCCGGGCTCAGGGTCAGTTTTCCTCGATAACGGACCGGGGACCTAAGCCCGGGACGTTACAAATGGTATCAGAGCCAAATTCTCTGATAGTGGAAAGGGCTACCCGAGAGGTGGAGCCGCCCCTACAAAGAGGTTGGAGGAAATGGCTACCCGGAGCGTGCAACCGCCACTATCACTGGGAAGAAGTGACGGACCATGTCGCAACGAGGACGTTGCGAAGTGTGGGAGGTTGAACACCCCAATCCCAAACATAGTACCACATGGAAAAACTCACAAAGTGTGGGTGTGGTATATAAGTGGTGGGGATTACTACTTGACAACTTAGGCTTAAGCATTTTGGGTGGTTGTCAACGGGTCCATTTGGGCCCGAACTCAACAAGTTGTCAGGGCCAGTTTTCCTCGATAATGGACCGGGGACCTAAGCCCGGGACGTTACAGTGCAAAATCGTGTGAACCGCTCTATCACGATCGAGCGGCTCACGCGACCACTGGCACAACACCATAGGGGAGAATCCTCTCTGCGAGTTTGATGGTGATGACCTGGAAAATATGCGTCAGGAGTTGGAACGGCACTATACGATCCCTATATTCCTCCCGCGCAGGTGCTGTAGGAGGATGGCCCCGACAATGCAGAAGCAACCAATGCTGCCAGACACCATGGCTGCCTTCCCATGTGGAGCAAGGATGAGCCAAAAAAAGTGTGGTGCCAGTTTCCTCATATCGGAATAAGAGTCAATCCTTTGGAAAATGATGCTCGAGACTGTGTTGCAACTTTCTTAGTCACAGTAGTAATTGTGATAGACCAACCAAAAATTTTGACTCGATTTCTCAGTCAACGCTTCAACTGTTACCATTTGTGTCTAGACCATGCTTCCAGCAGAGGCCATAGCAAAACATACTCGTAACATAGTATCGCAATAAAATTGCCATCACGCATATTCCATTGCGTGTGCAAGTTGAAGATGATAGGATCATTAAGAAGGTAAAAGACAATAACAACAAAAGTTTTTTCCCACAATTAAGTAGGGTCGGGTACATTGATTTTTTTTGTCTCCATTCATATATATTTTAGTCATTCCCAAGCTTAAATACAAATAACTAAGATCCATTTGGATAGTCTTGTTCCATGGCTTCTTGGACCTTCATCGTCCTCTCTGAGCCGGCTCAACATCTCAAATCTTGCATCTTTTAACGGGTGCACTAATCGACCTCCTTTGTAAATGGTCAAACCGTCTTAAGTGATTTTCTCTCATCTTATCCTCTATCAGAACTACACTAAATTTCCTTCTGATCGCATCATTCTAAATCCGATCTTTTCTGTGTGGCAACGCTTCCACCTCAGAATTTTCATTTATGCTATTGCCATTCTCTACACATGTCTATGGTTGATAGTCCAACACTCTGATCCTTAGAGCATTGTCGGTCTCACAACTGCTTTGTAATACTTTTCTTTGACTTTCAAATGGATTTTTTTATCATAAAGAACAATAGGATCCTCCCCACTTTGGCCGACATGCATTTATTCTATGAGTAACATCGCAATCAGTTGCCACATCCTGTTACAACTTAGATCCCAAGTATTCAAAAGAATCTTTCTTTTGATTATTATCGTCTTCAATCTTCACCTTGAGTCCTTCATGGTTACCTTCATCAAATGTGCACTCCATATATTCAGTTTTAGCCCTACTTATATGAAATCCTTTAGCCTATAATGCATGTCTCTAAACCTCAAGATTCTCATTTATTTCATTTCTTTTCTCATTAATCAATGCAATATCATCGAGAATAACATACATCAAGGTATTTCATCTTAAATGTTATTAGTCCACTCATCCATAATCAAAGTAAAAAGAAATGGACTCAAAGCTGAACCTTGATGCAGACCGATGCTGATGTTAAAAAATAATCTGTCTTCTGACTGGATCCTTACACAATATGAAGCATTATCATACATATCCTTTTATAAAGTTAATGCATAGGACAAGTACATGTCTTTTCTCCAAAATTCTCCACAATATCTCCACGGAACTTAATTGTAAGCCTTCTCCAAATCAATAGAAATTATACGAAGTTTCTTGTTTTTAGCTCTATAAATCTCCATTGTTCTCCTCAATAAGTTGATAGCTTCAATGGTTGAGTTTCTTGGCATGAATCCCAATTGATTTTTAGTTACTTTAAAAACTTGCCTCAACATTTTTCAATCACAGGTTCGTAAATTTTTATGGTATAACTCATCAGCTTGATATCTTTCTAACTCGAACAATTTTGAATGTGTCCTTTATTCTTATAAAGAGGCACCGCGATGCTTCTCCTCCATTCTTCAGGTATTTTCACTACAAGAAAAATCAGTTGTGACCACGGAATGTGGCTACGGAAACTTGTGGCCACGATAATTCCGTAGCCACTAGTTTTTCGTAGCTACAATTCTATGGCCAAAACTTCATAAAAGAGTTGTGGCCACGACAAGTTCTTTGGTCACTTGTAGTGGCCACGACATATTCATGTTTAGAGAACTCTTGCGACAAGACTTGTAGCTTTGGCTATTGGCCATGACATGTCGTGGCCAGAGCATAAAAATCCGTAGCCACAAGCCCCACATTAGTGGGCATAGTTATGTAGCCACAACTTGTTTTCCTTGTAGTGTTTCTTGCTTCATCAAATAATATTGAATAAATTTGTAAGCCAAGTCAAACCTTGTTCACCTAGAACTCTCCAAACTTCTATAAGGATGTCATCAAGTCCTACCCCTTTCTCAGGTTTCATAACCTATAAAGCCTCCTATACTTCCTTCCTTTGTATCAGTCTATAGCTTGCACCATTCATGTAACACTCAATACCATCAATATCTCCCAAAGTAATCTCTTTATTCCATTCCTCAATGAAAATCATATAGAAATTCTGCTTCTACCTAGTCTCTATATCCTTCTGAGTAAAAAGCACATGTCCCTCCTCATTCTTGATGCCCCTTGAGAAAGATATTTGATCTTCTTTCTCTTGCTTTTGCCCATCTAAATATATCCTTCTGACCCTCCTTCGAGTCAAGACTTTTGTATAAAAACTTTATAAGCTTTCGACTTAGCTTCGCTCACAACCTTCTTTTCTTCCTTCTTCGATATTTGTAGTTTGTAACAATTCCCTTTATTCTATCCTTATACATAGCTTTAAAGCAATCTATTTTAATCTCAAGCTTTTCTTGCACCCCTTCCCTCCACCACTAAGCTTCTTTTTGGTACGGAGTTCCTCCCTTAGACTTGTCTAGCATCTCTTTGGCTACCCTTTGGATACAAGATGCTACAACCTCCCACAATACATGTTGAAAAACACATCTAAAAATATTAAAATGCCAGAAAATATATTTAATTTTTGTAGGGTTTTTTTGTAATTTACTCTACTTTTATTTGTATTATGATTTCATAGACACTTGCCCAACATTCAATTACTATACACCCAATTTCAATGTCGATAAGTAATAATGCAGTACCCTATCGTTAACATTTGTTCTAATATGATCGTGGGCTACTGAATCTTATCTATTATTTTATCTTTTTAACCTTAAATCACAACATCTCAAAACCGTATTGAGATAAACATTAAAGGCCGGGCTATTCTAATCTCATTCTTGTCGTCGTGATCCAGTGTTTTCAGAAGGTGTTAGCTCTGATAGTCCGATGATATCTGATGTGAATTAGGTACTAGATTGACGTCGATTAGAGGATCTTAGTAGCATGGTTATTGCATCGAACACATGTTTGATTAATATACAAATATGTAACATCACTTCATTGAACCGATTGCAAATTTGCTAGGCATTCGAACTGCTTCATAAATTGTTGCTACTCATACATCAGCATCATAATTATTAGAATTATATTGGAAAATGACACAAGTGGACAATGTTTCCTCTTATCATCTTCATGTAGGCAATGACAGCATCCGTAGACTTCATAGGATAAATGGTTTCCTGTAGATAATGTCTTCTGAAGAGCACAATTGGGGTTCCGACCGCACGTCGTTGGCGCCCTCTCGTTTGCTTGGACAAGCAGAAACTCATGCTTCCAGCTTTCCATAACAAAGACCTGCATCACAATTATGAAAGTTAAAGGAGACTCCCGCTAACACCTATTAAAACAACAAGGAACACTGTTTTTGCCATGATTTTTTTTATAAAGAGCAAGTTATATATGAGAGTCAATAACTAGAAAGCCTCCATATGCATCAGAGCAAAGAAAATGATATGTATTTTGAGTGTTCCTTATCTATCCTCTACTACAGATGACATCACAATGTGTGGCCACCCAATATCATGAAAGTTCAAAACCATTCTTATTAGATTCAACTACAAGTTGATGGGGGATGCGAGCCTATCCAAAGGTTTCTGATGCAAAAACAACTGGCAGTATCAAGAGTTCAATAATAAATATTGGGTTACCTTCCTTGAAAACAAGGTCAGTCAATGACGCAGTTAGGAACAAAGTAGCAACACTTACTTGAACACCTGTTAAGAATGATGTAGCAGCAGTTGTTAATATGTATCTTAAGCATGAACATAGTCCATGTTGTATAGACGATAAATTTTCACTTCCAACAGCCCAGTAAAAAAACAGCATCCGCTGACAGCCCAACAGGTAGTCACATGCCTAATCCTAGCGCAAAAACATGCCATGACCTCCGATCGCACGAAGAAAAAACGTAAAATATGCTTGTTTTCTACTCCTAATGTATGCCACTTACCAGCCAGGCATTGGATCAGAAGTTGGGTTTGCACCAACCAAATGATACACAGATTGAAATAGTAGGCAGCCTAAATCCAATCAACAGATCTACCTATGAATTAGAAAAGAATCTAAAAATCTGAAGTCTAAGATGAAACTAGTTAGAATTTAACATTGATACCATCTAAACCAGGAACATCGCTGTGTCTGCAAAAAGAAGACTGAAGACAAAAGAAAAGGAAAGAGAAACTAGCAGTGTTAAACTTCAATGAAATGTTGATTCTGAGAAACTACCATATGAACACCAAGGCATCTTTCCTGTTCACAGCAAGAGAACAAAGTTACAAAATCGCATTGGAAAGAAAAAGCCAAGATGACATCTTCTCTATCCGAATCTTGTTAGAGTAATTATGTTATTTGGTTTTTTAATTGTCCTTTTTCCTGTAATTTACTCGTAGAGCTTTTCTCCTATATAAGAGAGCTCTAGGGTTAGATGAATGATTATCTTGCTATTTCCCTTCAACATGGTATCAGAGCGACGGTCCTAGACCGGAGTTCTTGAACCCTAACCCTAACCCACCCCACCCGCCGGCCTCTCTCTCTCCATTGGCGCCGCCTCACGCGCCGCCGCCTCACGCGCCGCCGCACACGCGGCTGGGCTGCCGCTCCCGCTCACGCGCACCTGGGCTCTCTGATTGCGCGCCTCTCTGATCGCGTGAAGTCTCCTGGCGATTTGCCCTAATCGCCATCTCCTGGCGATTTGCCCTAATCGCCATCGCAGGCCCAAATCGCCTGCGCGATCGTGCCAAATCGCCTGCCCAAATCGCAGGCCCTGATCGCCATCGCAGATCTCTTTCCTGGCGCGAAGTCACTAGGCTCCATCGCGATTTGATCGCCATCGCAGCCCTGGGACTCGCGCGTCGCAGGTCCAAATCGCGATTTGATCGCCATCGCAGATCTCTTTCCTGGCGCGAAGCACATCGCATCACGCGCGAGTTCCATCACGATTTGATCGCCCTAATCGCCATAGAGGCGACGCAAAGCCACTAGGCTCTTTCCTGTGCACATACGTCCTGTGCGCGCAAGTCCTATCGCACGCAGGTTCTGTCCAGCCGTGCCTGAAGCACGAGTTCTATAGCGCAGCATCACAGATGCTGTAGAGCGCCTTCCCGCTGTCGACTGCTGTGCACGCGAGTCATGTTCTGTTGTGTGCAGTCACGTGCACCATATGCCCAAGCCGTCCTTTGCGCGTGACTATGTTGAGTCTATGAACCAGTAAACACTGTCTTCAGATTGTGTAACCCCAGCTACAGGTTATTGTTGTCATCATGTCAGACAACAAGGTAGATTTCTCATTTCTGGGTGCATTCAAAGGTCCAGCACCCGTGGTGAAGATGGATGGTACGAATTACGAACTGTGGGCCATGCAGTTCATGAGTCTTATGCAGTGCAATGGCAAGAAGCATATCCTCACACAAGAGGAACCTGTTGACAAGACTGGGGTTAACGCCTCATGGGAGGCTGACGACGCCTATGCGCGTGTTTGTCTATCCGGTACTGTGTCCATGGAAATAGCCAACGACATTCTAAGTCAACCCACTGCGAAGGCGATGTGGTATATCCTGGCAGCCACATATTCTCCGGCAAAGAACGAGTCCAAGATCTTACAACTCCAGCATGACTTCTTTACCTCGAAGCAGAACGGGTGTCATCTTCATACCTTGTACACCTCTCTGAGGGGTATGTTTGAGAAGCTACACGGATACATTCCATTGACGGCTACACCGGAGCAGCTCAAAGCATACAGGGACTCGGTGATGACTGGAGTGTTTTTAGCAGCCCTTGATCCGGAATATGATGCTGCCCGAGCACAGATTCTTACTGATGCCACCATACCACCTATGGAAGAGGCCTATCGCAGGTTGAGTAGACTCTCCATATCGCATGGTGGAGTTCCGCCACCTTCAGCCATGGCTTCTTCTCGCGCCAGAGGAGGCTACTCCCATTTCAGAGGTAGAGGTGGTCGTGGTCGAGGAGGAGGTAACAGACCTCCTAGACAGCCGTGCACCTACTGTCGCAGGACTGGACACACTGAGGAAACATGCTATTCTAAGCATGGGTTTCCTACTACTACGGCACGTGTGGCGGAGCATGCTCAGCAGGAAGGGGGTCCTTCCCTAGTCGCGAATCAGAGGTTTGAGGAGTTAGTATCGAGACTCCGAGAGATCATCCCTAGCCAGGGACCAGCTGGTACTTCAGGATCTTCAGAGATGGCCGGCTCAGCATCAGCATCCTCTTCAGGTACAACGTATGCACTTACTAGTTGTTACAGAGCAGATCTATCAGAATGGATTATGGACTCAGGAGCATCTCACCATTTATGTGGTGACAAAAATCAATTGGATGAGTTTACTGCGGCTCAGACAGGACGTTCCGTGGTAATTGCTGACGGAACACACTCTCCCATTACTGGTCAGGGGGAGGTGCAATTGACCCCTGGGATACGACTTCAGAATGTTCTTTATGCTCCTAATTTTTCCATGAATCTACTATCCATTAGTCAGATCACCAAAGATTTACATTGTCGTGCCATATTTGACCCATCTGCTCTTGTGTTTCGGGACATACTAACGGGCAAAGTGATTGGAACTGGCTGTGAGCAAGGGGGTCTTTATAAACTGGTGCAATCTCCTTATGCTGGTGTCTCTTCTATGAAGGTTGGATCGGTGTCACCCTATACTTGGCATCTTCGATTGTCCATCTCCCGTTGCAAAAGATGGTCCATCTTCTTCCGCAGATCTCTCCCAAGTCTAACTTTCAGTGTGAGGCATGCCAACTTGGCAAACATCACAGGTCGTCTTTTCCAAGTCGTATAGGTCCAAGTCGTCATGGTCTGTTTGAAATGCTACATTTTGATATTTGGGGTCCCAGTCGTGTCCCTGATCTTCAGGGACACAGGTTTTATCTCGTTGCGGTGGATGACTTTTCTAGGTTATGTTGGGTTTTTCTACTTAAAAATAAGTCTGAAGCTGCGTCTGTTATCCAGTCTTTCATTATTGAAATAAAAAATATTTATTCTGCTAGAGTGAAGTTCATACGGTCTGATAATGCTCTTGAATTATGTAGTTCTCATATCTCCAAATTTCTTATGTCTCATGGAATTGTGCATCAGAAGTCATGTGCTTACACTTCCCAACAAAATGGGGTAGCTGAGCGGAAACATCGTCATTTGTTGGACATTACCAGGACCCTTTTGATTCAGAGTCGTGCCCCTCACTCCTATTGGGGGGATGCGGTTCTAACTGCTTGCTACCTGGTCAACCGTATGCCTTCGTCGGTGTTAGGAGAAAAGATCCCGTTCTTGACTGCGTTTCCCGAGAAGGATCTTTTCTCCCTAACACCTCGTGTCTTTGGCTCTGTTGCATTTGTTCATCTCTTCTCTCCTGGTCTTGACAAGCTCTCTCCCAGAGCTGTCAAATGCATTTTTTGTGGGTTATTCCAAAATCCAAAAAGGGTATCGGTGTTTTGATCCAGTTAGACGATGGTACCATATTAGTGCTGATGTCACCTTCTTTGAATCCATTATGTATTTCTCTCCTACAGGTGACAGCCTCACTCATTCAGATGAAGGAGATGATATCTATGTGCCTCCTCCACCATCTATTCCGTGCTCTACTCTGCCGCCACCACCACCACAGCCTATCCCAGCACCACCTCCACCGCCACCTTCTACTTTTTATCCTCAGGTCTATCAGCGTCGACCCTCTACTCATGTGCCTCCTCCATCATCCACCACGCCCGAGGTATGTAATGAACATTTGAGTACTACTAATGGCACGGGTGATTTGCATACGCAGACAGATGTACAGGGCACAGATGATACTACCCCTCCTCCAGCTGATGATCTTGATCTTCCTATTGCCCATAGAAGGCAAAAGCGTGCGCGGACAATGAATCCCAAATATGGGATGGACTTTGCATCACAGGCTTGTTTGGAGCGGTTGTCCCCAGAGTTTCGCAAGTTCGTCCTTGGGTTATCAGCAGTGGAAATCCCAAGGTCGTATCAGGAGGCACTACAGAGTAGTCCATGGCGTTTGGCTATGGAAGAGGAGATGGCGGCGTTGCAGTCACGTGGTACGTGGAGTGTTGTGCATCCTCCACCAGGTGCGTCGGTAGTCGGAAGCAAATGGGTTTTTACTGTTAAGCATAGGGCTGATGGTACGGTTGATAGATACAAAGCCAGGTTGGTGGCTCGTGGTTTCACCCAAACATATGGGGTGGACTATCAGGAGACGTTTTCTCCAGTAGCCCGTCATTCTACCTTACGGATTCTCATTGCAGTTGCTATTGTCCGTGACTGGCCCCTGTTTCAGTTAGATGTCAAGAATGCTTTCTTATATGGTGACTTGCAGGAAGAGGTCTATATGCAGCAGCCACCAGGGTTTGCTGCTGAGGGGGAGTCCAGTATGGTGTGCCGTCTTCATAAGGCCATATATGGCCTGAAGCAGAGTCCACGGGCTTGGTTTCAGAAGCTCTCAGAGTTGATTGAACAGAAGGGCTTCGTCAGATCTACAGCAGATCATACTCTCTTTGTAAAGAGAGACCAACAAGGTACTGTGATCATCTTAGTCTATGTGAATGATATTGTTATCACTGGTAGTAATAAGCAGGGCATTCAAGCAGCCAAGGATTTTCTTAGTGAGCAGTTTGTTACGAAGGATCTGGGTTCACTTCGTTACTTTCTGGGATTGGAGTTTGCAAGAAATGAGCAGGGCATGGTAATGACACAACGGAAGTATGTTGCTGACCTGTTATCTGAGACAGGAATGGCAAGATGTAGACCAGCTACTACTCCTATGGATCCTAATGTTAAACTCTATGATGATGACTCTGAGGAGGTGGACAAGAGACGGTATAGAGAGCTCGTGGGGAAGTTTCTATATGTCACTATTACCCGACCCGATATATCCTTTGCTGTTAGTAGGGTAAGTCAATTTATGGAGCAACCCAGACAGGCTCACATGAATGCTGTATTTATGATCTTGAGATATCAGAAGTCGTCTCCAGGTGCTGGTCTTCTGTTTAGGAAAGATACCTCTATATCTGTCACAGGTTGTGCTGATGCAGACTATGCTGGGTGCCCTAATGATAGAAAGTCTACTTCAGGCTTTATTGTATTTGTTGGCAGCTCACCAGTAGCATGGAAGAGTAAGAAACAGAATGTCGTGGCTCGATCCAGTGCAGAGTCAGAATATAGGGCAATGGCCCAAAGTAGTGCTGAGATGATGTGGGTTAAATCGGTTTTGAATGATTTAACTATTGAAGTACCTCTTCCTATGCATCTTAAATGTGATAATCAGGCACCCTTATTCATAGCCAATAATCCAGCGTTCCATGAAAGGACAAAGCACATTGAAGTGGATTGTCATTTCACACGGGACTTAATTCAAAAAGGGCTTATTTCAACTTCTTATGTATCATCAGGAGAGCAGATTGCAGACATGTTCACCAAGGCTCTTGCCAGAGGTCCTTTTCATCTATGTTGTTCCAAGCTGAGCATGATAGATATATATGCTCCAGCTTGAGGGGGAGTGTTAGAGTAATTATGTTATTTGGTTTTTTAATTGTCCTTTTTCCTGTAATTTACCCGTAAAGCTTTTCTCCTATATAAGAGAGCTCTAGGGTTAGATGAATGATTATCTTGCTATTTCCCTTCAACAAATCTCACCATGTGTTATTTCTATATACACGTACTCCGACAACCAGCAAGCTTCGGATACATCTTACACCAACACAATCATCAAATATGCAAGTGATAAACACTAACAATAAGAAGAATATGATTCCAATAACATGAAGAAATCTTAAAAAAAAAAGACGCACATTCATGCAGAGGTGAGCATCATCTAAAATCGGGTCTTTTTTGCTTGCCTTCTTCGATTTCTGCACGCCCCCCAAGTTGGTGTTGGTCTGATCGATGTAGAGGTGAGCAACATCGAAGATCTGCAAAGTATAGAGAACCAACTGGAATGAGTCTGCATATTGTAAGAATGAAGAAGGTTAAGTTCTATCCAAGCGTATTGATCTAGGCCTATGTCTTCTCCAGTTTAATTCATGTGATGTGTCCACGATATAGCTTATATACACATTCATGCATGATAAGATACTGAGGGGTGAAATTCAAAAACTACTTCAGAAGGTCTTTGAAACATACCAACTCCACTGATCACATTTTAGGTTTTTCCTGCAGGGAAACCTCATCCATCAAGAAAATCTGGAACTTTACAAGAAGATAAACCTCAGTCGCCAAGAAAATATGGAATTAAGTAAAAAGGTAATACTCAAATGATGCAAGAAATATAGAAACTTCAAATAATCCGAGCAACATGGAAAGTGGAATACCGATGAATACCCATTATAGTAAATTAAATTTCATGTTTACTGCACAATCGGAGTTAACAGTCTGTATATCAGCGTAACGGATACGCAGAATATACACATCAAGGAAGATATTCATGCATCTGTTGCTCTATAAATTTTTTTTAAAGAAAAGATTGAGCTATAAAAAAACATCGAGCTCACCTTATATTTCTGTAGATTAAAGTTTTGCTGAGAGGAATCAGGAGAAACTCGCTCAATTCCCGCTAGCATCAACAAGCCATTACAATAGAGTCGCCTCCGTTGAACTACTTATACAACTTGGCGTGAGAAAGATTACAGTAGATACAAGGAGTTCTATATCATGTGCAGTATTATATGTAAATAGAATGTGAATAGAGATGCAGGAAAACATAAACATTTTGTGAACTTTTTCCATCCCAAATTAGAAGAAAGCAAAGCATTCGTGTGTATGAAAACAGTGGTTGCGTCACTGTAAATAACAGGGGAAGAGATCCTCTGCTGTAGAGGGGATTGCAGCAGAGGTGCTGTAATCCCCTCTAATTTTTTTTGTGATTTATATATCAAAATCCAACCTTATCGATTGAATCTTAGATTAATGTTCTATATATACTCTAAATTTCACTTAATTCCGAGATCATTTGCTATTTTATCTTAACGGTCAAACATTCAGTAAGCAACTTAAACTCCATTTAAAAAGATCCGAATCTTCAGCTATTAAGATAAAATAGCAAATGATCTCAGAATTAAACGAAATTTGGAGGATATGTAGATCATTAATCTAAGTTTCAATCTATAAAGTTGGATTTTGAAATCTAAATCATAAAAAAAATTAAAGAGGATTACAGCACCTCTGCTGCAATCCCCTCTGCAGCAGAGGATCCTCTTCCAAATAACAGACGGTGATACAGCGCTTTGTTTGTAGCCTAGTTATTTATTATTTATTTAAATATAAAAATCGTCTATCAAGATTAATAGACTTAAATTAAATATCGCATGACCCCTTCATCTCCTGGAACGCGAAAGGGACGATGTCCACGCGCGACCAGGCGGCGGCGGCGCTGCTGTCGCGGCTGGCGATGGCATTCGACGGGGCGGTGCTGGGCGTGACCGTGGCCTTCTTCGCCGCCCAGACTTGGTCCACCTACCTCTTCTCCTCCCGCGCCCTCCTCAAGATCCGCTCCGCCCCTTCCCCTCCCATCTCCGACCTCCGCTCCCTCCTCTCCTCCCAGGACTCCTCCTCCGAGGGTATGCTCGTCGTCATCCGCGGCGCCGTCCACGAGGACCAGAAACCCCTCGTCTCCCATGGCACCGGCGAGAAAGCCGTCGTCGTCCAGCGTGTCCAGACGGTAATCCTTTTCGTCTTGCTGTCTAGAGTTTGCTGTTGGATATGTCTGTTGTGTGTGCATTCTTGATGGATATGAATTTCCTGGGAGTAATGGCTTTATCGTTACGATTCGATGCGGAGATATGTTGCTTGGAAATGGAGCACATGGTTGATGCGTAAACTCCTGATTGTGTGTTTTCTTGTGCGTTTGTGTGCTTTTGAATATGCATGCGCGAGAAGGTAGATTTTCTTGTGATGTTGGAGATATATAATCATTTGTGATGGGTGTAGTGAGGGACTTGATGTCTTAATGCTCAACTTTTTTTCCTGCAGTGCTTGTATAACGAGTGGAAGGGGATCTTTGGCTGGAATTTTGATCTGCACACACTGTTTGTAAGGACGAGGAAAGAACAACAGTCATATTCATTGAGATCGGTATAGGCTTCTCATGCTGTTTCTATTTGTTTGTATAAAAATCTTAGTTATCTTTCTATGCTTTTTCCTTTTAATTTTTTGAGAGTGTGTATTGGGTAGGGGAGTCAGACTTGCCCACAAGGTGTTTTTTTGAGATCAATAAAGGATGAACATCCAGAATAATGGAGGAAAATTCCTCCCAGACGTGATTATTATTTTTTGTTATATATCATAAGTAAGCTACCTCTTGAAGAGACGGCTTTGGTTAAGAGAAAGCTGCCTCTTGAAGAGGCGACTTTTGGTCAGAACAGAAAAAAGAGAAGCAACAGTTCTGTTGGCAGGCAGGGCTGCTGCTTCTCTTTTTTTGGAAGTATAAATTTAAATGAAGTCATACAATATGGTATTAAAACAAGTTAAAAAGACATGATTCACAGATTAGTAGGATTAAATGTTCACATACAATATGGGAACCACAAAACTCAAGACAACATCCCAATATAAAGAGACATTTACATACGAAGTTCATATAAAATTGGCGCGCATGCCTTATATTACAAAAATAACATAGATATCGATCTAGCCTTTACGCTCCCTTCTCCATTTGTATTATAATTTGACTAGTCTGTCATCGGTCATCGATGTCATCGGTGCGCTTGGCTCAAATCCATGAAGTTAGCCGCGTCGATCGATATTAGCGATGTTGCTCGTCTCCGTTCTTTCAACTCTAAAGAAATCCAATGGGAGGGATGAGTGACGCGAAGGTCCTGCATCTATAACTGCTCGAACCCTCCATGGTGCAAGCAGTGTGGTAGGATCCCTAGACGGGCACACTGAGGAATGTGGGTCTCAAATTCTATGCCGGACTGCGGTGGCAACTACATCTTAATCGGGATATCTCCCTCGCCAGAAGTCTTCTATGCCCTTTATCGATGAGCTCGTCCTAGTCCACATTTTCGAACACGTAAACGACGATGAGATGATGCTTTTGCCTCGACAACCTCCTCATCTGGACCTTCTCTGAATTGCCGCTGTATAAACTCACGTAGACGTGAACTTGCTTCAGTGGCAGACTCTCTAATTCGTGGAGAATCATCATCACAAAGACGTTGATCTCGTCGAAGCGAGGCACCTGTAATATGACAACTCTTATCAGAATAGTATCAAATAAAATAGCCAAACATAATTGCTATTTAAAATAACTTTGTTCTTACGTCGTAATCTAGGGTGCACCCATATCGATCAATGAATCGTCGTGTAATACTATGATACCATGGAAAGTAGTCGACAGTCGTATCTGGTCCTCCCAATGTGACGAGAGTCATTAGCACATCATAGTCCCTGGGATGTTTCATAGTCTAACATAAATCGCATGGAACTCCGTCTAATCGACGTTTCTCTTTTCTCGTAAATTGATTGAATGCAAATGAGTTGAGGTATCGTAAGTTATCGAAATCCCTTGAATCTCACCAAACTGACGAAGGACTCTATATGGGATCTGTAGCACGACAATACAGAAGTAATCAATGGTACACGAGCCACATGCAAGTCTTCATTACCAAGATAATATAAAGGTAACAGAGGCAACACCTCCTCAGTGTACGGGGTCCATACCACCTGCATAGCATTAGATTTGGAAACAAAATAAGCGACACATCCTGAAATAGTTGACACTAGGGGCCTGTTTGGTTGCAGGGTTGGGCAGGGTTGGCCCAACCCTGGTTACTATTCACAAGGGTACTTCCTCCTCACAGATTACTATTCACCCAGTCCAACCCAGCCCAACCCAACCCTGCCCAACCCTGCAACCAAACAGGCCCTAGGTTTAAGTCAATACCCGCTCCACAAGCTGGAGGTCAATTGCATCCCTATATGGTCGGATCAAATGAGTTGAATCCATCGTGATATCAAACTCTGCATGCCACCTTGCCCCCAGCGGTTTCCCTTGCAGAAAAGTCGGTGATGAATAACGGGGGCGATACGAGGGATGTGCTCCCAAGCCCAAAACTACAACATGATTAAGGGTCCACAAATCTCAACTGCGTTAGCCTTCAACGCAACACATAACTGCCTGTACCAGTACACCAAGCAAGCTGAACCCCAACTGTGCGTCCCGCAAGTCTCCATATCCTCAAGAAATGGTAGATAGATCACTATAGCTGCATCTCTTGACTACGACATCTGGCAGATGGACATCAATCAACTTTCCTCAATGGATACCTCGATGAGGATATCTATATGGAGCAACCCTAGGGCTTCATAACCGAGGAAGGTAAAATATGCAAGCTGAAGAAATCCATCTATAGGCTCAAATAAGCTTCTCGTAGCTGGAACATCAGATTCGATGAAGCCATAAAGAGTTATGATTTTATGTAGAATCCTGATGAACCTTGTGCGTACAAAAAGCTTAGTGGGAGCACTATTGTGTTCATCGTACTTTATGTAGATGACATCCTTATCATTGGGAATGATACATGGATGATGACCAATGTTAAGATTTGGCTGTCCCATACATTCGAGATGTAAGATCATGGAGAAGCCTCTTACATCCTGGGTCTGAAGTTGTTCATAAATTGAGAAAAGAGGATGTTAGGATTATCACAACATGGACATATTAAGAAATTTCTTGAACGTTTCCGTATGGATAGTTTCAAGAGAGTTTTCCTCCCCTTAAGACATGGTATCCACCTGTCTAAAGGGATGGCTCTTCAAACAGTTGAGGAAAAAAAAGCTATAACTGGATGCCCCTAGGCATCAACTGTAGGAAGTTTAATGTACGCCATAATGTGTACTAGATCAGATATCTGCCATGCTGTGGGAGTGGTAAGTCATTACCAGTCCTGCTATGGTGAACAACACTGGAATACAATGAAGAACATTTTCAAATATCTAAGACAGACACAAGATTATGTCTTGATCTATGTGATGATCTCCAAGTTTGGGATACACAGATTCAGACTTCCAATCGGATATAAACGATCGAAAGTTGACATCAGGGTTTGTGTTCCTGTTGAGCGGTGGTGCTATGAGCTGGAGAAGCAAGTAGGACACTACCGCAGATTCAACAACAGAAGCCGAATACATTGCCGCATCGGATGCTGCAAAGGAGGTAGTATGGTTGCGCAAGTTCATCTTGGAACTTGGCTTCCTCTGATACTCCCATCCCGTTACTCCGCGATAATACGGAAGCCATTGTCCAGGCGAAGGAACCCAGATGGCATCAAAAGAGCAAGCACGTGGAAAGGAAATACAACATCATTCAGAAGATTCAAAAGCGTAGTGACATCATCATCACAAAGGTGGCCTCTCTCGACAACGTTGCTGATCCTCTTACCAAACCTCTGACACAGAAGGTTTTCGACCAGCATGTAATGAGTATTGGTTTATGTTGAAAAATAGAATGCGGAAGCATAAATGATAAATAGAGCATAAATCTAGAATGATAAACTTGAAAGAACAAGAAGATTTAACGTGGGATGCTACTCCGTGAGGAGCGGGATGAAACCACGGGAGAAGCCCTCAAAGGGGCGTGTTTCTCTATTGCTTTTCTCAATGGATACAGGAGGTCTGGGGCTCCTTATATAGCCTCTCCAGAGCCTCCAAGTCCCACCACTGGATGATGTAGGACTAAACACTGGATGGGGTAAATGGATCTCCTCCAGGATCCATTTACCTTGCTACAACTCAATAGGCGCATATAACTTATACTCCAACACTCCCCCTCAAGCTGGAGCATGCAATGCTCAGCTTGGACAAACAAACAGAAAGAAACTCAACTCAACGCTACAGGACACTACGGACAATATCAACCCAACACGCACATGCTGCAGTCGAGGACGTTGCTTCTCATGCCGTGCAGGTGAGGAGGACGAACGGGCTGGAGTGTGAGTCAGCTGAAGACTCGGAATCTGACCATCGAGTCTGAACTGCGCCTGAAGTCTCCTCGTCGGAGAACTAGGTCTCTCCCATCTGGCTCAGAGAATGGTGCACTGCTCTGGTGTACCTATGATACCACATGAAAACCCTTACCCTCAAGGGAATGGTCCTCTGCTCTGGAGTCCCTATGGCTCACATGAAAACTCTGGCCTGACAATTAGAAGAATGATGGGGACCTCGAACAAATGATGGCAACATATGCTCATCTGAAAATGACCGCACACTCGTGCGTGTCTGAAATTGGATTCAGAAACATCTGATGTCGAGTCTGAACCTGGATCTGAACCATAGAGTCTGATCAACTGGCTGGTCTGGAGACTGGAAGTCTGAATCTGCATCTGGAATACAAGACCTGTGTGACTCTACACCATACTCCCCCTTTCTCCCATACTTGTCGGAAAACAGACAAATTGACCAAGTTGGGAGAAGACAACATAATGGGGAAAACAAACATCACTTGCGGCTTTTCAAATTTTTTTAGATAAGCCGTTACCTTTTTTTTGGTAAGCAGTTCTCTTTTTTTTCGACTTTTGCATCACACTTTTTTTTTAAATTGCATACGGCTCTTCTTTGTATGCGACTCTTTCAATTTTTTTTACCATGCGTACGGCTTTTTCTTGTTGTACGCGCCTCTTTTTTTTTCGACATTTTTTTTAACAAATCTTTTTTTTTCAAGTCATGGCCCACTTGGGCCATCAAAATAACCCCCCTCCCTTTTTTTTATGCACGACACTATGCTCTCCCCTTTTTTCTTTTCCTTTAATCTCTCCTCTTTTCCTTTTTTTTACATGCTGGACCCAAATCTCGGCCCAACAGTAACATTTTTTTTATAACGCCAGACTCCCTACTTAAAGGACCCCCAAAAATTTCCGTATTTAGATATCGGGTCCCCCTTAGGGTTACCCATCGTGGGACTCTCACCACGGGATGTTTCCTGTGCCGCCTCTCCGGGTGACCGGGTTACCTGTGGAGAGAGGGTTTTCTCGTCGCGCTAGATTGAGAGGGATCACCAGGAGATCGCGCGTGGCAGGGTGCCACCTGTAGAAGGAAGGTCTCGTGCTTGCTGCGCCGCCGGGTTGGGACGGAAGCGCCGCCATGGGAGGACTTGGAGATCTGCCGCTGCTGCCGATTCCTGTGGGTTGCGCGAGATACGCGCTCGCTGGGAAGAGGAGCGCGCCTTGTGCGCGCGATGCGCCTGGGCGGAGGGAGAACGAGCGCCAGGGGGTTGCGCCGGGTGGGAAGAGGCCCCGCTAGGGGGTTGCGCAGAGGTGGAGTGCGGCTCGAGGAGGCGAGAAAGGTGCGGCTTCGGCCTGGAGGTTTGCGCGGAGGGCGTACCTTGAGGAGAAGGCGCCTGGGATGAGAGCCATCGCCTGCGGAGATGAGGCTGCCTTGGAAGTGTATCGACTGTCAAAATTCGATGCCATCCTTTGGACGTTCAAAAATGCCATCGCAGGCCGAATCCTGCGATGGGAGAAGAGCGCCTGCGCGCATAGGCCTCCGCCTTGGAAGGCTAGGGCTTCGCGCGCAAGGGCTAAGCGTGGTGTCTGAAACTGTATCCACGGCGCCGCCTTATGCGGATCTTCTGGAGGCTTGCCGCCTGATAGCGGCCGGAGAAGATCGCCCATGACGAAAGAACTGCGGCTGAAGATGCCCCATGACGAAAAAAACACTCAAGAACCGATTGGGTTTAAAAAAAAAACCCTAAATATAGATCTCGAATAACAACCGGACATGTTTTCTGATAATCGAATCTCAGAAAAAAATAAGAACAAAGCCTCGAGAATCGAACCCGCTCTGATACCATGTTGAAAAATAGAATGCGGAAGCAGAAATGATAAATACAGCATAAATCTAGAATGATAAACTTGAAAGAACAAGAAGATTTAACGTGGAATGCTACTCCGTGAGGAGCGGGATGAAACCACGGGAGAAGCCCTCAAAGGGGCGTGTTTCTCTATTGCTTTTCTCAATGGATACAGGAGGTCTGGGGCTCCTTATATAGCCTCTCCAGAGCCTCCAAGTCCCACCACTGGACGATGTAGGACTAAACACTGGATGGGGTAAATGGATCTCCTCCAGGATCCATTTACCTTGCTACAACTCAATAGGCGCATATAACTTATACTCCTACCTGAATGGTTCTGAGGGCTAGTGTGAGATTGTTAGCCATGTGAACCCGAGGCAAACCATTCTTACAATAAATGTTATTGTAATATTTGATTTATCAATAAACGTTATTGATTCTTTCACTCCCTTTCTGAAATTAAATGAATGAATGCACTATAAGGTTCCTCTGTACAATTAGGGTTATGTACCATGACCATCTTAATAATCATACAACTGTTGATTTAATAATTGAATCATAGAGGCTGGTGCTTGGATGAATATCTAAGGAGTTGGATTGATGGCTCATCAAGCACCGTCAAATGATTGTTAAGAGACGATCTCCATCCTGAGTAGGAGATGTCAATCCTTTCTCATTAGGCTGATATCTGACCGACCTCTTGATGTAGGTCCTCTGCATGGGAATACATTCGGAGGTGTTAGATTAGTTAGGTCAATGAGTTGACTTAATGAGATCGAGATAACCAAAATCCTATGTCGTAAACTGTCATGATGTAGGCAAACATCCTCTGATCGGGGATAGATGTGTTGCTATATGTCTAAGTGTGTACATTTGGCAGACCAGTAGGTTGATGACCTAACCAAGGTCTATACAGCGACGAGCTGGTGTGCATATGAGGGCATATGAGTAACACGATCTCTCAAAAGGATCATATAGGTTCACTTGTGAACCGGAAGATATGAGCTCACTCATGAGGTATTGAGACCGATCAAATTCCATGCATGATCGTCATGCTTTGAAAGCATGACAAGAATTTGAAGGTATGATATATGCTTTTGGAAAGCATATGATCAATACCAATTCCCAATGACCAAGAATGAGAAACTTGATGATGAAACCCTAAAGATGATAGCGTAAATATCTATATCTTCGGGTTTATCATAGATCTTCCAATATGTAGGATGTACAAGTATTAGGAATATCTGAAGTTGATGTGATCGTAAATGATTGTATAATCATGACGCTACCATTCCGATGGAGTGATGAAACATGCCTGGATTTTAGTGACTCCTCTCAGTAGAGAAGTAATCCGATCTTGATTCAAGTATTGGACACTGATCTGAATGAGATTCAGATGCAATAAGAAGATCAGATTTACAACCTTGATTTAATCAAGCATTTATGGGAGGTCTATGAGATCTGGATTTGAGATGTGATCTCAATATCCAAGTTACTATACGTGGAACGTACAATCGCCCTGTCCTTATCTCCAAATATCTGTGGAGAAAGCGCATTATTCTTGAAAGAGTTTAAGAATAATTCCATTGTTGAATTATATCTAAGCATTGAGAAATGAATAATTAAATATGATTTAATTATCCTGATTAATGTGAATTTGATTGAATGCATGAGAGTAATGATCCAATATAATTAAATGTGATTTAGTTATTGTAGATATGAATAATGTGGATATTACTATCCAATTATTCATATATATTATGAATGTGATTTATAATATATTAGAGAGAGAATAATTGTGATATATATTTATTGATTAATTATTGATGTGAATTGGATTCACATTGGATGATTAATTGAAAATATAATCACATTTTATTTTGGGTTGTGAATATGATTCACATAATTCCAATGGCATGACTGCAATCTTCATAAGATAACTATGAATTATTTTTGTGAGATAAGCTTGGAAATTCCATGAGATAATGTAATCTCATGGATTGGAATGAGATTGACTCATTCCAAGTCAAGGGGTGGACGACCACATTGTCCTAAAAGGACTGGGTGGCCGTCCCCTCCTTTTTAGGGGGTGAGGCAATCTCTTCCTCCATTATCTCCAAGATTAAATGATTAAATTTTGAAATTAATTATATTGATTTATCAATGTACATTAAAAAAATAATAATGTACTAAGCCTTCTCCCACTATAAGTATGGTCGACTACATGGATTCTTGCACAAATCCATGTTGAAAGATTTGACTATTTTTTACGCCGGCCGACTCCTAACACAACCCCTGCAAGAGTAGGATTTGAACCCTGGTCTTTTGTGTGGTAGACACACTGCACTACCACTAGACACTGTATATGAATATACATTAATTTAAATTAAATTAATTGTTGTGTTTTTAACAATTTGGATTCTTGCACAAATCCATGTTGAAAGATTCGACTATTTTTTACGCCGGCCGACTCCTAACACAACCCCTGCAAGAGTAGGATTTGAACCCTGGTCTTTTGTGTGGTAGACACACTGCACTACCACTAGACACTGTATATGAATATACATTAATTTAAATTAAATTAATTGTTGTGTTTTTAACAATAAAATCATGGCAATTGAAATTAACACAAATCAATCTCATCCATTGATTTTGTGTTGTCCATGGATTGAGATCCATGGACTCCCAAAACCCTATATAAGAAGAGACACCCCTTGCTCTTTGGATGACAACTTCGACAACGTCTCTCTCTCTCTCTCATTCTCATGCCAATCCTTCTCCCTCTTCTTGAGTGGCCGTTCATTCTTCTCATAGAGAGAAGGTCGTCTTCGTCGTCGCATCGCCGTTGTGCTGCCGCTTCGACAATTCTTGGGTCTCCGTCTTCTTTGTTGTGTCTCGATCGTGAAGAAGGCGTTTGATTTCGTGAGACGAGATCAGGAGATCCATTGCTTGGATCATCGATTTGATTGCGAGAAGCACACGACTCATCTCCGCGCTTGCAAGCGTCTCCTCCGACGGATCAAACTTGAGACATGTCTCTTTTCTTAGAGGCTCGATCACAACCACACTACAAAAGGTATTCCTTTATCTATAATGTGGTTAGATGAAACGATCCAAGAAGTGTTCTTGGATCGTGTGGTTTCATCAATGATTTTTTTTAAAATTCCGTTACACTGAGCAGCTAGTGCGACTAGTCGCTCTCGATAGTATATGATGCGATCCTCACGCTTCCGTGATGCACTTAAGGATTCTTCTATATCCTTCAACGAGGTCAACAGGACCAGATCTTGGCCCAACAGATTGAGATTGCAGCAGGTAGACTGACATAGAGATGCGATTTGAGGAGTTCTCTGATTACACTTACCATCCATCTTAGGATGTAACACAGGATCAACCCCGGTCTGTAGATGTTCAGCGGCCTCAGTTTGATGGTCCACATGAGATGCCCGCCAATGGAGCTGAGGATGGAGATCATGACAGGGAACATAACCATGTAGGCTTATTTTTTAAATATACAAATTTAGCTTATTTTTTAATCTTGGAAAATTCTTTTTGTTCAAAAAAATGTTAATAATAAATTACCTTGTATTTTAAATTTAAAATATAAACGACAACAAACTGCATATTTTTTCTTTACACTTTTTAAATTTAAAATATGAATTGGCCTTTGTTTTTACCTCATATCTCCCATCTTCCTACTAATATTGCTATTATGCTATTACTTTACATATATTTAAGGCATTTCTTTTGAATGCACCATAAATAACTTGTTTGTGTTCTTTGTGCCACATATAATCACATTTTACAGCTACAGATTTTTAATATACTATAAATTTAAAGTATAGTGAATACTTTAAAATCAAATAAGTGCACCATGTTGGAAGGAATATTTATATTGTTGTAATTTATTTTAAAACAGTAAAAAATGTTGCTGTAGTTTTTCCCTCAAAAAAATGTTGTAGTTTTTTAGTTCTCTAAATTTTCAGTGCTACAGTTTTTTAAAAGACTTATTCTATGCAGCCGATACTTTTTTTTGACTGGGAATTGGGTGAATTCCCGAGTTGGGATTCACCACGAAATCAATATATTAAAAAGTTTTAGAGTACATTACCTGATAATCAGAAACGAAACAGAGTATTACAATGAGATAAGACATTTTCCTGATAGAAACTCTGACCCTTGAAGATGAAGTTGTTCCTTGCTCCCCAAATGGCCCATAGAGCAGCGAAGGGCAGAGTAACATCATCCGTAGAGTTGCATCCAACGGCCCTCACAGAACTCCAAAAATCAGCAACACCCGCCACCGAAAGCCAAGGCAAACGAACCTCCCTCCAGACTTGGACCGAGCTCGGGCAAGTGAAGAAAAGATGCTCCGCATCCTCAACTTGCTCCCCGCATCCATCACATTGCAGATCTTGGATACCCAGCAGCCTACTCCTCCTTTCTTTATCGCAAAGCCTGCCTCTTCTAAGGCACCAAAGAAAAACTGACCCTGCACGGGATTTTGCTAGCACAAATGATCTTCATGTCCCGACACAACTCATCATCAGCCGCCACTGCTCCCCTCCTGAAATCAACGTAAGTCATCTCGACCGAGAACCTGCCATCGTCCCATTTGTAGTGATCTCTGCCTTGAGTGATGCACCCCGGGGACGATAACTCCGATTGCATTCTACTCAAGTCCTCTAGACGTTGGTCCAAAAGCTCTGTCACACATCCCAGCATCCAGGATCCAGACCCCCACCTGTACCAACAAGCAATCCTTCAAAGTAGCCAACGCGAAGAGTCTCTGGAACCGCTTTCCTTCCCCTGTCCAATCATCACTCCAGAAACAGAATCCCTCTCCTCCCCCAACTTTCGGCTGCAACCTTGATACCATTAGCGGTAACGTTACATGTATACTTGCCCATAGCGGCGATTAGAAACGAAACCTCCCCGCCTCCAATACCCCCTACACACCATACATTTGCCGCAATAGTCTCTCCACTAACCTGTTCGAACACCCCCAAATACGGACTACCCATTTCGCCAAAAGCGCCTTGTTCATGCAGTCGACATCTCTTATACCCAAGCCATCGTCATTTTGTGCTTTCGTCATCTCATCACAACCCACTAAGTGCAAGCCTGGTTTCTGCTGCTTGCCATCCGACCAGAAAAACCTTCTCAATATGGCTTTAGTCTTCCTCCTTATGCCATAATCGGCATCAACCTAGTGGAGTAAAAGAAAATGGGAATGGCCGACAACATGTGCTTCAAGAGAACCAACTTTCCTCCTTTTGTAAGAGTAACCACCTTCCAACCGACCAAGCGTTGCTCTAACCTCTGAAGGGCAAGATTTCAATCGGACCTCTTTAGTTTACTACTAGCCACCAAGGGGAGCCCAAGATAGGTAATCGATAGCTCACCGAGTGGGCAACCAACCAACTCTACCAAAGAACCACGTTCGGCCGCCCAATAGCCTATAGTGATGACCACCAACTTTTGCTTATTAATTGCCATGCCGGATAGGCCTCCGAAAGCCTCAAGTAGTTGTGACGCTCTTCTGCTCATATCTTCAGAACCACCCAGAAAAAAACGTATCATCTGCATACTGCAAGAGAGGGACTGATAAGCTCCCTAGACGAAAGCCTTCACACCAACCATCTTCAACTACCCGCCTGAACAAGACCGCCAGAGCATCCGCAACCAGAACAAACAACATTGAGGCTAATGGACGACCTTGCCTTACTCCCCGTTGTGGTTGGAAAAAGCCACTCTCAGGCCTACCATTCACAAGAATTAAGTAGGAAGATGTCGTAATGCATCTCTTCATCCAAGCAATCCACTGTTCATGAAAGCTCCTACGGTCGAGCGATACCCATAGGAAGTTCTAATCCACACAGTCATAAGCCTTAGCAAAGTCGATCTTCCATACTGCCCCCTTCTTATTTGAACGCCTCCAATGGAGGCATATCTCCGATGCCAAAACCAGACCGTCTGCCATCTGCCTGCCCGCGATAAAAGATTGTCCCTGAAGGATGACCAAATCCAAATCCAACTTGAGCCTATTCGTCAGAATCTTTTCCACTATGAGATATATTGTGTTGGAGAGCGCAATCAGCCTGTAATCATCTACTCTCATCGGATGCTCCTTGGGAAAGAGGAACAAGAGTGCTCTGTTGACTTCTCAAAGCCCCTATTGCTGTCTCTGAATTCATTGACTACCTCCACAACTTCATCCTTTAGCAAGTCCCAGATTTCATGGTATAACGACACATGAAAGCCATCTGGGCTAGGAGCACCATCAACATTCAACCCCTACACTACATTTTTAACCTCATCTTCCTCAAAAGCCACCACTAGACCGTCCGCCTGTACAGTCGACAACATTTCAACACCTCTCCCCCGCCAGCCCCACCCTTCCCCCCACCACTTACGGGAATACCACACATAATGACATCTGAGGGCCTGACCCAAATGCACTCCCCCACCCTCTCCCCATCAACCTCAAGCTCGTGTATGAAGTTCCTCCTCCTCCCAGACGCCACACCGTGAAAGAACCTAGTGTTAGCATCTCCTTCTCTCAGCCATTTCTGCCTGGATCTTTGGCGCTACTCTACCTTTTCCTTTCTGTCCTCCAGCCACAACTCCTCCAAAAGATGTGCTCGCTCAGCCAGTTCCTCTTTAGATAAGCCCCTTTGGTCATTTACTCTATCCAGGCGAACCACCCCCTCTTGGGCCACTCTTCTCGTCTCCTTTCGCTTCGCCCTCACATGCCTCTCAAAATCCATAAGATACCTCTTCAAAAGAGCCAGCTTGGTCGCCAGACGCTCAACTGCTAAGCCTTGTGGGTGCCAAGTGCCAACCCCTCCAACGCACCGCCGCATCTTCTCTAAAGCCCTCTTCCAGTTCAAACCTGAACTATCTATGTAGCCAATACTTTACATAAATTTGTACACGCAATAATCAGTTCAGGTTTATTTATTTCATTTTTTGGGTACTTATATATTGGTGCATGCTTGCATTCTTATCAATTGATATTATTCTAAGATCTTCATGAAAGTATGTAACTCCACTTTTATTACACAAATTCAAAAGTTATATATAATTAAAGCTACTAATTTATTTATAAATAAAAATTAGAATACCACATATATTCCGCACATGCCCCCCTCCCCCCCCCCCCCCCCCCCCCCCAACCCACGTGTTTTTTACTATGCGGTGACATGTCCAAATGCATACACATACTGCATTCCTGAATCTTGGAGTGGGGTAAAGGTTTGGAAGGGCGCAAGTGTAAACCTCAGTTTTTAGATGAGGATAGAGCAAGGCATACTTGTGTTCAATTGGTGGGTTTCTTTCTTAGGAATTTGTATGTCATAAGTAATATTAATCCAACAGTTTCTTTTTACTGCCAAGTATATACTTGACCATGGTAGTTCTAAAAAAATCTATTTCACCATGGCCACATGACCTAGCATGCCAGCTTCCTAGGTATAGGAGAAATTGAAATATAAGTACGGAAGTACTTCAAGCCAGAACCCTGCCAACATCTTATGATTATTTATTTTCTGTTGGAGGGATGCCGTTTTCTTTCTGAGTTTGAGACATGGGTAACTTTTCAGTTTTATCCAAGTTCATCATAATTTACAGTTTTCTTACGTATTATTTGTGTTTTTCTTTTTTCTAGGTTCCATTTATTTTAACTGAAGGAGCCTCTTGGCCTTATCAAGGGTTTGTCCATGTGAAACTAATTGGATCATCTCAGCCAATGCCACTGTCAACTGCCTATCATCAGCTGCTTCCCGTCCCGTCCCTTCCATCATCATTTTTCCAGGCTATATTTGGTAGTGGATTTCCCGTATGTCACTTATCTTTTAGACTTGAGTGTTATGTGCCCACATTACTTTGTATCTACATATTTCTGTCATTGCTTTATGTTTCTTTTGAACTTATATTTATGAGTTTTCCCCTTTACTTAATTGTGCTGCATTTTGCCGAAAGGTTGCTATTTTGGACGAAGAGAAGATTCTTCCCGTCGGAAAAGTTATCACCGCTGTTGGAATCTGTGCAATGCATGATGGATCTCTTGAAATTAAGTCATCAGATGATCTCCCTTGTTTCTTGTAAGACCTACATATAACATGCATATGACTGTCAAAATAATTTATGCCACGGCGATCATCCTTCTCCATTACACCCTTGTCTACTTATTCAGTACACAGAAGCTTTCAAAAATAAATGTATGAAAGTTTTATGTAGTCAGTTCCCATTTTGAAAGATATTGGTCTTGTCATTAGCTTATTTTTGCTGCATTTTAGACAAGTTCTCTTATCAGACCTTTACATGAAGATTGCATGTGATGTCGGCCATAGTCTGATGATTTGGTTTAACACTAGCTGTAGACACAGCTGCCTGCTTCCTATTCCTCGGTTTTCATTGAGTGCATAATGGCGCTGTGGTTGAACATCCTCTGTTCCTATTCTTACATGTAGGCTTCCAACACGTGCATAACAACACGGTGGTGGTTGAAAATCCTATTCAACTTGTTCTGATTATATGGAGCCAACCACATGAATAACCTTACCTATTGATATTTTAGCCCTTTCCTCAAGTATCAGACTTTGTTCAACATTCTTGCAATTTAACCTGGTAAATATGTGACTTCATCGGCAGTCGTCTTTCTCCATTTATGCATGCTCGCAAAAAGAGAGCTACATGTTCATTGTGGAACAACCATTGGTTAGATTATTCCAGATTGGCTGTAAGACTCCTTTCATCATCCTGAAGTTTAAAATACCAAAGATGTCCACCAAATTGCGACGACCCTGGGCTTGGGGAGGTCCTCGCTGCCGCTTGAGTATTTGGGCACGCCGTTGGCGCTGGGGAGGACTCGGATCCGCGATTGGCTGAGGGTGGTGGAGAAGGTGGAGGCAAGGTTATCGGGTTGGAAGGCCGCAGTTCTATCGAGGGGTGGCAGATTGGTTCTTCTGAAATCCGTCCCCATTCCCATCTATCTTCTCTCCAACCGTAAGATGCCAAAGGGGATACGGGCGCGGCTGGAGAAGCAGATGCGCTCCTTCTTGTGGGGTAATAGTGCCGGCGGGAACAGGGGGATCCACTTGGTGGGGTGGGAGGATATCTTGCTTCAGAAGAACAACGGGTGCCTGGGGGTGAAGTCGCTGGAGCAAATGAACGGGGCGCTTTTGCTTAAGTGGGCTAACAGGATCTGGGGCCCGGGGGATGAGCTCGTTTGCACGGTGATCCGTAAGATCTACGGCGTAAGGGGTGCCCCACCCTCGTTGACGGCCGTCCTCAACGCCCCGACTCCTTTCTGGCGGGACGTGGTGAAGACTTTTGTGAACAACATCGCACTTTTTAGACCGATTCTTGGGAGGGGGGACTCTTTCTCTTTTTGGACTGACGATTGGTCGGGGGGAGGGGCCTTGTGCTCTCGATTCCCCCAGTTGTTTGCGCTTGCTGGAGAGAAGTCCTGCTCGGTTGCGGAGTGTTGGGCTGATGGGCTCTGGTGCCCAACCTTTACCGCCATCCTCTCTGACCAGAGGTTTGACGATTTTCTGGCCTTGCTGGAGGCCGTGCGGGAGGTGGGGCCACCTGGTGGGGGCCGGGATCATTGGAGTTGGAAAGAGGGATCTTTCTCGGTCAGGGGGGCCTATATTGCCATCTCCAGGCCTCCGCCGGCCAATTCCGACATGCTTATCAGAGACTGCGCTATTATTTGGGCTCTCAGGCTTCCTGAGAGAATTGGTATCTTCCTTTGGTTGCTCAGGAGAAAGAGACTGATGACGCAGGATAGCTGCATCAGGCTTCTGGGAGTTCTTTCAGACAGATGCTTGATTTATAATGCTACGATCGAATCAGTGGAACATCTTTTCTTCTCATGTCCCTTGGTATCTCAACTGTGGCAGGAGATGGGCTCAGACTAGTGCCGCAACGACGACTTCCAAGTTTTTTGGGACTCGGTCCACGCCAATACCAACATGCCAAGGAGAGTGCGGCTGTACCCCATGGCCATTCTCTGGGCGGTGTGGCGGGGGAGAAATGACTTACTGTTCTCGGGTCAGCGTTTTTACAAGGGAAATGTGGGCGTGTTTGCTAATCGCTTGATAGACGAGTGGGTCATGTAACGGTTTGGGCGTAGTTGGTTTCTGTTTTTCAAACTTTGTTTCCCTTTTGTTTTGATTAATAAACGTGGGGCGGACACCATCGAGTGTTTCCCCTACCTTTTAGACTTCAAAAAAAATGATGTCCACCAAATTGAGATGTATGAAGTTTATAGGATACATAGTTGATGCAATTCATTTAAACGAAATAAAGAAAATAAGTGGGGATCAAAGTAAGACAAAATATGGAAAAAACCCAATTTTGATTAAGTCCCTTCTTCGAGTTTGCATCAATATTTATGGTGGAGAGAGAGATTAGGCGGTTGGATTGGGGGCAGCAGAGAGATGGTTGAGAGAAGAGCATGTGGGGTAATAGTCCTATTTAATATTCAAATATTGGGAGAGGAGTGAGGAGGACGGGGGCGGGGGTCTGGTTGGAGATTGTTTCTGACGTAGTTGCTTCATGAACTAGGTTAGGGACTATTACGATCTGGTTGATTTAGTGTCTGATGAGTTAAGGAGTTGGCTTGCATAGTTTGTGTGATAATAATGTCGGCAGGCTCCCGTGCTAGGAACTAGGAAAAGGAATTCAGATTGGTTGTTGTGAAGGTGACTTCTGGGGCTTGCTTGGTGGGGGAGGTCGCGTGAGCACCACCAATACGATCGGAGGTCTAACTAGGTTGGCCATTTTTTTGGCACCAGTGTAGATTTGTGACATGTCACTAGTGTTGTCGTATGTCCCTTCATTGAGAAAGCTTGTTTGATGGAGCACACAAATGCATGTGTGCATGGAGACCTTCACCTTCTTAAGAGGTAGATACTTGCGATGGCAAAATTCGCAAGGAACTAATGGGGCTCTCATTGTCTGTTGGGATAAATGATGCGATATGGACTTTTAAAGGGGAAAATTTGAAGTTAAATACACAAGAGATAATAAAAAGAAAATACATGAGATGTTCCCTCCTTTATATAGGGGGTAACCAAAATATCCAAGCATCAACTATTTCAGTTCAACTTTTATCTAGGCATCCCTTGATTTGCATACATCTATTAGTTAAAAAGTAAAAAAGGAGTACCTTCAGTTCAACTTTTATCTAGGCATCCCTTGATTTGCATACATCTATTAGTTAAAAAGTAAAAAAGGTGGTACTCCTGGACCCTTCGCTTGAGCCCTCCTGATGCCGCCGCCTCCCTCCTGAACATGATGAGCACTCCTGATGCTGTCGCCTCCCTCCCTGGAACCGCTAGTCCTCTCCCTCGTCGTCGCCCCACCGCTTGAGCCCTCCTGACGCCGCCACCTCCTCTCCTTGGAACCGTCACTCCTCTCCCTCGTCGCCGCCTGACACCCCTTTCTCTCGGCTCCCCCGCTGGGGCTCTCCCGCCACCGCCACCGCTCCATCAAGGCCCTTCCGACGCCACGACCCCGCTCCCTTGATGCCTCCTGCCACCTCTCTCTCTCTCTCGACCCTCCATCGTCCCTGCCCCTTGCTACCACCCCCTCTGCATTGTCGTGCTGGCTTCCATCTCTGTCCGTCAGCACCGCCATCTCGGTTCTCACGACCCCTTGTGCGGCGGCTGCGGTCCTGTTGCAGATTTGGATTGTTGTTGCCCTTTCCATCTCAAGCTCTTTGGTGGTGCACTGGTGCTGTATCGTAGGAAGGGTTCTTCCAGCCTCTACGGAGGGGCCTTTGCAAGGGGTTGGGCCTTCGCCTCGCCTAAGAAAACGGGCTTGAGATGTTTCAGATGTGGGATGGCTGGTCATCGAGCCGGAGCTTGCAGTTTTCCTCCCCGTTGCTTTGGTTGTGGTGCTGAGAACCATCACATTGCGGTTTATCCGAGGGCTCACAAGCGGGCTGATCAAAATCTTCCTCCACGGTGGTTCGCCGATGCACTCTCCATGCCGCTCTTTTGCGGTGGTCACCAAAGATGTTTCGAAGGGGAACGAGATCTGGATGCGTGAAGGGAGTACACCTGAATCGAATTTGCAGAGGAATCGCGTTGTGATCAGTGTGGGTGCTGAAGCTCTGGACCTGGGATGTGTTAGCTTGATTCTTTGGTGGAAGCTCGGTCCTTATTTTTGGAGGAGATGTGGTTCTCTTGGGGGAGAAGTTATGCGCGCTCAGGGTTTGTCTATGGTCGAGGCTGCCTTCTCCTCTCCTCATCTCCGGAAGGGGGGGGGTCCTTTGGAGGCATCCTCGTTTCGTGGATGGAGAGGCCTCCGTGGTCACCCGAGTTGTTATTCGAGAAATAGGTGTTTTCCTCTCGAGATCTGTTGAGGTACTCACTCCGGCTTTTTGTGAACTCGGTGTTGTCACGGCGATTCTGTCGAACGACCTTCTTCTGGGTTCCGACCCTTTGGTTACAATCGTCTCTCTGGAAGGGGTTTCGCCTCTTCCTTCAAAATCTATTTGTTATCTTGTTGTCGAAAAAACACGCTTCAAGCTCCTCGTCGAGGTGGTCCAACCGCCGCCTCCTCTGTACTTGCATGTGCCTTGTGGTTCCATCCTTGAGATGCCTATTGGAGAAAGCGACGGATCGTGAGAAGCTAGCTATTCCGGTGTTGATGAATCTTGATGTGGGCGTTGTGGGCCACGTTTCGAATGAAGAGGAACTCCATGCGATCCCCTCTCAGGTCTTCCTCGTTGAGGAAGGTGATGGTGTGGCTTTGTACACCACGTGTGGCGGTGACATGGCCTTTGGGAAGGCTCTGATTCGGCAATGGGACATCATTGTGAAGGAGATCTACTCCGGTGCTGTATCACCCACTATCTCGTTGAAGGTCGGATCTCATCTTGAAGAACCTTTGGTACCTGTCGAGGTTACAGTTTCCAGAAGTGCTGATCGGATGGTCTTAGAGAGCGCTAAGGTGGCTGTGCAGCAGGATTCTTTGATTGTTTCTGAGGGGCCCGTGCAGGTGCGAGATTGGGTCAACTGATCCCCTTCTTAGTTTTTCCTCTTTCGCCCTCTGTTGGGATGTTCGAGGAAACGAAAGAGGGAGCTCTCCTCCATGTTCCTCAGCTGTGTGTGGGTGGGTCTTCTGCTCCACCTTTGCTGGACGAGGCACATGTAGTGGTTGCGATGGAAGGCCAATATCCCAATGACGAGATATCTGTTACATCTGGTGGTTTGGAGGAGGTGTTTCCTGTCGTAGGTGCAACCTCAACCGAGGAGGGTAGTGCAATGTCGGTTTCAACTGATTCAGGAGCTACAGATGAGAGCTCATTTGTTGGGAACGCTCTAGGCAAAAGGTACAAGCGGTATAAATACAGAAAGTCAGTGGCGACGGGCTCAAAGTTGCTGGGTGAAGAGGGGGATGGATATCGTCTTGCGCAAGAGAAAGTCTTGACTGAGAAAGAGCTTTATTGCTTGAAGATAGCACAATTGATGGGGGTGGTTCCAGCGTCAGAAAAAATCCCTCAAATAGGAATGGCTTGTTTGGTGTGTTTGGGTGTGGGTGACTGAGCTGTTGTAGGAATGTTGAGCGGTGTGGTGTGTTCAAGGATTTTTATTCTGAGTGGGGTTTTCTTTTTTGAGGTGCTTGTTCAGGGTTCTGGTTCTTTGGTCTTGGTGGTAGGAAGGACCTCGGTTGAGTGTTCCGAGGGGATTTTTGGGTTGTGTGGTTAAAAGAAGGGGTCACTCTTCATTGTTGGGCTCTTGCCGAGTCTTGTCATGTAAGTTCCTTTCTTAACTTTTTAATAAAACTTTTGGGGTAGACACCTTCGCGTGTTTCCCCCTCTTTGGATTAAAAAAATAAAAAGTAAAAAAGGTATAAATAAAAAAGAAAATGCATGTCAAGGTAGCCCTTGAGATACATGTTCTAACAGGAAATAAATGTTGAGATATTTGTGTAGTTGGGTCGTTATGAGTGGCAATTGTTTAGTCCCATGAGTGTTGGGACTTGTTAATTTGGTGGGGCTATAAATAGAGTCACACACCCTTGTATTTGATGCGAAACTTAATGCAATAACTAGATGTGGAGGCTCTCCTGTGGTTTCATCTTGCTCATTAGGAAGTGGGGCTCCATGTAAAATCGAGATGTTTATGTTTTTGGTTTCTTGTTTTTATTCCCGCTTTCGAATTCTTATTTTCTACATAGTATCAGAATAAGTCATTCGTGGATGTCTTTGAGTTGTCAATTATATTTTTCTGACCTCTGATTTATCTACTGCATTTTCTTCATTCTTCTTGGTTGTTCATATCGGTGGTGACGAGAGCCACCTCGTCTCCAGCAATGTTTGTTCGAAATTGGGTTATTTGTGAACCCTTTGCGACAAAGGAGAATGAAGAGGTGATGCCCATGTGTTGTGGTAGCAGCAAGGTCCACATCTCAGCCTTGTCTCCACCTAGGAATAAAATGGACACTGATGGTAGCAAGTTTCAGGTGAATAAACAATCAAATCCTTTGCTGAATATAAGGCTCCTGGTCCAGATGGGTTTACTGCAGAATTCTATGTGGATAATTGGGAGACAGTGGAGGGAGATGTGTATTCGGCAGTAACTGAATTTTTTATGAAGCTATGGATGCCTCATTCAATCAAAAGCAACCTTTCTTGTTATGATTCCTAAGAAGAACCCCTGTATGTTCAGTGAACTCAGACCAATAAGCCTATGCAATGTCAGTTATAAGATCATCACAAAGATTTTAACTGATAGATTGGCACCCTTCATGAATAAGCTGATAGCTGAGAATCAAGGGGGGTTTATTGCTGGGAGGAGTATTTTTGATAATGTGGCCCTAGCCCAGGAGTTAGCTCAACACCTAAAAAAGAAAAGTAGAGGAAGTAATGTCATAATGAAACTTGATATGGAAAAGGCTTATGATAGAATGGAATGGAAATTTCTCTTTGCGGTCCTATCCAAATTTGGGTTTAATGACAGGGTAATTAACACAATTAAAGCCTGCATCTGTAATGTTCCTTTCTCTCTACTAATAGATGGTTTGTCCACGGGTTGGTATAAGAGTTCAAGGGGATTGAGACAAGGGGATCCTCTTTCTCCAGCGCTCTTCATTCTAGCTGAGGAAGCAATGAGTAGAGGGCTTTTGAAGCTTCTGAATAATGGGAAATTGAAGCCTTTTTATACGCGTCTGAATGTCCCCATTGTCTCTCATCTGCATTTCGCTGATGATACCATCATTTTCACAAATGGTGGGAAACATTCTCTAGAAAATTTGAAGGATTTTTTACAAAAGTATGAGAAGGCTTCATGACAAAAGATTAATATAGCGAAGAGTAATTTCTATACCAACGGGCAGAATAGCATCTTGATCAAAGAGATTATGGGTTTTAGTGATGGAAAGCTACCGTTTACTTATCTGGGCTGTCCAATCTTCTAAGGCAGGATAAAAATTAAATATTTGACAGTCTGATTGAAAATGTACAAAATAAGTTGGCAGGGTGGAAGAGTAAAACGCTCTCAACAGGAGGAAGGATCACGCTGATCAGACATGTCCTCTCGAGCATCCCCATCCACATGATGATGGTGTATGATATTCCTCAAGGAGTCATTAGCAAATTGGAAAGCATATTTTCAAATTTTTTCTGGCAGGGATCGAAGGAGAACAAGGCTAAGCATTGGGTAGCTTGGGAGCAGATTTGTAAGCCTCTTGCTGAAGGTGGTCTGGGCATTCGGTCTCTGGGGGAAATGATGTTGGCTATTAGAATGAAAATGGCATGGCATTATATGCAGAATAATTCTCTTTGGACAAACTTCATGCAAAAGAGGTATGGTAGTTTAGATGACGTTAATGTTTATGCTCCGGCAAGATGGAAAAATCTCCAAAAGGTCTGGAAGGAGGTTGGTAAATATACCTCTTGGACTGTTGGAAATGGGAAAATCAGATTTTGGTTAGATCATTGGCTGCCTGGTGGACCCCTCTGGCCTCATGAGGGGATTATATTGAATGAACCTGATATTTTAATATCGGATATTTTTGATGCTGAAAGCTGGAACATGAACAAACTAAGATCTATAGGGTTGGAGGCTGATAAAATTGAGGAGATCCTGGCTAAGAAGATAAAACTTAAGGATGAGGATCCGGAAAGGTTTTGGACCTTGAATAATCAGGGTATTCCTACAGTGAAGAGTGCATGGCAAAGCATCAGGAAAAAAGGAAGGTGCCAGCAATGGGGAAGGGCTATATGAGATCCAGGAATCCCATCGAAGATTTCAATTATGCTTTGGAGATTATTTCACAAGAAGCTACCTTTTGATGACAATGTGATTAAAATGGGCTTCAGTCTGGCTTCAAGATGTAACTGCTGTGATAATCCGAGTACTGAGGACCCTGAACATGTTTTCTTCTATGCGAAGGTTTGCGGTGGCTCTTTGGAACTGGTTTTTTGATACCTTTAAGCTTTATAGAAACATGAAGGATTTCTTTGGCTGGATGAAATATATCTTCAAATGGAGGTCGAAAGAGACCCTTCTTAGAAAAGCCAGGAGGATTTTCTTAGCCTGGTTCCTCTGGAACATTTGGACTGAAAGGAATAAAAGAAGATTTGATGATGATTATTCTTCTATTTATTTCTTGGTAAAGAAGGTGCAGCTGGATACTAAGATGATAATCCCTTTGGTGTGTTCGAATCTTGTGGCAAATAAAGCTGAGGAAGAATTCTTGCAAAAGCTGGGGTTTGAAGCTAGACAAAAGGAAAGGATTTGGAAAATCTTTTGCTGGAAAAAACCGGAAAGTGCGATTTTAAAACTCAACTCGGATGGAGCTTCAAAGGGTAACCCAGGGATTGCAGGAGGAGGAGGTATTATTAGGAATCATAAAGGGGAGATGGTACTCTCGTTCTCTTGTTTCTTGGGAATTGCTACGAATATGGAGGCTGAGCTTAGGGCTGCTGTACAGGGACTGATCATCTGCAGGAGGCACAATTTCAATAGAATTTGGATGGAACTTGATTCTGAAGTGTTGGTTAAGATGGTGGAAGATGGTGTTTGCAAAATTCCCAACCTTAGGATTTGGTGGGATGAACTTATTTCTGTCAAGTATCTCATAGTGAGAGTTTCCCATGTGTACAGAGAGGCTAATGTGGCTGCAGATGCTTTGGCTAACCTTGCAATCAGAAAAAGACAAGATCAGATCTTCTATAATAATAGTCAATTACCATTGAAAGTTAAAGGGTGTATTACACTGGATAAAGAGTAACTTAATTATGTTAGATTCAAATTTTGAGCTGAATTGCTTTATCTTGATGGACTAGATCGACTCTGTGCCTAACATATGATTTTCCGAAGAAACTTGCATGTCTTTTCAAAACATCAAGTTTCGATCACTCTGATTGCTGATTGGGTAGGGAGAAGTTGGAGTAATGATGGGCTTTGGTACTTCCACTGCTTGAGCAGGATTTTGAACAGCTGATGGTACCTTTTTGATCTTTCTCAAGGCAGGAAGTCATGATGTCAATCCTATATATATACAATTGGAGATCCTTTTTTCTTCAACCACTTACTCTGGAATGGCGTGTTCAATACTGTTTGAGCGACAACTGGAGGGGGCGATATTCCATCGACTGGTTCTAAAAAATGGAGCTCTATTTTTCCTCCTTGATTCCTCAGATTCCATTCTAGTATTGGCTTTGGATGAACTGGAGAAAGAAGAAGATGATTTCATGTTTTTATCCAAGAAACTTTTGGAAGCTAAGTCCAGGTTCTTCGATATTATCTACCCTTTTAAACTGCTTGCTTCTAGATATAGAAAGAGCTTTTATTAGTCAGAGGGATTTCTTGAATGCTCTCTTGATCTTGAGCAGAGTTTCTGTTACATTGATGGAAGCAAGGATTGATTACTGGATTTATAATTTTAACAGAGATGAAAGTCTATCCTTTATTACATATCAGTTTTTGAGCTCATGAGCAGAATTATCTCGTTGTTGGTTGATCAAACTAAGTCTGCTTGGGGTATGTACCTAAATGTCGGTAGCGCGTACCTGGACTTATTGGAGTATTGGTATGAAGTATATAATGCAGATGTAGGTCTTATGACCTCTATTTACATCACCAATTTTATTGGGAGCTCTTGACGGAATTTGATATTAGGAGTAATAACAATTATATTCAGCATATTTTGACTCCTGATTTATGTGAGTTGTTAAAATGCTCTCTCTTGAGGGAAACAATTTATACTCCTGTGAAGGAAATGTTGTTTCCAGAATTGGATAAACTGAAGAATTATGAAAACTTCTATTTTTCTATTAAGGGTCTTCCCTGTCAAAGGAGCATTGAATCCTTTCTGGATAATACAACTGAGAGGAAGATGCTGGAATGGAGATTAGAAGATGCAAAAAGAATTTTGAAAGAATTATTTGAAGCATTGCTATTGCTTCAAAATAATTTCTTGGACGTAGAAGGAAAGGTTATCATCAGGTTTGTTGGAACATAAGTTGTATGCGCCTATTGAGTTGTAGCAGGTAAATGGATCCTGGAGAAGATCCATTTACCCCATCCAGTGTTTAGTCCCACATCGTCCAGTGGTGGGACTTGGAGGCTCTGGAGAGGCTATATAAGGAGCCCCAGACCTCCTGTATCCATTGAGAAAAAGTAATGCATAACATGCCCCTTTGAGGGCTTCTCCCGTGGTTTCATCCCGCTCCTCACAGAGTAGGGTTCCACGTAAAATCCCGCGTTATTATTCTTGTTTATTCTTTTATCCATGTTTCGCTTCCGCTTCCGATTTTCTAACATGGTATCAGAGCGGGTTCAATTCTCGCGGATTATTGTTATGTTCTTTGTTTCCGAGATTCGATTTTGGAGTTCTTGAAGATTGATGTTTCGAAGATTCAGTTCCGTATGATTCGAGTTCATGTTCATATTCATATTTTGTTCTGAGGGATTTTGTTTCCCATAAAAAAGATGGCCGCGCACAGATCTCCCATTGCTCTTTCAAGTTCCAGATGGTCTTGACATTATGCTAGCTAATGAGCCCTTCTAGCGGCTGCGCGCCCCTGCCGCAACCCATCCTTGTGATGCCTCTCTGGGCAGAAACCTCCAGATCGATGCTCCAACTCCAGTTCTCAGATCGCTTCATATTTTTCTACATGATGGTTCATGCTCCAAGTTCCAGGCTACCGCACCACGTGATTCAATTTAGGGCTTTGGAAGCCCCTGTTCTTGCTGCAATCAGGCAGAGGAGATCTCCTCCGCTCCTTCAACAAACACGGCAGGCTCCAGCGGCACCTCCAGATGGAGGAGCACTAGTCCAAGCACGCGAGGCCGCCATGTCGCTCCAGGCGATACCCCATCACCTTCCTTGCGCCATCAATGGCGCCCCTGTGGTTGCCACGCCTCCTTGCGCAAACTCCAGGCAAAGAAGGGGGTGCTCCTGCTCTCCTGATCCACGCTCACCGCACCCCAACAACGCGCCCTCCAGCGCCGACAGAGCAGCAAAGCTCCAGGCGAATCGCACCCTCCAGCGCACCGTGAACCCCCGCAAAGCTCCAGACTCCGAGCAGACCTTCGGTGTCGTTGCACCTCGATCCCCAGTCCCATGGCATGTACACAAAAAAAACCTCTTCTCCAGACAAGTCCAGGTACCAGGCGCGGTACCCTTTCCCCATCGGCAGCAACAGAAGCTGCGCTCCTTCATCTCGGTGCCTTCCTCCTCCCGATGCCGCTACCCAAACGGCGGCGCCCTACCCTTCTCTCAGACCCTCGCGCGCAACTCCTAGCCCATCGCCGTCTTCTCGCAACCCAAGGCGGCGGCGTCGAAGACTCCCATCATGGGAGAGCGGCATTTGTGAAGAGAGGGTTCCCCAAGTGGGAACCCTAAATATTGGAAATCATGTGGGCTTCGGTTGTTTTTTTTTTAAAATTAGCACAGCCGTTGCCCTGGTTTGAAATAAAAGGGAGAGATTTGTTAAAAAAAGGGGGGGAGAGATTAAAAAAAGAGAGAAACATTAAAAAAAAATCGCGTACAAAAAAAAGGTGTACGCAAGAAAAAATGATTTGCAAAAGCCGATAAAAAAATCAACGGCTTATAAAAAGTTGTCAAAAAAAAGTGTGTGACGGCTTTTTTTTTTAAAAAAAAATCATGGAAAGCCGCAATGACTTGTTCGAGAAATTCATGTTTTCCCCATATCATTGTCTTCTCCCAACTTTGTCGATGTTCATTTTCCGACAAGTATGGGAGAAAGGGGGAGTATATGTAGAATCACAGGTCTTGTGTTCCAGATGCAGATTCAGATTTCCAGACCGGTCAAATTCCAGATTCTATGGACCAGACTCTACAGTTCGGTTTCAGACTCCACGATTGTCTTCCGAGTCCTTCAGTTTTCAGACACGCACGAGTGTGCGGTCATTTTCAGATGAGCATAAGTTGCCATCATTGTCAGAGGTCCCCATCAATCTTCTTGTTGTCAGGCCAGAGTTTTCATGTGAGCCATAGGGACTCCAGAGCAGAGGACCATTTCCTTGAGGGCAAGGATTTTCATGTGGTATCATAGGTACACCAGAGCAGTGCACCATTCTATGAGCCAGATGGGCGAGACCCAGTTCTCCGACGAGGAGACTTCAGGCGCAAGTTCAGACTCGATGGTCAGGTTTCGAGTCTTCAGTTGACTCACACTCCAGCCCGTTCGTCCTCCTCACCTGCACGGCATGAGAAGCAACGTCCTCGACTGCAGCAATGTACGCGTTGGGTTGATATTGTCCGTAGGGTCTTGTAGCGTTGAGTTGAGTTTCTGTCTGTTTGTCCAAGCTGAGCATTGCATGCTCCAGCTTGAGGGGGAGTGTTGGAGCATAAGTTGTATGCGCCTATTGAGTTGTAGCAGGGTAAATGGATCCTGGAGAAGATCCATTTACCCTATCCAGTGTTTAGTCCCACATCGTCCAGTGGTGGGACTTGGAGGCTCTAGAGAGGCTATATAAGGAGCCCCAGACCTCCTGTATCCATTGAGAAAAAGTAATGCATAGCATGCCCCTTTGAGGGCTTCTCCCGTGGTTTCTTTCCGCTCCTCACGGAGTAGGGTTCCACGTAAAATCCCGCGTTATTATTCTTGTTTATTCTTTTATCCATGTTTCGCTTCCGCTTCCGATTTTCTAACAAGGTTCTATACTTTGGTTTGGTTACTACAAGTCAATTGGATCCAAAGCTTGAGGAGTCAGAGTTGGATATATGAATGGTTGGAAAATAAAAGGTTACTGAAGAAGAGTCTTGAAAGAAAGAGGTCCTTATGAGCTGCTTTACTATTGGGGTGCTTAAAGCCTGGATATATTCCTTGGCGAGGGATTAAGGAAGTGCACGCATCCATTGGATGTGTGCACAGAAGCTAAGTACCCAATTTAAAATTTTGTTATATCTAATTTCTGATAGAGTTTTGAGAAGATCTTAATCTTTTTGGTTGTTTTTTGAGATAAAAAAAGGCCATGAAGAAGTTCTTTTCTACATCTCCTTTTCTCTACGGCATTAAGATTGGAGGTGGAGCTCTCATCTGTGGAACTGGCGCATGAATTGGCGCATCTCTTTTCTATACGGCTTGAAGATTGGATGTATATACTCTTTTCATGAAGAAGCTCTTCTGGAACTGGCGCATGCAAGAGACTTAGTGTGCTGCTTCACTTCTGTGGAATTTTAAAAGAAAGAGATCCATATGAGCTGCTTTGATATTGAGGTGCTTAAAGCCTGGATATATTCCTTGGCGAGGGATTAAGGAAGTGCACACATCCATTTGGATGTGTGCACAGAAGCTAAGTACCCAATTTACAATTTTGTTATATCTAATTTCTGATAGAATTTTGAGAAGATCTTAATCTTTTTGGTTGCTTTGACATTTGAAAAGGTCATGAAGAAGTTCTTTTCTACATCTCCTTTTCTCTACGGCATTAAGATTGGAGGTGGAGCTCTCTTCTGTGGTACTGGCGCATGAATTGGCGCATCTCTTTTCTCTACGGTATGAAGATTGGATGTATACATCTCTTTTCTTGAAGAAGCTCTTATAGAACTGGCGCATGCAAGAGACTTAGTGTGCTGCTTCACTTCTTCTCTGTGGAATACTTGCTTAATGGTTGAGGAAACTTATTGCACTGAGATTCGAAGGAAAAAGGCAAATAGCTGCTAAAGATCTGGTGGCTGGTCAAAGCCTAAAAAGTACAAGGCCAGTTGCTGTTCGGAGAAGAAACAGATAGCATTTTTTCCTTTATCCTGTTCTATATTCTGTTTTTTGATGACCTTTATTTTGTAATTCCCCATGAAGGGCCCCTCTTGTTCTAATACTTTTTGGTGAAATATATGCAGCTACCTGGGCTGCAAAAACCAGGTTTTTTTAAAAAAGTTTCAGGTGAATAGTTAATCCACAAACCCTACAAATATTGGGTCACCTCCTCTTCTTCGACTTCTCTGTCATGGGATGGCAACGATGGCGGCACTTCTTTGCGCGTGTAAAGCCCTCTTCAACTTCTTCCTCCAAATTCAAAATGGACATTGATGGTGGCAAGTTTCAGGTGAATAGTTAATCCACCAAACCCTACAAATATTGGGTCACCTCCTCTTCTTCGACTTCTCCGTCATGGGATGGCAACGATGGCGGCACTTCTTTGCACGTGAAAAGCCCTCTTCAACTTCTTCCTCCAGATTCAAAATCCGTCCTATAAAAGAACTACTCCAGCCGTCGTTGCACCTCCTTCGATCCATTTCTCATTTTTATTCATTGTTATCATGACATGTTTACATGATAGGTGTGGAAAAAGTCGTTCGAGTGGCCCGATTTGTAGGTTCGACTAGTCTAGTCAGTTGGGATGGCCGTCCGAGTATTGACTAATTCTGACTAGGCCCACTAGTTGATCGATTTTTACTTGGAGATATCATATTTTTTATTTTTTAAAAGTAGACTTATTCTAATACGCTTAACATTTTATTTAAATTAAAATATTTCTTTTATTTCATTATGATAGTATAAAAATGTACAAATCTATGTAAATATATAAGAATATATGTATAAAAATGATTTATATATTTTAAATAATTAAAAATTCAAAGCCGATTGAAGCTCGACTAACTCCCATTAGTCATATGACTGCCGATTAATCCTTTATCCAGTGATCCGATCGACCGAGTACCAACTACTAACTTCTGCAACCTTGGTGCTTGGTAAGATTTTCATGCTATCATGCCTATCATGACATTTTATTGTCACTGTTGTTATCATGTCGCTGTTATCATGCATGCCAGATTTTCATGCTATAATTCAATATGGTACCTCTAAAATGATAGCTGAAAAATTAGTGAAAAAGGAAGTAGTTGGATTTTCATGATGTAACTATTATCATGCCATACTTTCATGCTATAATGCCACTATTACTTTTGTTTGCATTAGATCCACTACTATTTTTGTTTGCATTGGATCTATTTTCAACTATATTTTTGTTTGCATTGTTATCATGCCGGATTTTCATGCTATAATGTCACTGTTATTTTCGATAGATGAAAAATGAAGTAGCTGGAAAAATTTCAAATTAGTTGGTCATCTAATGTTGAATGACTTTTTACTTGCTGCTTGAATTGATTTTGTTTTGACATGTTGTATCTGTTTGTGAACATTAGCTTTATGTAGCCAACATTTATTCTTAACTTGTTTCTTTTTCCTTCTTTTCCTTTAGTTGCTTCTTTTTTAGCTCTTATAAAAAATTTGCTAAATCTTTGCAAATTTATGATTGATGTATAAAAACTAATTTATATATTTAAAAGAATAAAAAAATCAAAACCGACTAATGCCTGAATAAATCCGATTTGTCGTCTGATTGTCGATTAATCCCTTAAGCCAGTGACCCGTCCGATCGAGTACCGTCTGTCGACTTCTGTAACCCTTGCTAGAGACACATGTCTAGCGAGGGGTATCGTGCACAACTATGTTTTCCTTTATGCAAGGCAACCTGCCACCCTAGATCATCCTGCTTTAGTGGTCCTTGTGCTTCCTGTATATCTTCTTGCTCATCCTATATATATTCTTGTTCAACATTCACACCACTAGTGCCATTAGTTGAAACTAAATTTTTAAAATTTACACTAGACATGCTGGATGTTGTGGAAGGTATTGGAGCATGGAGATTGGACTGAGGTGTATGTGTAGGAGGAGGTAGAAGAACAACATCATCCTTAGACTCAGATGGACTCTACTTGTCATCTATAGGGGTATAGTACATGATGGACTCAAAGAAAGTAACATCGGCACTTGTGTAGTATTTTCCTTGAATAGGATCAAAACACCTATATCCCTTTTGGGTACAAAAGCGCCTATCAAACTCACATTTGATAGCGCTAGGAGCGAGCTTGTCATGACCTGGATGCAGAAGGTGAACAAATGCCACATAACCAAAGACTGTGACGTAAGATAGAAAAGGTCCTTCTCAGGAAAAGCAAGAGAGAATGGTGCCTTTTCACCCAGAATGGTAGAGGACATTCGATTGACTAGGTAATATGATATCATCACAGCATCATCCCCAGAAAGAATGAGGAGCCCTGATTCTGTATGAGAAGAGTCCAATCTAATAAGTGGCAATGTTTGTATTCAACAACACTTTGTGCTGAGAAGTATAAGGGCATGACGTCTGATGGATAATGCTACATGAGCTAAAGAATTGAGATACTTGAATAGTATAGAACTTCATAGCATTATCAGAACAGATATATATATATATAGAGAAAGTTTGTTTTAGTCACAAAATTCCAAATCATAGTATTGACATCTGACTTATTCTTTAACAAAAAGACTCATTATAATATGAGAAAGTTATCCACAACAACCAAATAATGCATGTGCCTCTGATGATCAGGGATATGCTTGGACCCCACATATCAAAATGAAAAAGCTTAAAAGAACTCCGACTACTAAGACCTTTATGACTTGGAAAGCTAGACCGATGGTGCTTTTCAAGTTGACATTGTTCACACTGAACTTGGTAGAATGCCATGGATGAGATGACAGATCTTCTGCAACTGAAGATGATCAAACAAAGATGCCAAGTATAAGGAGAAATCGATCCAACAGAAAGAGAGATAACACCAGCTTGACGAGATTGGATCAACCTGTAAAGCCCTCCATGTTCGCGACCACATCCAGTCACCTTGTCCATGAGTATATCCTGAAAAATAAGGGAAGCATGGCCAAATTTGACATAACAATGTAAAGACAACAAATTCATTGAGAATTCAGATGTATGAAGAACAACTTTGTAGGCGCATGGAGGGAGTCAAATGGACCTCCTCCTGTCCGGTAATGGGAGAATGTGTCCCGTTAGCAATGACCACTGATCTACCAGGTTGTACAGGGTTACGAGGATCGAATGTGTGCGATTTCCACAGAGATGATGGGAATCTCAAAAGTCCATTATCAATTCTGAAGGATCTAGTCGAGTGCGACTAGTAAATGCCTGAGTAATACATGAAGTGCTGGTGGATGCAGAATCAACAACATTTGATGGTCCGGTATAAAGATTAGAAGATCCAGAAGCAGGGGGCATGATCTCTCTCAATCGAGCAACAAAGTCATCAAAACGATGATCTGTAGAATCAAGGGCTATCTGGACTTGCTCAGCAACACATGCTGATGGTGGAAATATGTGCTTGGAATACCATGTGCCCTCTGAATGGCCGGGCATTGTCGTAGGCACAATCCTCCTCTGCACATGTGTCCTATCCTCTGAATTGTGGCAAACCGCCTCTACCACGGGAAGCTGGCATAGTCGACGACGTTTGAGAACTGAGAAAATGCAACAGAGGGGATGCTCAGCCAGCGGCACGCCTCCTCCATAGGCTGTATAGTAGCATCTGTGAGTAATTGAGAGCGGGCTGAGTCATACTCAGGGTTAAGGGATGTCAGAAAGACCCCATTCATAACAGAATCATGATAGGCCATGTGCTTCTATGGTAAGGCCATTAGAGATATGTAACTATGGAGTCTCTCAATCATACCTCCGAGAGATGTGTGCAATGTATGAAGAGGATGATCACCCAGTTTGGTCATAAAAATATCATGCTGGAGTTGCAAGATCTTCAACTCATTCCTCGCTTGAGAGTACGCTGCTTTGAGGATGTCCCTCATTGCCTTAGCTCTGGACTAACTCAAGATATCATTGGCTATTTCCATAGAAACAATACCAGATATCTTAACTTTTGCATAAGCATCATCGACCTCCCGTGAGACATTGGTCCCAATCTTGTCAGGTTGGCTCATCCTGCGTCAAAATATATTTTTTACCATGGCTCTGCAAGAGATTCATGAACGACATCGCCCACAACCCGTAGTTTGTCCATCCATCTTTGAAATAGGTGTCAGACTTTTAAAGGCACTTGTGGATGGAATATCAACTTTGTTTCTGATATAGTGCTGGATCGGTACACGACTGGGACAGTAGACAGGTGATATGGTGTTTACACTGACATCGAGGGGGTGGTTGCGGGTGTACGCTCATACCACACTCCCGTCCTAAGCAAACTTGCTTGTGGTATGTACAATGCATGGTAGGCGGCACCTGGGTAGCACCTGGGCGGCACTAGGGTAGGCCTGGGGCCCCACCAAGGCCTTGCGCAGGACCCATAGACGAGGAAGAAGGGGTCTACACAAGGCTCGAAGAAGACAAAGTTTGGTGGTGGCAGCGGGTTTTAGGTATAAGCTCTGGTCTAGGATTGTTGCTCTGATACCATGTGGAGAGAGAATGCAATAAGTTATCCATTCATGAGGCCCTAGGGTTATCTTATATAAAGGAGAAATCTGTTGGGCAAATTGCAGTGTAGACAGAAACAAAAGAAAATACATAAAAATGATAGAAGATAACTAATATCTCAACAAAGGATAGAACACTCTCAGGGGTATCGGGGAGGTTGAGGAGTGGATAGGAGAAGCTCCTTGCTATCTTGGTGAAAGGGATGGTAGGGCAATTGCTGTTGGATTCGGTGCTAGAGTGGTGGACTACGATCCTGTTCTGGATAGGATGGGGAAACATGTAGAGTTAGGGTTTCGGAAGTCACCTCCATGAGTGATGACGTCTGAGAACTCACTTCCAATTTATATGTTGTCCATCTTCTTGTTACCTGTTGTTGTTGCCAGAATGATGGTACCCTGCGGAGGAGATTCCCAAGGCAGATAATCGGGATGCTGGATGCTTCGCATTAAAGACTCGAGGATTTGAACTCTGCTTTTCTTATTGTGGTAAGATTGGTGAGGAAAATTCCTACAAGGATAAATTGCTGTCGTAATCGTCACTATTCAGTTGAGGTGTTAGTGAATGTGATTTCTCAGATTGCATACTACTTGGCACAGAATCTTGGGAATAGTGTCCATTTCCATTTTTAGTTGCATAGAATCTTTTCAATATGATTTAAGCAAACATCTATTACCCACACTATTAGTGGGTTTTTCACTTCTTCACCCCCACAGAGAAACACGTGGCAACCTATCCTTCTCCCACTCCACGATCTCTCGATTTTCTCTCGATTTTCTCCCTCTCCCTCTCTCGCGCTCCAAATTATCTTTCCCCCCACTCGCTCTCCCCCCCCATTGAGTTACACCAACCCAATTCGTTCCTCTCTCTCTCCATTAATTAGTATTCTATGATTCTATTTCTCTCACCTCTTTCTAAATTTAGAATTTACCGATACTAAATAAATGTAACGTACATACTATTTATATCTTTTTATAAAATTTTACAAATTTAGAAAAATATAAGTTAGAATTTTCTTTTTAAAATTACTATTTTACTTTTAAACCTACTATTTTGGAAACATTGAATGTAGTTTTTCAGTTTTACTCTTGACACCATTCATTTGTAATATTTTTTAAGTTGTAGCTTTTCAATCAAATTAATTCTTCTGAATAAAATAATTTAGAATATTTTATCAAATGAATATTATTCTTTATAACATCATATTGATTCGTGATTGATATATGATAATAAGTTAAAATCATATATAAAACACAATTAATTTATTATTTTAAAATTTAATATTTAAGTACTAAATATTTGAAAGTTTAGTAAATAATTTAAGTTTATAGATTATTTTGTAAATAGATGAGTTAATATTTAATGATTCGATGAAATCACTTCATTTTAAACATACGTTTTAAAATCTATATAATAACATTATAGAAATACTAAAATCAATAACAACAATTTCATAAATCTGGATATTAATGAATGTAAATACTATAAATATATCTGTTTTTATAAAAATAATAAAAAATATAAGATTATGAATACATTCTCGCAAAATATTAAATAAATGTCATAAAAAACGAGATAAAAAGTTTACCGCAGTGAAGTACGAGTTTATATGGTAATATTGATAATGTTAATTATTTTATCTATAATTATTTTGATGTATGTTGAACTTATAATATTCTAATTATTTCTCAGATAATATAATGATAACAGTATTAAGTTTTTTGAGTTAAACCTAATTTCACGTATTAAGTTCTAAGGAAAAAAAATTAAATTCTCATATTTTCCGTTTATGATATAAAAGTATTTATTGATGTAATGTATTCCTGTTAATTCTTTTATAATTCCTATCGAAATTTACAAGTTAAGTACAATGACATGCATACAACAATAGCGGCTACATTCGATATTTGAACATTTATTCTTCTAATTCCCAACTACAACAAAGCTAAGATGAGGTAAAAATACAGTGGCGATTATGTAGCCTAAATTTCTTTCTGCATTTTTGTGTTTGCCCTTTTAGTTGTATTTTTTCTCTATCAATTCCAGTCTATATTCATGTATATAAACATTACATTTATAAATTTGTTCCAACCCGCTACTTCTAAGTCTTTCAATATTTCTTCTTTTATCTTATACAACTTCCTTAATTCTTCAAATGTTACCTGATATCTTATTGTTCTATTTTCACCTATTATGTTCCAAGAATATTCTTCATATATTATACATCTTTAAAAGTTTACAATAAAAAATTTTACGCTACGAAGCGCGGGTATGCACCCTAGTATAGATACTGTAATGGGGCGGGGCTCGATGAACGGTGGAGATTTCCCTAGATTGGTGTTCGTTTCCATTCTTGCATAGAGTTTTTATGTGACTGGTGAATTGTTGGTCACTTTCTGCCGACATCTATACGATGGTGGCAAATTGTTGGTCACATTCAGCCAGAGGTAATGATGTTTAAGCTCCCACAATCAGCTCTTCTTTCTCAGTGTTACTTTTATGCTCGAAAGACAAACTTCATAAGTTCGTTTTCGTGATTGATGAGAGTGGAATCAGGATTGTGTTTTTGACAGCGGTTTACAGGAAGCTGACAACTCGGTGTCATTGTTTATGAATTTTAAATGCACACAGAAGATATTTTCTGATTAAGCTAAAGATTGTGATGCGGTTTGTGAGGAGAATAGTTGTCACTTAAGTGTACAGACAGCGGTGGACACACTTGCTGAGACATTTTGCCCTCTTTGTGCCAGTGAACAAGAGGATGTGGACCGCCTGTATTTCTAGTGTGCCATCTCTAAGACTAGGCCTTGCCGCTTTGGTTGGTGAAATCTTTGGATTCCTTTTGGCACTAATTTACAGAAGGATTGAAAGGCGATTCTAGCCCGATCTACACACGAACAAGGGTTTGGTGGTTATCTTTTGCAGTCATATGGACTTGTGAATGCAGAGAAATGTAGAGTTTTGATCTGCTAGAAATATGTTGGGAATATTTAGTTAGGTTTCTTCTATGAAATTTGACTGGTAGTAAATATACGGGTCAACTTCGACGATCCAACTTTGCATCTCCATATTATTTTTTGTGAAAAAAATAGAGAATGTCAGGTGTGAGTAGTGTTATTGTGTTTGTACATGTTATTATTGTTGAAGTATGTAATAGATGGGTAATTGGATATCTCCAAGATCTAATTACCCCACTCATGTTTAATCCCACATGGATGAGTGGTTAGACTCTGGTATGTCTGTGGGACTTTATAAGAAGCTCCACACCCCCTGTACTCATGGTGAGAAACTTCAATAGAAAATCCAGCCCTTTGAGGCCTTCTCCCGTTGTTTCATCCTGCTTCCTCACGGAGTAGGGTTCCACGTAAAACAAGATGTTTATATCTGTGTTTCTTATAACCAATTTAGCATCCGTGTTCTTATTTTCAAAATGGTATCAGAATAAGTTGGTTTTGGGAGTTTTGATTGGTTCGATTCTTGGTGATTTGTTCTTGGAGATTATTCCGAAGATTTTTTTCATCATCTATTATTCAAGAATCTGTGCAAGTTTATATTGTCAACGGTGCCAAGTTATAGGGTTTCATCTGATGAAACCCTAATTCATTATGCCAACCAAGGCAACACTACATCTTAAGGTTTTCATTCTCCTTCTACGGTTCGTGGAACCCTAGATCTAAACGCCTTGCGTACACGAGTTCTATAGCAGCAACATCGCTTCCTCCACTCGACATATGATCTGTGTAGTGGTGATGACACCAACTACCTTTTCTCCAGGCAGCTGACTCCCACGAGGTTTGTGCAAGGTACACGAGAAGAAGCATCACCCCGCTCACACATGCACCTCTCTATGGCAAAGCCAGAGCCCTTCACCACTCAACATCGCCCTCGTAGAGAATGCCTCCACCTCTATGTGTTATCTTCTCAAAAAAGGGGTGGCATCGCCCAGGACCTCCAGTCCCTGCTCCAGCCACATGTTGCCTAGGTGCTCCAACCTGCTTCTCTGGCACGCAGGCAATCCCTCTCCAAGTGACGATCAAACCTTCGTAAGCTTGGGGCGGCAATGAGACTTAAAGGCCCCTCTTGTCGTGCTCCCGGCGGCAGCAATGATGAGACTTGAAAGAACCTCCACCCGATCTTCCTCATGCCACTCAAGCACCCAGACACCCCCCATGCTCCTCCAGCTCCTCCTTCGAGACCTAGAGGCGGCGGAGTTGGGTTCTTTGGGAACCCTACTCGTCTTCCGAAGAGAGAAGAGGGGCCCGACCCTCTTATTTTAAAAGAAACAAAAAGAAAGGTGGGGTGTCCTATTGTCAAATCCCTAAATGGGTCCAACTGTTAGAAAAAAAGAGAAAGACAGAGAGAGAAAAGAAAAAAGGGGGTTGTGTGTTTTTGGGCTAAGGTGGCTGTTGTATCATAGGCCCAATTAGGCTTTATTAAAGAAAAAGAGAGGTGGAAAGAGCATGCCCAATTAGGCTACCATATATAAATATAGAATGATAGAGGATTTTTTTCGTTCGAAAAAAGGCTACGTACAGAAAGAAGCCGTGCTTGAAGAAAGAAAAGAATACTTAAAGAAGGGGGACAACTACAAAAAAAGATTTGTGTAAAAAAAACGAAGCAAAAAAATTACATGTTTTGTTTCTCTCAACTTGATGAATCATGATCTTATTCCATGGAAGGCCATGTCGGCGATATATCGGCGATATATCGCCGATATCGATATCGTCGATATATCGATATCGACATGGGACCGATATCGAAATCGATATATCGATATATCTGATTTCAGGCATTTTCTTCAGAAAGATTCCTAGATATAGCGATATATCGGCGATATATCGATATCGACACGATATCGAAACGATATCGATATTGATATTTCCTTCCATGTCTTATTCTACCAAGTACGAGAGAAAGGGTGAGTAAGAGATGGCATATTGTTCTACTTGAGATGAATCTACAGGATTTCTGCCCATCGATGACTGATAGGTCATCACTCCAGACTATTACTGCTATCAACCGTCTTCACCGAGCATCAACTACTTCGTTGGGGTGTCTCTATCCCCGACTACTACTCCGTGTTGGACTTTCTTCTACTATGAGTCTTCTCTAGGCACGACAGAGGTACGTCTCGGTGACCTGGTATCGCAACGACTACTACATGCACGACATATGTACGTCCCAGAGACCTGAGCATCGCAGACCCATCATCGAGCAAGGTCTTCTATCGGCAGTGGGCATATATTCTTCTCAGATGTATCAATGAAGATGAGTTGTGTACATTTTCTTTTTGTTGCAAGCTGCAGCTTTCTCAGCTCCAACTTGAGGGGGATTGCTGATATAATAGATGGGTAATTAGATCTCTCTAAGATCCAATTACACCACTCATGTTTAGTCTCACATGGATGAGCGGTGGGACTCTTATCTATCTGTGAGGCTATATAAGAAGCCCCACACCCCCTATACTCATGGTGAGAAACTTCAATAGAAGATCTGGCCATTGAGGCCTTCTCCCATGGTTTCATCCCGCTCCCTCACGGAGTAGGATTCCACAAAAAAACAAGATGTTTATGTTTGTGTTTCTGATTACCTATTTAGCTTCTGCGTTCTTTTTTTTTGATGGAAAAATGATGGACCCCCATCACGGGGGCCACCACCTAGCTTCTGCGTTCTTATTTTCAACAATTATATTTTGTGAAAGTAACAGAGATTGCGCATTGTTATTATTTTTCATGAAAGAAACAGAAAGGACTGGTGTGATCAGTGGATTAGGCAGCTTGCTGCCTTTTTATCCTTTTTCCATTATTTTTGTGCATGTTTTTTTTTCTCTTAACGTTTCTGATTGTGTTTGTTGATTGGATCCATTCCCTTGAACCCTTCGTATTCGTCACTTGTCAGACAGGAACTTACTGTTAGATTTTATGAGAGACAGCTGTAAGACTGTGTGGCACCCGACTTCTTTGTGAAAGACTTTCTGGATAACCATAAACCTCTAATGGTCATCCTGTCGCTTTTAAAAAATGTTGTTCAAACTAAGTGGTCGTATTTTGGGCAATTTCTCGTATTCATGGAGGTATTGAAGCTCTTCCTCCACAACAAATACTTCGGAGGGAAAGATTGCTCTATGCACGGAAGTTACAGCTATCCCCAATTAGTCTATTTGTCTCTGCAGTGCTTGCTTGTGCTATTGATAGATATGACAACCAGAATGGTAAATTGGATGCACTTGCAGTGTCGAGGATCTTGAGGACGTTAGTGGGGAGGGAGGTTGTTGTGCTGGTTCTTCTTAAGTCCATCCCCCCTGTGTTTCCCATTTTCTACACCTGTTTCCAGATTGCATGTGAAGGCTGAGCAGATTAACTTTCTACAGAAGGTTATATTAGCATTGTCCTTCATTGAACATCAGGAATTCCTTCACTGGTAGTAGCTTATAGCAACTGGCACCGTCTTGCGGGCTTGCCGTGCTTTTTCATATTTTTTAGCTATTTTGCAAGTTTAATATCAACATATATGTGTTTCTTTCTGGCATCAATCTTGCTGTACAAGGGATCTAATTAAATGGTTTGTACTTTGCAGGACTGATAGGACCAAGAATGAAGTTGAAGCAGATCTTGCACTTAGTTGTGGTGTTCTCTTCTGGGGAGGCGTTATCCTTGGAACTCTCTCTGTCGGAATTCTCAGCTACTCGATGATAAGGTAACGGTGTAGAAATTTCCCGGAGGACAATAAAAAAACACATTATTCATGTTGTTCTTATTTAAGTTTAAGATATAGGATTCAACTGCAGACTATTTCCCTATCATTAAAATTTTAAAAACTGTGCAACTGGCTGTTGCTATTTGCCAGGAACTTGTCGGTCATTTCCAAAAAAATTTTCTATTCACCCACACAAAAACAGCTATTTGAGACTCAAGTACTGAGTTACTAGCATTTCAGAGTTCATGATTCGTGTTTAGTGATATTTTCAAGACAGTTGGATGCTTTCACTTCAAATTTTTGACAAAGGATGTTTTCAAAGTTGACTTCTTGAAATTATACGGATCTGTTGGCAGTGGTTAGTCATATTTAGAATCCGGTATATCTATGAGGGGGTCTGAACGGTTGAGTTCCTCGTGAGAGGCATGCGAGAACTTGTTCCTTTGTTATATATGCGGGTTGCCAAATTGGATTCTGAGATATACATTGCAGATGATGGTGATATATTATTTTTACAGGAACTGGTGGAGATGGCGAGAATGGAGGAATCGGAGGAGGCACGATCGAGAAACGCATGAGACCAATGTGGAGGTTCACATAGATGGCAGCGATGATGAGGAGCTTGGAGATGTTCCAGATGGCCAATTGTGCGTCATCTGCCTTGCCAGGAGGAGGAGGTCAGCGTTCACTCCTTGTGGACATCTGGTTTGTTGCCCACGCTGTGCGATGGTGGTGGAGCAAGATTTGTCCCCCAAGTGCCCACTATGCAGGCAGAGCATTCGATCTTCGATCCGGATCTACGCATCATGAGAACCCTTTAGCAAGCGTGTAAATATTTTTGTAAGATTAGTGTCTTTGTTTTTGCCAGGAATATGCAGCCATCAGTTCTGTCACTACGATCCGTCCTGTACCAGTGGAAACAACTTGTAATGGTGTCGGAAGTTAAACCTGGCGAGCATTTAGATACATGACTGATGTATAACCAACTCAAACCCATAAATTATAGTCTTCACTTCCACCACCTTACAATTGAGATTTCGCGAGCCTTGTAATTTTCTCGTGTTGGTATGTACTTTGTAATCAATCAAATACGTCTTGTGCCATTTTGCTGGAGATGTTGGGAGGGTGGTAGAGCTGGACCAGATCGATACGTTTAGCATGAAGGTATTTTGGATGTCTTTGGCTGATTATGTTTCGCGATCAGGGAAATAATGGTCGAGATATTTTGCTTTTATTTGAGCTCTGTTGTTGGCCAAGAATGTTGCAGGCTTTTGGAGCGAACATCTATTTGTCGAGATTGTTTTGGCTCTATGGAATTTTTTTGTTTGATTATTGGTTATCGTAGTATGTTGATGATATTTACTGTTGAACTGTATAGTGTCCATCCATCACGTTCTAATAAAAACAAAAACAAAAACCATTCCATAATCCATAGAAAAACTCTCTATCATTCAATCTTGATCGAGCCGTTCCCGTTGCACGAACCCTTTACCGGGTGGAGGGCGTCGGGCCCGTTTGATCTGTGATACCCTGAAATTGACTACAAAGAATTCTTTCTGCTCCGTTTGATACACAAAAGCATGGAGAAAAATACAAATACATAATTTATGATATTTCAAGATGATGTTCATGCTAATAGTTTAGATTGCAAGATTTATCATCTAGGGTTGATAAGGTTTTCCATTTAATGTACCAAATGCAGATGGGGTTGTTGGATGAGCATGGAGATGCATGCACAGTTGGGAACCATTCAATAGGCAGACAAACGTTTTTCACGCATTTCCTTTGCCTTTTCCACACATGACATAATATACGGATGGTTTCCTATTCGTGATTCTCCTCCTTTAATCGAGTATACTCTTGATCATGTGATTCTCGAGTTTCAATTGGAACCTATTTGATTAGGGAATGAACTTGGACGGTATGGATTGGTTTTGCAGTTTCAGATTGCAAAGGGGAGAAGATGATAAACATGTTTGTTTGGTTATTCCTGCATTCATGATGTAACTCGTGTCTGGTTCTACTAACCCCCATCTCTTTCCCTGAATTCCTGAGTTACAATTAATGGTGTAGGCCTCACATTTCCTTTTACATAACATTTTGAACACTCTTCAAACTAAAAAAAACTAGCTTCAATACAACATAAAAATATCACATAACATGATGTTTTTCATTTTCAATTCTCCAAACCTTCCAAATGCATATTATTTATAAAAGGATTTCCTATCTTACTACTATTTGAATGGAGTTTACTCCAACCTAACTTAAACCTGCAACCAAAGATGAAAAACCTTCATTGCTTTAGTTCTCTGCGCAAACATCCTCGAATGCAATGGGACCCATAATTCTTCTGGTGTAGGCGTTATAATGATCTAGCATTCTGTCGAGGCCTAATAATCGATCGCCATCGAACAAGTAACAAAAAGGTAAGAACAATCCTCCAGCAAGAATAAAGGAAGCAATCCTTGTCTTGACCCTATCCCCATCTGTATCTACGAACCTTCATCAAGATTCTTCCACGTTTAAGTAGCCAAAGGAAAAAAGCTGACTATCAATGGTAGCCCACTCCTCAAGATGCATCTATAGTTAGAAACCTGATGCCCGTCTAATGGAGGCCTTGATACAATGAATACTTGTAAGACTTCCCAACTGAAAAGGTACCTTTTCTCTAATCCCGACAATTCTTACTCTCACTCAACATGACGCCCTTTGAATTGTATCATGTACAAGACAAAGTTCATCTATGCATCAAAGAGAAAAGTAGACTCTCGCTCCCAACTCCCCTCTCCCTCATAATGTTGGGGATGTTAATAGGGGTGTCGACCCTAAATCCCTTTCCTGTCCTGCAGCAAAGATGGCACAATACAATATGGGTTCCCTACACGGGAACCAAACGGCAACGATGATAAACAAATCAGAAGCAACCACAACAAGCAATCACCAAAGGAGACAAGGATTGTACGTGGAAACCCTTACTCGATGTGAGTAAGGGAAAAAACCACGGGGCAAGACCGACAACAAATCCACTACGGTCAAAATGAGATAAATGTTCTTTCGATTTTGTTGCCTAACAAAACAGAGATACAAGACACAAGCACAAAGGATAGTTCTTCAACAAGTAACTAGCTACCCTAGGTATCTAAAATACCAAAACATGCTCAAATCCAAGAAGGAAGAGGCGACTTCCCCGAGGGCTCCTGGATGGAGACCCAAAATGATGCTCGGCTCCTTGAGGTCGTTCCCAATGACCTCCTTGCTGCTTCCCAACTCAAGCTCGCCCAAACCATTGCTCCCAAGACCAACTCCAAAGCCCTAGCCGCTGCTGCTCCTCTCGAGCACGAACTCGGCCTCTCTCTCACCCTCTCGCACAGAGGAAGCAGAGGGTTTTGAAACCCTTGCTGGAGGCCGTTCTCTGGAAAGGGAAGGGGCTGGCGTTCTCTGGAAATGGAACGAATGGGATTCACAAGTAGTCTCCTTGGAATTGGAATTGGGGTTGCCCAAAAAACATGTGAAAATAGCATAGATGCCCCTCCATGATGGGCAAATTGCTGCATCCCCCAAGTTGGGGCTGGACAGAAATAAACCAACAACCTCCCCCTCCAGCCCCAACGGGGAGTTGTTATCTTGTGATGGAGATCAAGAAGAAGTGACACCGCTCAGCTCTCTACAGAGCTGAAGCTTGTCATGAGTGACTACCTTGGTCAACATGTCTGGGGGGTTCTCATCCGTGTGTATCTTCTTCAACATGAGCTGCTTCTGATCTATTGCATCCCTCAGCTAATGGTACACATCAATGTGTTTTGTGCGAGCATGGTGCATGGTACTCTTGCTCAAGTCTATAGCGCTCTGGCTATCACAAAACACGACTGGCTCACTTTCATCCAATCCAAACTAACCAAGAAAGCATTGTAGCCACAAAACTTCTTTCTCAGCCTTTGCTTATGTTATGTATTCTGCCTCGGTAGTAGAGAGAGAAACACATTTTTGTAGCTTGGATTGCCATGATATGGCTCCCCCTGCAAATGTAAAAATGTAGCTGATGAATACTCATTCATCACTCTTTATTCTTATATTTTAGCTACAAAAACCTTTGCAAATGCATGTAGATATATGTAAATACAAATAATTACCAAAAGCATGCATTGTGTAAAAACCTATAATTAGCATGTTTTTGTGCAAAAATAAAAGAATAAATATTAAAAAGAAAAAGAGGGAAATATTTAGAAGAAATATTGAGCAACCTAACCCAAGGGAGGGCTCAGCATGGGCCTGACCGCATAAAAGCCAAAGTAGAGGGAGATAGGGGCTCATGTGTAAGTATTTATGTAAATAAAATAAAGATATTTTCCTCACCAAAAATATGCTTGTAAATACTTGTATATATTTATAAAATATAAAAAAAAACAAAAAGAAAAAGTTAAAAATCAAAAAGAATTAAAACACCCCTTTCATCATGTACATAAACCACTTCTATGTATTTATTTAACCTTGTAAATAAATAAAATTAATTTCCAAACTTTTTGTAAATATTCTATGTTATATATTGTAAATAAATTAAAACAAAAGCAAAATAAAAATAACAAAATTAAAAATACAAAAATATTTTGCACATATACCATGTATATAGATGTATATATGTATTTATTTTACCTATGTAAAATAAATAATAATAATAAAATAAAATAAAAATACCCTTTTTATTCCTTATTTTATAATGAAAATAAATAAAATATAAAATAAGAATAAAATTGCACAAAAATAACAATTAAATCAAAAAGCAAAGCCCTATATATTGTATATATACCTATGTATAGTACTATATTGTATATAGCTTATTTTTATTTCGAAAAAATTATTAAAAATCACTAAAAAATAGAAAAAAATAAAATAAAAATCTTTCATGTTTTAACTTTTTGCAGATTCGGCCCCTAGCTACCCTTAATTTGCACTTGAAGATCCAGCCACGTGGCCTGTCTCTATTGGGTCCTGGGGATGTTGACCACCCGGTCAACTACCCCCCCAGGACCACCTCCCGCGGATCTGGGTCGTGGACCCGACTTCTCGAAATTTTGCCCGCTCGACCCGATCGCCATTCCACCAAACCCCGGGTCCGTTTTGATCCGACCACATCCGACATCCTCGCCGGGCATCCACCTCGGGATCCGCGCGCCTCCACGCCCTACCCGAGCCATCTTTCTCGGACCCCTCCAGCGTACATAAGCGAGCTCCGCCACCTCATTTCTCTATCTTTGGTCACTTGTCTCCACCCCCAGTGAGCTCCAGAGAGTCCGCTAGAGTGACAGCTTGCGTCTCGACCTGTCGAAGCGAGGAGAGGGAGCTTGGCCATCGATCCGGCGAGCTACGCCGCCGCTGCTCCGCCACCTGCGTGAGCACCGAGCCTCGGAGGGAGACGATCCTTGAGGCGACGACCAGGAGCTTCAACAGCTCCTCCCCAGTCTCTTCGACCACCCAGGTATCCCCTTAGGCTTCCCGTTTTCGCTAATTTCCATTTACCCCCAAATCGCTCCGCCGCCGCATTTCATCGATTCTGATCGTCCAGTAGATAGATTCGATAATCGGACCCTACATACATCTTCGCCTCCTTCCGACGCACATTCTTCACCCCTCCATCCAACCCAGCTCGCACAGGAGCTGGGAGTCGAGCTCCTCCGCCTACCCCCTTCGCCGGAGTTCGCCATTTCGACCCACAGTTCATCCCCACTTCGCCTAACCGGGTCGAGACAGTTTGCCCTCGACCCCCGAGTCTCCTGAGCTGTTTTGCAGGTTGAAGGAAGGCCATCTGAGGCCTTTCGATATTAAGTCAGGAGCGCCGCCTCCGCCGACCTCGCCGGAGTCCTACAATGCTCGGCTGGGTCATCGGAGGATACCAGTAGCTGCGCATCGCCACGCCGGAGCTTCTCCGATCCTCAGGCGCAGCAGGGGAGGTCAGGAGCGCTTCCACGAGGCCGGCGAAGTTCGCCGGCCGCCTGTTCATCCATGACCTCCAGCTACCGTTCGATTCGACCTCGACGCTCCAGATTACATCACGTCCGTCCGTTCGCGGAGCTGCAGCCACCGCCAGATCTTCGAGGGTCGATCTCAGCCGTTGGTTACTTGAGGGTTTAGACTCCAGAGCACCAGAGCCGTCCGATCTCCACGTGGAGCTCCCTCAGCCGTTCGATCAGGCCAGGCGTTTCGAGGTCAAAGGCGCCACCACTCTCACCCGTTGGATCAGCTACGTGGCGCACATCCGGCCTTCGGCATTTAATAAGGTGTATTTACACTTAGGCCCCCTTTCTTATTTTATTTCGTTTTAGTCCTGTAAATGTTGAACTTAGTTGTTTAATTTTAGGGTTATTTGCATAGAGGACCTCATATTTTAGCTATTTGCATTTATACCCCTGTACGTTGTATGCCACGTGCTTCGTCACGTGTTTATCTAGTTTATTTGCAATAGAGACCCCTGTAGTTCTGGTTGTTCTTGAATGAATGAAAGTTTTTATCTATTTGCATTTATACCCCTGTGCGTGGTTTATTTGAGCATGTGCGTTATATTGTGGGTATTTTGCAGATAGGCCCCTGGACTTTTGGTACCTGTTACCAATAAGTCCTCGGGACTTATTTTTATTACATTTGGGTCTCTGAGTGCCCCAGGCACGCACGTGGCGCGTGTTTTGCTGGGAAAATTGCACCAGACCCCCCAGACTCTTGGGTATTTGCACTTTGGTCCCTATGCACAGTGCCCCTTCTTTATTTTTGAATAAAATAACAAATCACCTCCAAATCCAACGAAAATTGGACACATGGCTCCTGCCATGGTGTAAAATTTTCGTGGATTTTTGAGGATATTTTTGATTTCGTTTGATATTTTTAAAAAAACAAAAACCTTTATTTTTGTTACTGTCTAACTTTAAAAATCACAAAAAAATATTAAATAGTGTCCAAAAATTACAAAAAAATTGTCAGTTGTCTATTTTACTTAGTTTGATTTTCTAGCCAATTTTGGCTATTTTTCATTACCGAAAACCTCTAAAAACTTAAAAACACTCAAAAACTTATAAAAATTCTAATAATTAAATTAAAAATCCAAAAATAATAAAATTGATGCCTAAATTTTCCTCATTTTGTCTTCTCTACAGGAAAATTACCTCCCGTCTATTTTAGGCTTTTAGATATTTTATCTAGGCCTATTTATCTCAGCTGGACAGTACCATTTGTTTCAATCACTTTTTGATTTTTATAAAATTAAATAAATATCAGAAAATTATCAAAAATTCATCAAAAACATTAAAAATTTAAAAACACATAAAAATATTTTTGTTTTAATTTTTGGTCGATTTTTAGTGCTTTAAATAATTTGTTGAAGTGTGTGTTGACTTGATTTTCTTATTTTCTTTATACATTAAAAAATCCAAAAAAAAGTATAAAATAAATTAAAAACCACTAAAAATAGTTTCTTCTTTTATTTTATTCCTTTTTACTACTTCGTAGGTCGAGAGGCCAACCCGTGCTCCTTGAGTTCGATCCTGGGCGCTATACCAGGTTAATCCAATAGCAGGACCGCTATTTCGTGTGTTTGATTGATTTGATTGATATTAGTGGTTCATTTTTCTTGACTGAGTGCATTTGATTTCTTGGATCACAACGACCGATTAGTACCTTTATCCGAGTGATCGATTTTGCGCTCATCAGAATGGCGCCGTTGCCGGGGAGCACGGCTTAGTAGTTTTTATTTTATTTTCGTTTTTGTTTTCGCGGCTTTTCGCGGCTCTTTCAGAGCTCGCAACTTTTTCGCGGCTTTTGTTTTTATTTTATTTTTGTTTTATTTTGTTTTTATTTTATTTTTATTTTTGTTTTATTTTGAGTGTTCATTTTATTTTATATTTTTGCATATATATATCCTCATTTTCAGTTTCATTTATTTTCTCTTTATTTTATTTGATTATCTTGGTCTGACCACTCATCTCTTTTTCTTGCGAGGGCCCGAGGACCGCGGAGGCGACTTTCGAGGAGCCGGTGCAACCGAGGAACTTGGAGGCGACTTCCTTCTCTGAAGCCGCAGGAGAGAGCGAGAGAGAGAGAGAGAGTTGAGTGGGTGAGGTTAGATTAGGTTTTATTTGATTATTATTATTGTAATAATACAGGAACTCTCAGACTGGACACTTGTGGACTCTTGAACACTTAGCGGGTCTGTTTCGCCGAGCACCGGTGTGCTCGGGGGACCCTTAGGTTTTTCGCGGCTTTTTACGCGGTTTTGTTTTCTTTTCATTTTTTCTGCCTTTTCCGGTGTTTACGCGGTTTTCATCGAGCCCCTAGCTGTAGGATTTTCTCTTGCTTGTGCCGTAATTAGTAGGGTCCCCACACTTAACTATTTGCCCGTTCCTATAGTGCGCTAATTGGACTCACTAATAATCAATTAATAAAAATAATCGACTCACCTCCTTCGTAGCCTACGTGCCGCAGCTCACCCTGTAAAGCGCTTTCTCCTACCCCCGATTTGTCGGGCAGAGGAGGGGTGGGCCAAGACCGGACTCTTTGGCTTGGAGGTCGGTGACCGATTAGACGGTGCTGCAAGTAGAAATTGCTCATTTAGGACTCGGTTTTTCCCGTTGCATCATTTAGGGTAGTTTACTTTCCTGTCTTTAAATTCTGCGCGGATCATATTGCATGTAGAGTGCTGGAGACAGGTACGCATTTCTGACTTTGCATGCATCATTGATTTATCGCACATCGGTTTTTTCGACTTCTCCCCCCTGTTTTGGACTAAATAATCAGGAGAACCGAAAAATTCGTTAGGCGTTTCTTTTTCTTGAAAAATATCTAAAAACAAAAACAATAAAATCAGGACTGCTAATCATACTTGACCTAAAAGACACTTCACTGAAAATCTGTCTTGGGGAGAGTAACCCCCTCTTTGTCTGGTTTGGATGAGCGAGAGAGTGATTCGCACATTAGGATAGAGCCTCCGATCCTTTCTTGACTGATTACCGGCTTTTAGTACGGGACAGTCGGTTGAGAAAGATCTGGATACCTATTGACCTCACGTAATCGCTCTGATAGACTGGATGATCACCTAAAATAAAATTGACAAGATAATTGACCGATCCCTTCGGTCTTCAGCTCTGTGTGCGTAGGTGAATTGGGGGTTTGCTTGTTCATATTGTTTGATTGCCAGATCCCTTCGATCCTTTCTCATCTCCCTCCCTCACCTCCCTTCATTTCTCCTTTCTTCTTCTTCCTTATCCCTAGATGATGGATTCCCCTCACTACAAGCCGACTCTTACGGCTTCTTCTCCGTCTTCTGACCATCACTCCAGTCCACCTTCTAGGGAGATCAGATCTCCGACCAACCTCCCGCTCCCTCCCTCCCTTTCATCTCACCACTCTGGGCATGCTGTGCGAGACGTCCGAGGATATCAGATAGAGCAGATGCAAGACCCGGACGATGCTGTTGCTGAGTCGAGAGCGCACTCCGTTGGTGACCAGAGAAAGCAGTGGAGATCAGCAGACATATCCTATTCCAGAAGGATGGAGGAACATATAGCACATGGAGCTCAGTCAGCTTCTACACTAGGTCCATTCGTCTTGGATTTGGATTACATTCAGCGACTGCCGACATTTTCAGGAGAGGCGCACGAGGAGCCTTATCTTCACCTGTCCGCTTTCGAGGAGTTTTGTAGAGCACAGAGATATTCAGACGTCACTGCAGAGGAGCTGATGAGAAGGACCTTCCCATTCACACTTCACGACAGAGCCATGAGATGGCACCGACGTTTGGGAAGGACATTCGAGACGCGGGGAGAGCTACGCCGAGAGTTTCTACAGAGATACTTTCCCCCACGTAGAGCAGATTTCATGCGGTCTTTGATCATGGACTTTTCAGTTGACCCCCAGGAGCCATTGCACGAGGCATGGCCGAGGTTTCTTGACCTCTTGAGGAGATTTCCAGACCATGGACTTCCACTGACAGATTTGATTGAGATCTCCATGCGGGGGATGACCGCAGAGCAGCTTGCACTAGTGATTACCACATGTGGCGGTTCACACCGCAGTTCCGACATTCACTTCCTGGATACCATCTCGAGGCCACTTTCACAAAGTTCTTCTTCACGAGATGCTTCGGTCGGGACAACACATGAGGACGATGCAGTACCAGTGCGGTGTGTCACTTCACATGGTGAGTCAGCTTCTACACACCAGCCCGAGGATTTGGATGATGCAGCACCACTGACAGAGGAGATGACTGTGATAGCAGAGGTTCGGACCCAGAGTCTACTTGAGTTCCCATTGGCCTTCCAGTTGGAGTTCGAGTCAGCCCTAGAGTTCCCTGTTGATGAGTCTTGGATATCAGATCTTCTGATACTCCAGGAGCCGGAGGAGCCCCAGCTTTTGCAGCCATTGACTCAGCTACTTCAGTTTCCAGTCCTGAAGGAGTCAGTTTCCTTCCTGCAGAGACACTTCTTGGATGCAGACAGTCACCAGGACTCAGCCCAGCAGCCACAGCTTGAGGAGGGACAACACTTTGAGAGAGTTGATACAGAGAGTCCCGTCTTCGAGCCTTTTGTCCTCCACTTTGTTGAGATATATACATTTCCTGAGGACCAGCTAACAGACAGCATAGCCGCAGAGCGAGGATCAGCCGCAGACACTTTGCCAGCTTCCGCGGTGTTGACTAGTACCTTCTCCTGTTTCCATATTGCCGAGACTTGCACTTCTGATGATGATGCAGCCTGGTGCACTGAGTGGATACTTGATAGCAGCGCAGATGCCAATCTAGATCCTGATCCTCTTCTTGTCACTTCTGATCATGCATCTCTCCCCGAGGGTTATCTGCGGGAGGATGCCACACTCGATGAGTACTCGGTTTCACCTACTGAGAGTGTTTCCGATCTGGCTGAACACGAAACCGAGTCTTTGGATCATTCTGATTCTGAGTCTTCTCACCTCGACGACCCTCACGAGGATGAGCCCATCTTGGAGATATTCGATGATCTGCCTGATCTTCTTCCATTCTATTCATCGGATATCAGTCTGCTTAGAGAGTCTCCTGATCTTGATTGTCCATACCTGCTTGAGACACTGATTGACGTGGAGGATTCTATTACCGATCCATCCTTCTCCACGTTTGATTTCTTCGGCTCTATACTCTCACTCAAGTCTGACCCAGAGCCGATGATTTCTTTTGTGCTACCGGATCCCGATCACTTCTTTCCATATCACTGGCCGGTAGAAGACACCCGCCTGATTGTATACATGGGTGTCTTACTTTACACGGTTGAGTTCGTCGTTGTTCTCACACCGAGACTGCGACGACAGTACGGCATTCTCCTTACCGATGCCGTACTGAACCTTGACACTGCATTGTCCTAGCCTTTGCGCCCAGCTGGGGGCGTAAAACCTAGCGCTTGTTGAGAGGCACCTCAACATTGTACTCTTTTGTATATACGTGTTTCGTCTTATTTTGATCCTTCTTTCTTCCGTTCTTGTTTTCACCCCAGGTCTCGCTTAGGATTATCTTTGCTATACTTAGGATATTGCTCATCCTAAGTATAGGGGGGTGAGAACACCGAGTTGTTCTTCGTTCTGTTTCATTACTTCTGTTGTTTCCTATACTTAAGGTTCTCCATCTTAAGTATAGGGGGAGTGATACCCCTTCTTCTTCTTGTATATATTCGTTCAGCTTCTTCGTATCTTGCTACCCCTGTTTTGTTGCCTATACTTGGGGATATTTTACCCTAAGTATAGGGGGGGGGGGGTAGACCCTGTACATTCTCCACTCGGTTTTCCCTTAGTGTACAGCCTGCTATACTTAGGATTATTTAATCCTAAGTATAGGGGGAAGACCCGAGACCCTTTGACTTTTCATTCTTCGTCTTTGTATATAGCCCTTCTTTTCACTTCCCTATACCTAGCACGAGTTATGTCTTCTTCATCGCTCTTGACTCTGAGGACATCGTTCGAGCTAAGTATAGGGGGGTGTGTATATATTTCATATATACTTTAGCCATAACTCGTACTTTGTGTGAGTGTGTTAATAAATAAAATGGCTAAAAATCACAAAAATTAAAAAAATTTTCATGTACATAAACATCCTTTTATTTGCACATAAATAGCTAGTGTACAAATTATTTTTGTAAAAATGTTTTCAAAAATCTTTTGTGTAAAGCTCGTGTAAATATTTTTGTATCAAAATTATGTATATAGTACAAAATTTTTCCAAAATGTTTTGAAAATCAAAAGTTTGCAAAAATCTTGTGTAAATGTGTGTAAATATCTTTTTGCAAAACTTGCACCTCATGCATTATCCATTCACGATTTCAAAACATTTTTCAAAAATTTTGCATGTTTGTAAAAATTTGTGTAAATAAGCATCTTTCTGTACATATGTATATAGTTTTTCTGGATGATAGTTGACATTTAAACTAGCCTGGAATCAAATTGAGAAATGGAGCTTGATTAAGATCTTAATCCACCTAACTTCTAAGAGGAACCTTATAGGGCTTAGGTTTAAGGCTTTACAAGTCCATGGTGACTTAATTCTTTGAGTCCACTAGGCTATGATCACGTGTCGTCTCAATGAGCCTAAGTAGAGCACTTAACAACAACACATGACTCATATAGACAATGGCTTTACTTGGACACCAGCACTATGCACCGAGCTCTCCACGGACGAGGTGGTGAGGAGGCAGTCTTCCTTGACTTGGGGTAGCATATGAGGGTAGTACTTCTAGGCGGAACCTCTCTTCTTCTTTTAGTGAAGGAAGTGCGTCTCAACTTGGTCTGGTTGCCATGAGGTCTAACGACAGGAGTTGTGGGTTGCAATAAAGCTTCAAAAGAGGGATAGTCTACTGGCTCAAGAGGAAAAACTCCTTGTATATATGCTGCACATGTATAGGTTGTACAGATGCACTTGAAAAAGAAAAGAAAAGAAAAATAACTCCAAAAAAGTTTTGGGTCTGATAGAAAATGATAATCCCACCGGAGTATGTATATAGAGTGCAATAAGCAAAGCTTGGTTTCATGATCCACCCGATGTAGCTTGCAGCAGGGAGACTTGGCTACACTGGTCAAGCTCCCAAGGGTACTTGGCTACACTGGCCTTGACCCATTCTCTTCTTCCTCCTCTTCTTGAGCCGGTTGAACTTGAACTTAGAAGGGAATACCCCACTCCTCGAGGAAAGAGTGGCCAGACTGAGGTCATAGAGTTACCTTGTTGGGGAGGGTTGTCAAGTTGCCATTTCTGAGGTGGAGAGCTTAGACCTCACATTCACAGGACAAGAAAAGATTCATGGTCTTCAGGGTTTGTGATTGATGACTTGTTCTGATCTGGAGCATTGAGGAGTCTTGGTTATAGATTAGTGGAACTTGGAGGCTGTTGAGTTTTAAGCTTAAGTCTAAATAAGGTTCCGACACATTAATAATCCAAAGATCTGATCGAGCTCCATACCCCAATTTAATGAAGGCAAGTTTAATAATCAACCTTGATCCATGTACATCCTCTTTTTCTTTTTCTTTCTTTCTTTTTCACTTCTTTTTCAAATAAGTGTTTGCTAAGGGACTAGCAAAGTTAAGTATAGGGGGGTGATGAATACTCATTCATCACTCTTTATTCTTATATTTTAGCTACAAAAACCTTTGCAAATGCATGTAGATATATGTAAATACAAATAATTACCAAAAGCATGCATTGTGTAAAAACCTATAATTAGCATGTTTTTGTGCAAAAATAAAAGAATAAAGATTAAAAAGAAAAAGAGGGAAATATTTAGAAGAAATATTGAGCAACCTAACCCAAGGGAGGGCTCAGCATGGGCCTGACCGCATAAAAGCCAAAGTAGAGGGAGATAGGGGCTCATGTGTAAGTATTTATGTAAATAAAATAAAGATATTTTCCTCACCAAAAATATGTTTGTAAATACTTGTAATATACAATATAAAAAAACAAAAGAAAACGTTAAAAATCAAAAAGAATTAAAACACCCCTTTCATCATGTACATAAACCACTTCTATGTATTTATTTAACCTTGTAAATAAATAAAATTAATTTCCAAACTTTTTGTAAATATTCTATGTTATATATTGTAAATAAATAAAAAACAAAAGCAAAATAAAAATAGCAAAATTAAAAATACAAAAATATTTTGCACATATACCATGTATATAGATGTATATATGTATTTATTTTACCTATGTAAAATAAATAATAAAAAAAAAACCCTTTTTATTCCTTATTTTATAATGAAAATAAATAAAATATAAAATAAGAATAAAGTTGCACAAAAATAACAATTAAATCAAAAAGCAAAACCCTATATATTGTATATATACCTATGTATAGTACTATATTGTATGTAGCTTATTTTTATTTCGAAAAAATTATTAAAAATCACCAAAAAATAGAAAAAAATAAAATAAAAATCTTTCATGTTTTAACTTTTTGCAGATTCGGCCCTTAGCTACCCTTAATTTGCACTTGAAGATCCAGCCACGTGGCCTGTCTCTATTGGGTCTTGGGGATGTTGACCGCCCGGTCAACTACCCCCCCAGGACCACCTCCCGCGGATCTGGGTCGTGGACCCGACTTCTCGAAATTTTGCCCGCTCGACCCGATCGTCATTCCACCAAACCCCGGGTCCGTTTTGATCCGACCACATCTGACATCCTCGCCGGGCATCCACCTCGGGATCCGCGCGCCTCCACGCCCTACCCGAGCCATCTTTCTCGGACCCCTCCAGCGTACATAAGTGAGCTCCGCCACCTCATTTCTCTATCTTTGGTCACTTGTCTCCACCCCCAGTGAGCTCCAGAGAGTCCGCTCGAGTGACAGCCTGCGTCTCGACCTGTCGAAGCGAGGAGAGGGAGCTTGGCCATCGATCCGGCGAGCTACGCCGCCACCTGCGTGAGCACCGAGCCTCGGAGGGAGACGATCCTTGAGGCGACGACCATGAGCTTCAGCAGCTCCTCCCCAGTCTCTTCGACCACCCAGGTATCCCCTTAGGCTTCCCGTTTTCGCTAATTTCCGTTTACCCCCAAATCGCTCCGCCGCCGCATTTCATCGATTCTGACCATCCAGTAGATAGATTCGATCATCGGACCCTACAGACATCTTTGCCTCCTTCCGACGCACATTCTTCACCCCTCCGTCCAACCCAGCTCGTACAGGAGTTGGGAGTCGAGCTCCTCCGCCTACCCCCTTCGCCGGAGTTCGCCATTTCGACCCACAGTTCATCCCCACTTCGCCTAACCGGGTCGAGGCAGTTTGCCCTCGACCCGCGAGTCTCCTGAGCTGTTTTGCAGGTTGAAGGAAGGCCATCTGAGGCCTTTCGATATCAAGTCAGGAGCGCCGCCTCCGCCGACCTCGTCGGAGTCCTACAGTGCTCGGCTGGGTCATCGGAGGATACCAGTAGCTGCGCATCGCCACGCCAGAGCTTCTCCGATTCTCAGGCGCAGCAGGGGAGGTCAGGAGCGCTTCCACAAGGCCGGCAAAGTTCGCCGACCGCCTGTTCATCCACGACCTCCAGCTACCGTTCGATTCGACCTCGACGCTCCAGATTACATCACGTCCGTCCGTTCGCAGAGCTGCAGCCACCGCCAGATCTTCGAGGGTCGATCTCAGCCGTTGGTTACTTGAGGGTTTAGACTCCAGAGCACCAGAGCCGTCCGATCTCCACGTGGAGCTCCCTCAGCCGTTCGATCAGGCCAGGCGTTTCGAGGTCAAAGGCGCCACCACTCTCACCCGTTGGATCAGCTACGTGGCGCACATCCGGCCTTCGGCATTTAATAAGGGGTATTTACACTTTGGCCCCCTTTCTTATTTTATTTCATTTTAGTCCTGTAAATGTTGAACTTAGTTGTTTAATTTTAGGGTTATTTGCATAGAGGACCTCGTATTTTAGCTATTTGTATTTATACCCCTGTGCGTTGTATGCCACATGCTTCGTCACGTGTTTATCTGGTTTATTTGCAATAGAGACCCCTGTAGTTCTTGTTGTTCTTGAATGAATGAAAGTTTTTATCTATTTGCATTTATACCCCTGTGTGTGGTTTATTTGAGCATGTGCGTTATATTGTGGGTATTTTGCAGATAGGCCCCTAGACTTTTGGTACCTATTACCAATAAGTCCTCGGGACTTATTTTTATTACATTTGGGTCTCTGAGTGCCCCAGGCACGCGCGTGGCGCGTGTTTTGCTGGGAAAATTGCACCAGACCCCCCAGACTCTTGGGTATGTGCACTTTGGTCCCTGTGCACAGTGCCCCTTCTTTATTTTTGAATAAAATAGCAGATCACCTCCAAATCCAACGAAAATTGGATACATGGCTCCTGCCATGGTGTAAAATTTTCGTGGATTTTTGAGGACATTTTTGATTTCGTTTGATATTTTTAAAAAATCAAAAACCTTTATTTTTGTTACTGTCTAACTTTAAAAATCACAAAAAATATTAAATAGTGTCCAAAAATTACAAACAAATTGTCAGTTGTCTATTTTACTTAGTTTGATTTTCTAGCCAATTGTGGCTATTTTTCATTACTGAAAACCCCTAAAAACTTAAAAACACTCAAAAACTTATAAAAATTCTAATAATTAAATTAAAAATCTAAAAATAATAAAATTGGTGCCTAAATTTTCCTCATTTTGTCTTCTCTACAAGAAAATTACCTCACGGCTATTTTAGGGCTTTTAGATATTTTATCTAGGCCTATTTAGCTCGGCTGGACAGTACCATTTGTTTCAGTCACTTTTTGATTTTTATAAAATTAAATAAATATCAAAAAATTATCAAAAATTCACCAAAAACATTAAAAATTATAAAACACATAAAAATATTTTTGTTTTAATTTTTGGTCGATTTTTAGTGCTTTAAATAATTTGTTGAACTGTGTGTTGACTTGATTTTCTTATTTTCTTTATACATTAAAAAATCCAAAAAAAAGTATAAAATAAATTAAAAACCACTAAAAATAGTTTCTTCTTTTATTTTATTCCTTTTTACTACTTCGTAGGCCGAGAGGCCAACCCGTGCTCCTTGAGTTCGACCCTGGTCGCTATACCAGGTTAATCCAATAGCAGGACCGCTATTTCGTGTGTTTGATTGATTTGATTGATATTAGTGGTTCATTTTTCTTGATTGAGTGCATTTGATTTCTTGGGTCACAACGACCGATTAGTACCTTTATCCGAGTGATCGATTTTGCGCTCATCAGTAGCCTAAGGTAGACTTTCTCTGGTCCATGTCACACGCCATATCTGCATTAGTGTAGCCACATAGTTCGGGATCTGACCTTCCAAATACAAGACACATATTTGAGGTCCCTCTCAAGTATCTCTAGATCCATTTCATTGCCTCCCAATGGTCCTTCCCCGGATTGGACATGAATCTGCTCACCACGCCCACTGCATGGGCTATGCCGGGTCTAGTGCAAACCATGGCGTACATGAGGCTCCCAACTGCGGATTGGTACAAGATCTTGGCCATCTCTGTATTCTCCTCAGAAGTAAAAGGACATGATTCTTTGGTTAGATTGAAATGAGAGGCTAAGGGTGTGCTGACAGGCTTGGCATTCTTCATGCTGAACCGCTCCAACACGCATTCAACATAGCTTTCATGTGACAACCACAACATACGCTTCTTCCTGACCCTTGTAATATGCATCCCTAGGATGTGGCTTGCCATGCCCAAATCTTTCATCTCAAACTCCTTGGAGAGTTACCTCTTGAGATTTGCAATCAAGTTGGAATCATGACCTACAATCAACATGTCATCCACATAGATCAAAAGAATGACGAAACCTGTCATTGGGAAGACGACGAACATATACACATGTATCGACCGTTGTCCTCTTGAAGCCCTGCTTTACCATGAAGGCATCAAACTTCAAGTACCACTGTCTCGGGGCTTGCTTCAAGCCATAAAGATTCTTTCTCAACCTGCAGACCATGTGCTCTTTCCCTTTATCTTGAAATCCCTGTGGCTGCTCCATGTAGATCACTTCTTTCAAATCACTGTGAAGAAACACCGTCTTCACATCCATCTGCTCTAGCTCAAGGTCCATGCTAGCAACAAGTCCTAGCACCATTCCGACGAACCGCCAGACTGGCCCTTTAAAAGTGTGTAATTAGCACTTCAAAATGTCGTAGCAGTCGGGCCAATTCGGGTCATCAAAAGACCATCTCATTTAAATATAACAATCAAAATGAGATGGTCGTATATTTTTTTACTTGGTAAGATACCAAGGTCGAACTCAGAGACACAAGCCTCTCTCATATTAATCAGATTTTCATCTATCTAACTAAGTGTTGAGTTATATGCAAAATAGGTCAAGGCATGCATGAAGTGAGACAAGGCAACAACAATGCATTAAAGAAAAAAACATGCATTTTTTATTTTATTTTATTATGCAAGTAAATGCCATGAAATGCAAGCAAATAACATGCCCTAGGTCAGAATGATGAGCAACGTTAACATGCATCAATTTCATGTTTAATTAAGAAGACCTACTTGATTTGAAAGTTGGACAAGGCATACGGGGCACATGGCTAACAAAATAATACTTAGAAATTCAGATATCCAAAATAAGAAATTTAATATGTAATTAAAAAGAACATCAAACAAGCTTCAAAATGCCACTGAAATCATCTAAATCAGAGTTACGAGGCTCTAGATATGCACGAAAGAAACCAGGGGCATAACTGCAATAAAACATAAAAAGATAAAGGTCCCTGGGAAGGACTAAAATGAAAATAAAATAAGTTCTGAGGTCTTCCCTGTAAAAGTTCCACACGCGTAGGGGCCAGTCTGCAAATATTAAAACCCGCGAGGGTTTCAATGTAAATAACCCCCTGCGCACGATGTCTGCACGTGACGAGGACCTTTCTACAAATTGAAGAAACTTGGTGGGCCTCTGCATAATTTACCCAGAAACGCACGTGCCCGGCATGTGCTATCCAGGCTCGGAGGGAGGATAAGGCTCGGCAGAGGTTCGCAGTGCTTCGGCTAGGCTCGGAACCAGGTTCGGGCTCGGGCGCTCCAGACCTGGAGGGTCGATGACAAAGGCTCGGGGAGGCTCTTGTAGCTCCACGTGGCTAAGTGTGGACCGTCTGATCACAAAGATCCAACGGCTCCTGTAGATGTCGATTCGGGCTACGTGGCTGCTCATTCGCCGTTGGATCGTCGAAGATCCGACGGTTGCTGAAATCAATGGCGTGGCCTCATCTAAGCCGTTGGATGGTCGCTGAGAGACGACCATCCAACGACAACTGCACCTCCGTCCTCTTCTGTGACAGGCGGCGGAAACCGAGCTCCGACGAGGGAGCTCCAGCTCCGCCGCTCGCCCTCGGCTGCTGGTGACCTCCCTGAAGCTTCATGGACGTGTGTCGAGGAAGAGGGAAGCTCGGTGAAGAAGTCGGGCGCCTTTGCTCAGCCCATCGGAGCTCTGATGACGCTGGCGAGTTTGACGAAGTTGACTCCGGCGAAGCTCCGATCGTTGATGCTTTTGAAGACCTGCAACGTTAGTAGCACATAGCCGAAGCGATTGGGACATGTGCGTGAGTGAATGAGAGCTCAGGGAGGCAAAGAATGTGGGAGCTCGGAGCTCCTCCGCCGTGGGTGGCAGAGGAGATGGGTCGACGTTGGTCTAGCGTCTGGAGGAAGGGAAGATGTGACCAGAGAACGTCGTGTGAAAGGGGGGACGATGGCGGAGCTAAAGGGGTGAACGATGAAGGTTGAACCAAGGTGTAGCAGCCTAATTAATTTCGAAAAATAAGAAGAAAATACGCAGGAGGAAGAGGGAGCTTACCTGATCTGAAAAGGCGGTTGGAGGCTTGGGCTAGGGCTCGATTCGAGCCCCGGGTCTTCGCTGAACACCTGCAGCCAGTTGGTGAGCTCGGGCTGGCATGGAGCTCCGCAACTCCGCCATGAACGGCAGAGGGTCGTCACCAGAAGGGTTGGTCGTCGTCGCTCAATCCTTCCGCCTCCCCCTGTCACAGGGAGGCGGAGGAGGGCTGGGCCTCCCTCCGTATAAAGGTAGACAAGGGAGATAGGTGGAGGGGGCAGCGTATTTGAAGATCGTTAATGGAGGTTCTGGTGGTGGCGTCATGGGGTTCGACGACAACATGGGGCGGGTGGAGAGAGTGTCGTGGATCGTGGAGGTATGCACGAGCACGAGGGATGATCGGACTAGGTCGTGGGGCAGTTGGAGAGATGAGAGGTGGTCGGAGGTGGTCAAGATAATGGGAAGGGGGAGAGGTCTTCACGAGATGGAAATCGTGTGAGAGAGAGGAGTCTGGAGGTAGGGGACGACGCATGGGCCGTTGGATCTGGAGATCCAATGGTGGGGATGAAGGCGCGCACCAGCGGCCTAGGTTAGGTCTCGGGTGAGGCGATCGAAGGGTTTTGAAGCTTGCCACGTGGCAGGATATGGACAAGGTGCTGATGTGCGGTGCAGATGAGAGACTGGAGCTGATCGAGCGGTTGAAGGCACAACGGGAATGAACCGTGGTGATGGCTAGATGGGACTCGATCGTATGGCGCAAGAGGCGCCACATGTCATGCTCATAGGAAGGCGGTAGCGGACGGTCATGATGTAACAGAGGGCCTGATCAAAGGGCTGGAAGATGGCCATGGGGAAAACGGCGGAGATGGCTGGATGGATGCGTGATCTAAGGGTATTCAAGTCGCCACGTGGCGCGCTCTGAGCGATGCGCGATCGAGCGGTGAGGATCAGAGGCGGGAAGATCAGACAGCCGTGGTTAATGCGCGGAGTGGAGAAAGCTTGGCCGTTGGATTCAAGACGAAATCCAATGGTCAAGAGCCACGGTGGATAAGTCAAGGGAGGCAGGCCACGTGGCTCACCCAGAACAGGCCACGTGGCCCAATCAAATTAATGCAAGCTTCCAGTTGACTTTTGAAGGGATAAATGGCCGAATTTGAGAAAACTCAAAACATGAAAATTGTAGATCTTGATGAGATCTATAAGTTTCATGTTGACCAAAACTGGAGATGAGATCAACTGTAGCCACCAAATATTTTTGAAGGTATTTTTAAGGTTAAAAATACCACAGACTTTTGTTTTGTCATTTTTTTGTGGTTTTTAATTTAATGAGGACTCTGATAATTAAAGGACATTAACTGGGTTTTATTGACAAATAGCTTAAGCAAGGGGGTTAATAAATGGAAATTGTGATGATGAAATTGGGTTTCATCACATTCTCACTGAATTCATCTTCACCACTGGGGAGAAGATCTCATCATAGTCCACTCCTTCCGTCTGGCTGAACCCTTTGGCTACCAATCTGGCCTTGTGCTTCACCTGCTTGCCACTGTCATCAGACTTTAGCTTGTAGATCCATTTGTTCTTCAAGGCTCTCTTGCCTTTGGGAAGCTCAACAAGATCATAAGTGGGGTTTTTCTTAAGAGATAACATCTCTTCATTCATTGAATTTCGCTCATGACCATTGTCCTTATGCATCTGTGCCTCCTCAAAGGTGTATAGCTCACCTGCATCCGTAAGCATCACATACCGAGAAGTGGGATAGCGAGATGATGGTTGGCGTGTCCTCTCAGATCTCTTGACCTGAGGATCTGCTGCATCTACAAGTGGATGAGGCTGCTCCCCCTGCCCCAAGTCCCCTGGACCTGCATCAACGAGGTATGCATCTGGCTCGTGCTGCTCTAGCTGCTCATCCTCTCCACCTGTACCCTGTACTAGAGAGGGATCCGTGTCCTCATCATTGTCATCATCAATGGAAAATTCATCTGCATAACCACTCTCACTGGTGTCCTCAACTAATGTCTGATTCTCATAAAAGATCACATTCCTGTGCCTGGTGACAGTCTTCTTTCTCGGATCCCAAAGACGACATCCAAACTCCTGATCTCCATAGCCAAGAAAGATACAAGGCACTTCCTTGTCATCCAACTTCTTCCTCTGCTCCTTTGGTACCAATGCATAAGCCTTGCATCCAAACACCCTCAAATGAGCATATGAGGGGTCCTTTCCTGTCCAAACACACTCTGGAATCTAGAAGCCAAAAGGAACTGATGGAGATCGGTTGATCAAGTAACATGCGGTGCGAACCGCCTTAGCCCAAAAGGTCTTGGGAAACTTCGATGTCTTCAACATACATCGAGCTCTCTCAACAATGGCCCTGTTCATCCTCTTAGCAAGACCATTGTGTTGGGGTGTGCCTGTCTCTGTCCTCTCATGCCTGATGCCGTGCTCTGCAAAATAACCCTGAAAGCTATGGGAGGTGTACTCTCCCCCATTGTCAGTGCGTAGACACTTCAACAATTTCCCTGTCTCACGCTCGACCATGGCATGAAATTTCTTGAAACAATCAAAAACTTGATCTTTCGTCCTCAGCACATACACCCACACCTTCCTAGATGCATCATCAATGACGGTGACAAAATACATGTTACCTCCCAAAGAGGTTGTGTCCATAGGACCACAAACATCTGAGTGAACCGGCTGTAGAAGATCTCTCTTCACCTTTGATCTGACTCTGTATGGTGCACTCCTACTCTTCCCAACCTCACATGCATCACAAGGAGAGAATGTGATGACATTGTGGTAGGGGATCAACTCTCTCTTGCTCAGAATGTGCAAGCCCTTCTGGCTCATGTACCCAAGTTGACGGTGCCACAAATCTGATGTATCCGCCTCGCTAGCATGCAAACTGCCATCCATGACCTTCATTCTAGTCTTGTAGAGTGTGTGACACAAACTGCCTCTATCCATGATGAGAGAACCCTTGCTTATCTTGCACTTGCTGTCGCCAGACTTTAGATGGTAGCCTTCACTATCTGTTGTGAACCAGATATAAGGCTAAGGCGCGTCAGGAACATGCCTCACATTCTGGAGAATCATTGAGCACAATATCCGTCTGAATCGAGATGGTGCCCATGCCAATGATCTTAGAGTAACTTTCGTTACCCATCAAGACTCTCCCATAATTACCCCTAATGTAGGTGGTGAAGAACTCCATGTGTGGAGTTACATGATAGGAGGCGGTCGTATCAACAACCCTCTCCAAATCACTCCCTGTATGCAAGCACTGATCCTGGATGGTGAGAATCACCTCATCTGCACTTTCATCTGCCAAACTGCAGCTAAATTCCCATCTTCATTTTTCTGATCTTTCTTCTTAGCTTCAACTTGATCTCTCTTCCAAACCCTGCAATCTCTCTTCTAGTGACCGGGTTTCTGGCAATGGTGACACTTTCCTCTGCCCTTGAACTTGTCTCTGGATTTCTGGCTCTCCTGTGACGCTCCTCTGCTACTGGATCTTCCTCTCCTCTCAACTGCATACACATGTGAAGAGGAGGATGTCTCTCCGGATGGGCGATGTCTAATCTCCTCATTGAGGAGACTGCCCTTGACCATAGCCATGGTCAACTTGCTGTCCTTCGTAGAGTTTCTCACAGTGACTACTAGAGTCTCCCAACTGTCTGGCAATGAACACAACAAGAGAAGTTCCTGCAACTTGTCATCAAGTACCAATCCCATGGAGGTCAACTGGTTGATTATGCTTTGGAAGTAATTCAAATGCTCTGCCACTTTGGTCACACCCTTGTATTTCCACAAGCTTTCTAATCAAGAAAGCCTTGTTAGTTGCGGTCTTCTGATCATAGAGTTCGGACAACTTGTCCCACAACTCCTTTGCATTTGTCTCCTCAGCCATGTGATGGAAAACTGACATGTCAAGCCACTTCCGAATGGTCCCAATGGCCTTTCGGTTCAACTTTGTCCATTCATCCGCAGACATATTCTCTGGCTTGGCGCTCTCTCCCTCCACCGGATCGTGGAGGTCCTTGCAATATAGAATGTCTTCCATCTTAGCCTTCCAAATCCGCCAGTTACTACTTGTGAGCTTAATCATAGTGCCTTCATCATCTTTGCCCATTTTGCTCAACCTGAGCTCTGATACCACTTGTTAGGGATGTTAATAGGGGTGTCGACCCTAAATCCCTTTCCTGTCCTGCAGCAAAGATGGCACAATACAAAATGGGTTCCCCGCACAGGAACCAAACGATAACGATGATAAATAAATCACAAGCAACCACAACAAGCAATCACCAAAGGAGACACGGATTTTACGTGGAAACACTTACTCGATGTGAGTAAGGGAAAAATCAGGGTAAGACCGGCAACAAAGCCACTGCGGTCAAAATGAGCCAAATGTTATTTTGATTTTGTTGCCCAACAAAATCGAGATACAAGCCACAAGCACAAAGGATAGTTCTTCAATAAGTAACTAACTACCCTAGGTATCTAAAATACCAAAACATGCTCAAATCCAAGAAGGAAGAGGTGGCTTCCCTGAGGACTCTCGGATGGAGACCCAAAACGGTGCTCGGCTCATTGAGGTCATTCCCAACGACCTCTTTGCTGCTTCCCAACTTGAGCTCGCCCAAACTGTTGCTCCCAAGACCAACTCCAAAGCCCTAGCCACTGCTCTCAAGCTCGAGTTGCTACTCCTCTCGAGCACGAACTCGGCCTCTCTCTCCCCCTCTCGCGCGGAGGAAGTGGAGGGTTTGAAATCCTTGCTGTCGGCCGTTCTCTGAAAAGGGAAATTGGGGTTGGCGTTCTCTAGAAATGGAACAAATGTGATTCACAAGTAGTCTCCCTAGAATTGGAATTGGGGCTGCCCAAAAAACATGTGAAAATAGCATAGATGCCCCTCCAAGATGGGCAAATTGCTGCAGCCCCCAAGTTGGGGCTGGATAGAAATAAACCTAACACATAACACTTAGTAAGCATTGCCAATGGGGTCACTTCCTTAGACGCTGATGAAATCTCAAGTTCATCAATATTATACTAAGTTTTTAGGGTTTTTATCATTTGTGCCCCTTTGAGATATCGTAATTTCAGTTATGCCCATATCTTTTTGGTAATATTAATTGTGCCCCTCACTTCTTTCTCTGTTATCACTTGTGCCCTTCTGTCAGATTGACCGTCAAAAAATTAAAATAACCAAGGTTTATTCAAACCATGGTGTAGTTAAGAAGAGTATTATGGTCAGAATAAAATCAGGGGTTGATCTGGGGAGGATGGGGTAGAGCATGGTGTTGGAGAGGTTGGGCCGGGGAAGAGGGGCGGAGGAGGAGCTCGGAGCAGAGCTCGAGGCTTGCGGGGTCGGGCCAGGGAGGAGGGGAGGGCTCGGGAGGAGGTGCAGGGTTGGGAGGAGGTGGGGGCTGGGGAGGAGGTGTGGGGAAGGAGGTACGGGGTAGGATCTCGGGGCAGAGCTCGAGGGAGGAGGTGCGGGATGGGGAGGAGATGCGGGGAAGGAGGTACAGGGGAGGAGCTCGGGGCAGAGCTCGAGGGAGGAGGTGTGGGCTGGGAAGGAGGTGCGGGGCTGGGAAGGAGGTGCGGGGCTGGGAGGAGGAGTGGGGAAGGAGGTGCGGGGGAGGAACTCGGGGCGGAGCTCGAGGGAGGAGGTGCTGGGCTGGGAGGAGCGGCAGGCTGGGGAGGAGGTGCAGGGCTGGGAGGAGGTGCGAGCTGGGGAGAAGGTGCGGGCTGGGGAGGCCTAGGTGGCAGGGGCAGCGGGGGCAGGGTAGGCACAAGAGGCAGGGGCGGCGGGTGCAGGGGGAGGTGCAGGGGGAGGGTTGGCGGGGGAAGGGGGAGGCGTAGGGGGAGGGGGAGGCGCGGGGTGGCAGGGGCAGGAGGAGGTGCAACAAGAGGGGGGCACGGGGGCGGCGGGGGCAGGAGCGGGGGGAGGAGGCAGGGGCGGAGGAGGCAGGGGCCAGGGGGGGCATGGAGGAGCCGGGGAGGAGGTGTGAGGGCCGAGGATGAGCTTGGGGCAAAGGGATGAGTTCGTGCGCAGAGGGGGAGGCGCATGTGCGGGGGAGGAGCTTGGGGTGGAGGGATGGGTTGAGGGCGGTCGGGAGGAGCCGCTGGAGGAGCAGGTGGCTGAGAAAAGAAAGAGAAGGGGGAGGAAGAGGATGGGGGAGGAAGAAGAAGAAGAGTTGGACATTTCAATCCATTTTTTCAATTAATTCCACTTGTGTCCTTGAAGTTAACGTCCGTTTATATTATGGATGGAAGGAAACTAACCCGAGGGGCACAAGTGATAGAATGGGAAGAAGTTGGGGGTACAACTTATATTCCCGAAAAGGGAGGGGCATAACTAATATTGCAATATCTTGGAGGGGCACAATTGATAAAAAACCAAGTTTTTAACCCTCTATCTTAGCTTATATAATTAATGTTGTGAATCGCGGAAGCAAACAACCACAAACACGATCAAACAAGCAAGACCCAAACACAAGAATTTACAAGGTTCACCCGTAAATGGGCTACGTCCTTGGGCGGCGGCGATCAGTTTCACTATTTGGAGAAAAATGTAATATAGAGGGTACTGAGAAGGTACAGATATGAGATGAGAAACAAGATCAGAAATGAGGATTGCAGTATCTGATGGCTCTAGGGCCCTTTTTATACTGCAATAGAAGAATACCATCTCTATTCAGCAATCCATCCCAACAGCTCTCAGCCAATCAGAAGACAGGACATGGATCAGACATGTCAGCAATCTTGGCCCAATAGCTCTCAGCCAATCAGAAGGCAGGACACAGATCAGACTTGTCAGCAATCCTGGTCCAATAGTTCTCAGCCAATTAGAAGGCAGGATACAGATCAGACATGTCAGCAATCCTGACCCAACAACTCTCAGCCAATCAGAAGTCAGGATACAGATCAACCATATCAGCAGTCCAACAAGTGGTTAGGATTCAAGTCAAATTAACAATCTCCACCTTGAATTGAATCCTCATATAGTAGAATGAACCACCACTATTACTCCACATGAGTTGAATTCTCTAGTACCAGAATTAACCACTGCTAGACTCCATCGGAGTTGAATTCTCATATAACAGAATTGACCACTACTATAATTCACCACTTGAAATTCATATAACAGGAATCAAGGAATTATAAATAATATTCACCTTGAAATTTCTCCTCAGAGAAGCTTTGCCAAGCTTCACCGTGCCGCCGCCAGCCCCTCATTGGGGCTACTGCCAATTGTCGATATTGAGCAAGTTCAAACAATGCTTGAACTTACTCCCAAGAACTGTAGACCCTTGCAAGACATATAAGGTCTTCTGCTTGTTGCCCTTGATGACAACAACCCCAGCTTTGGCAACCTGCATGACTCCACCTTCAGCGTTATACCTGTATCCTTTAGAGTTCAAGACTCCAAGAGATATCATGTTCTTCCTCAGATCAGGAACATGTCATACTTCTGTCATAGTCCTCACGACTCCATCATGCATCTTGATCTTTACAGAGCTGATCCCTACAATCTTGCACGTTGTATTACTCCCTGTGACGATGTTTCCACCATCTATCTTCTCATAGGTGCAAAACCAATCTTCATTAGGAGTCATATGGTAAGAACAACCTGAATCAAGAATCCATGTGCTATCTGTCGTCTTCTAATCTGTGACGGTGAGAACGAAATCATCTTCAGAATATCTGCCACCTTGAGCCACTGCAGCAATTGTGGCCTTCTTTGGGCAATCTTTCTTCCAATATCCATGTTCCTTGCAGTGATTGCAGATGTCTCTAGTATTGTAATTCTTGGACCTCTACTTTCCATTATTTGTGTAGTCAGAAGCAGTACGACTCTTCTCATGAGTCATAACCAAACCTGCAACATTAGAGTCTTGCATCCCAATAGCCATATGTCGAAGTTCACGCGTATGCAGACTCGCGCGCAGTTCCTCTAAGGTTATGGATTCTCTTCCCCGCAATGAATGATTGAACAAAGTTCCTCAAATGATAATGGGAGAGAAACCAATAAAATCAATGCAGCATCCTCATCTTTAATCTTAACATCTACATTTCTTAAATCCATCAATAATGTATTTAAGCGATCTAGATGTTCTTTAAGAGATGTACCTTCATGCATGCAGAGAGAGAACATACGTTGCTTCAAGAGCAACTTGTTGGTCAGAGACTTCGCCACGTATAGACTTTCCAGTCTCAACCACAGACCGGCCACAGAATCCTCATCAGCAACCTCCGCGATAATCTCGTCCGCCAAACATAGCATGATCATCGAATGTGCCTTCTCTTCCTGCACCATCAACTCAAACATCTTGAGTGCCTTTGCCCGCTCTTGATCTAACGGTGCCCAGATGCCCTGCTGCTTCAGAAGGGCGTGCATCTTGATCTGCCATAGACTGAATCCATTCTTCCCCGTGAACTTCTTGATCTTCAGATTGTGTGACGTCATCTTACTGGATGATCCTGACGGAACCTGAAGCTTTGATACCAGTTTGTTGTGAATCGTGGAAGCAAACAAACACAAACACGATCAAACAAACAAGACACAAACACAAGGATTTACAAGGTTCACCCGGTAATGGGCTACGTCCTTGGGCGGCGGTGATCAGTTTCAATTTTTTGGAGAAAAATGTAATATAGAGGGTACTGAGAAGGTACAGATATGGGATGAGAAACAAGATCAGAAATGAGGATTGCAGTATCTGATGGCTCTAGGGCCCTTTTTATACTGCAATAGAAGAATACCATCTTTATTCATCAATCCATCCCAACAGCTCTCAGCCAATCAGAAGACAGGACATGGATCAGACATGTCAGCAATCTTGGCCGAATAGCTCTCAGCCAATCAGAAGGCAGGACACAGATCAGACTTGTTAACAATCCTGGTCCAACAGTTCTCAGCCCAATCAGAAGGCATGACACAGATCAGACATGTCAGCAATCCTGATCCAACAACTTTCAGCCAATCAGAAGTCAGGATACAGATCAACCACATCAACAATCCAACAAGTGGTTAGGATTCAAGTCAAATTAACAATTAGTTAAATAATTAGCTAGATGTAATTAATACTATGTACTTTGTATATAACTAAATGCTAGTTCATGTAAATAAATAAAATTTTAAGTCATTGTACATAAGTGCCTATTTATTCTCTTTATTTTCTGTGTTTCCTATACATTTTTAGGGTTTTTATCAGTTGTGCCCCTCCGAGATATTGCAATTTCAGTAATGCCCCCTTCCTTTTTGGAATAACAGTTATGCCCCCAACTTCTTGCCGTTCTATCACTTGTGCCCCTCGGGTTAGTGATCATCCATAACCAACGCAAATGGACGTTAACTTTGAGGATACAAATGGAATTAAATTAAAAAGAGGACTAAAAAGTCCTCCTCATCCTCTTCCTCTTCCATCGTCTTCTTCCTCTTCCTCCTTCTCTTTCTCCTCCCCAGCTCCTCTCTTTTCCCCCGCGCCTCCCCCTCTTCCCCCGCTCCCTCCTCCGTCCCGAGCTCTCCTGTAACATCCTCTGCCCCGAGCTCCCCCCGGCCCCCTGCTCCTCCCCCAAGCCTCCCCCTCCGCCCCGTCCTCCTCACCCTACTTGCCAACCTCCTTCTCCGCCCCCAGAATTCTCCTTCGCCCTCAACCTCCTCTCCTCCTCATCCTCCTCCTGCAGCCTTCCCTCCACCCCATCCTCCTTACCCCTCCTGCAACCTCCTTCTGCTTGCGCAGCCTCCCCCTCCGCCCATATTCTCCCTACCCTGCACACAGACTCCTCCTCCGCCCCCAGCAACCTCCTCCTCCTCACCCATTCGCCCACAACCTCCTCTTCCGCCACGCAACCTCCCCCCTCCTCTGCTTGCAGCCTTAATCTTCGCCCATGTCCTCCTCACCCCGCCCCACAACCTCCTCCTCTACCCCCATTCTCCTCCGCTTGTAGCTTCCCCTCCTCCTCCGCCCGTAGCTTCCCCCTCCTCTGCTCGCAGCCTCCCCCTCTACCCCCAGCCTCTGCCTCCTCCTTCCCCTCCCCTGCCCTCGGCATCCTCATCCCTCTTCTTGTAGCCTCCATCTCCACCCCTATCCTCTTCCCTCTGCCCAAAGCCTCCCCCTCCTCCCCCGATCTCTCGGACCCTCCTCCGTTTGACGTGCACCACCACATAACCCTCCCCTCCACCTCCTCCCTAGGCCCCCATGCCCCCCTCCTCTTCCCCCAACCTTTGATCAAAGGAGAAGAAGGCATAGCACCCGGTCGAGGAGGATCGAGGAGGATGATCGTGACTCATAGTTGAATTCTCTTCACCACCGATGATGAACCTGGAGGGTGATGTGGCCGGATGGGTCTCCGTGCTTTGTCGTCTTCTCCATTTCTAATCGTGGGTTTCAATTTTGGGGGTGTTCCTTTTGGTTTCCAGTTTTACCCCTCTTACCCAAACCATGGTTTGAAAAAAATCATGGTTAAGTTCAACTCATTGACGGCTAATGTAATGGAGGGGCACAAGTGATTGAACGATAATAAGTCGGGGGAAAAACTGATATTCCCAAAAAGGGAGGGTATAACTGATATTGCAATATCACGAAGGGGCATAAGTGATAAAATCCTATATTTAAAATCTCATTAAATAGAGTAATATTGTAAAATAATATATTGTATATTAATTCCTATTCAAAATACAAAAAATATACAAAACAATTAAAATGGGTATTTTTGTATTTATAAAAATATTTACAAAAATATTACTAAGTGTATATGATGTATTTTGATTTTGAGTTATGTATGAAAGTTGTAGATTTTGAAATGTTACATAACTTTCATTGGAACTCTTTTTAATTTTTACTTCATTTTTTTATTTTTATTTTTCTTATTTTCTATATTTTATAATTTTCATTGGTCCACATGGCCGCCTCAAGGTGCACTAATGGCCCGACTCTTTGTATCATCCCATGGAATCACAGTTGTCGGATCGAATATCTGATCATTCGATCAGACGACCCCCTTTCCTCTAGACCCGCCTCTTCCCGAGCCGTCTGATTAGATTGATCAGACAATCCTCTCCACTCCATCATGCCTTGATCAGAGCTATTGGATCAATCGATCCAATGACTCGTCTTCGTCATCAACCTCCAGACAGTTCCCCTCTTGCCTCCGACCTCCTCATTGACCATTCTTCTCCCAATAACCTCTCCCTCTACACATGTCCTCTCTCCCTTGTTTCGATACCCTCTGAAGAGTCATTCACTCCTTTCTTTAGCCAATTCTCATCAACAACCTTCCGCAAAATCACAACTTCCCCGTGGTGGTTGAAACGACTGTCTCCACCTAATTACTCCTTTAACAAAATCAAGGGGGGCAAAAATTGAAGGCATTCGCCATTTCGAGGCTTTGCATCGAGCCCCCTACCCCCATGGCGACAACAGAAAGTGTCCTACGTTGATCGGTAATCGGATACAAGTCTAGCGAGATCCACGACATCCTTGGCTGTGTCGCAACACCACCTGCTACTTCTTGAGTTCCACGCTCTTGCTGCACGTGTTTGAGAAAAGACCTCAGAGCTTTTAGAGCTTTATTACCGTGGATATATATATATATGTCTTATGTTATTTTATACTGTTATCTAATTCCCTTCTTCTTATGAATGTCTTATGTTAATTTACCATAGGCTACTATCCTATATAAGAGAGCCTGGGATTCTTGGAATAAACATCTCAGTGATTTTTTCCAACATGGTATCAGAGAGGAGGTCCTAGATCGGAGCTCCGAAACCCTAGCCCTGCCCTACCACCTCTCTCCCCTCCCGCGCCCCTAGCTTGGTGCACCCGCCACCTAGCTCGACTTCGCGGGCCGTCGCCCTGCCCTGCCCTGTGTGACACCGCCTCAACCCCAACCCAGGGGTCACCCCCTCTCGCATGTCATCGCCCCAACGCTAGGCACCCCCGTGCGCCCAGCCCCTGTGCCAGGCTCCCAGCGCCCAACCCGAGTGCGTCATCGCCCCAGGCACCTCCTACGCATGCATGTTACTGCCTAACACCGCCCAACCCCTGAGCGTGTGTCCCTTCTCTCTTCCGCAAGGTGTATTCATCCTCCTCTAGTGGCACTGCCGTCCAGTCCTCTTCCATTTGATATTGGTTGCATGAGTCTACACATGCAATCAAATCTCATTATGTCAGTGTAGATACGATCATGTCCAGTCTACATCTTGCCTTCTCATGCCGCCATGTCCGAAAACAAGGCCGATATTCCCTCCACAAGCGCCTCCAGAGGTCCTACTCCAATAGTCAAGATGGATGGATCAAACTATGGAACTGTGGGCTATGCAGTTATGAGCATGATGAAGTCTACGGGTAAGAAACACATTCTTACCGAGGATGAACCAGTTGAGAAGACTTGGGTTTAACGCTTCATGGGAGGCAGATGATGCATATGCCAAAGTTTGTCTTTCAGGTATGTTGGCAATAGAGATTGCCAATGATATACTCCCATCAGCCCACAACCAAGGTGATGTGGGATATTCTAGCTGCTTACCTATTCACAGGCAAAGAACAAGACAAATATTTTGTAGCTTCAACATGATATTTTTACTATCAAACATAATGGTCGGCCTCTTCACTCATTATATACATCCCTACATGGGATGTTCGAGAAGCTATATAGTTTTATGCCTCACATCTACCCCTGAGCAACAGAAGACTTATAGGAATGCCACTATGGGTTGGTGTGTTTATGGCAGCCTTGATCCAGAGTACGAGGCACTCATTCTCAGATTTTGGCAGACTCTACTATTCCTCCTATGGAGGAAGCTTTCGCAGACTCAGTCATATTACTGTTTTGTCATCTACTGCCAGTTAGACATCTTTAGAAATGGCGGCATCTGAGGTCGCAGAGGATATTCTCAATTTCGCGGTCGTGGACCTCGAGGGCAGGGGAGGTTGTGTTCGTCAGCCATGTACTTTCTGCCATCATTTCGGACATACAGAGGATACATGCTACTCCAAGCTTGGATTCCCTACTTTGCTCGAGTGGCTAAACTGATTGAGCCCCCATCCGCTTCCTCTTTAATCAACGCTTTGATGATCTTGTAGCATGATTGAGGGGTATTATACCTCCCTATAGTCCTGTGCCATCTTAGACAATCTCTGGGAGATCACTCAGATGTAGCTACTTCCACCTCCTCCAGTACCTCAGGTAGTACTTATGCACTCAATACCAGTAGTGGAATCTGACGCTATAGAATGGATTATGGAATCTGGTGCCACACATCATCTGTGTGGAGACATGGGTCAACTTACAACCTACAGACATGATCCTCTAGGGCGTACTGTGGTTATTGAAATGGGACTCACTCCACGATCATTGGTCAGTTGGAGATTAGTTTGACACCCTCTATGCATATAAAGAATGTGTTGCATGCACCTGATTTATCTATGAATTTGTTGACATTCAGTCAGATTACAAAGGATTTACATTGTTGAGCCATTTTGACCCATCTTCTCTTGTTTTTCAGACATCCTTACGGGAAACGTGATTGGGTGTGGCCATGAGCAGGGCAGTCTCTATCACCTAGTTCGAACTCCCTATGCCAGAATCTCCTCTTTACCTATTGGATCTGTCTCACCATTTACGTAGCATCTGCGCTTTGGTCATCTACCGCTTCAGAAACTGTGGTCGTGTTCTGCCCCAGATATCGCCTCACACGTCCTTTCAATGTGAGGCTTATCAGTTGGGAAAGCATCATCGATCTACCTTTCCCCAGTCATCAGAGTCGGAGTAGTAGCTTCATTTTTGAGTTGTTTCATGTCGATATCTGGGGTCCCAGTCGTGTCCCTAATTACCAGGGGCACATGTCTTATCATGTCGCCGTTGATGATTTTCTCATCTATCTTGTGTCTTCTTGTTAAAGAATAAATCTGAAGCTGGGAATGTTATAAAAAATTTCTTAACAAAAGTATGCAATGTTTTTTCTACCTCTGTGAAAATTGTGAGAATGGATAATTGCCTTGGAATTTTGTACTAATACTCTCTCCAATTATTTTTCCACCCAAGGAATTATTCATCAACATCTCGTGCCTATACTTCCCAACAAAATGGAGTTGCAGAAAGGAAACATCATCATTTGCTTGATGTCCACTTGGATGCTTCTCATTCAGAGTATGCTCCTCATTCTTTTTGGGGCGATGTTGTTCTAACGACATGTTATCTCATTAATCGCATGCCCTCGTCTGTCTTTGGGTGAGCAAATTCCTTTCTCTCTAGGATTCCCTGAAAAGGAATTGTTCTCACTTACTCCTCATGTGTTTGGCTCCGTTGCCTCGTACACCAGTTGTCTCCAGGTATTGACAAGCTCTCTCCTTGAGCTGTCAAGTGTGTCCTTGTCGAGTACTCCAGGACACAAAAAGGGTACATGTGTTATGATCTGATGCACAAGAAGTATTACGTTAGTACCGATGTCACCTTTTTCGAGTCCATCATGTACTTCTCCCCTACAGATGATAGGTGATGTCTTCTGACATTGATGAAGCCATATACATGCCATCACCACCATCACTTCCAACACATCCACCACAACCATCTCCTTTACCACCATTACCTACACCACCCATCACTTTCGATTGTAGTCCTAATTCCACCATTGCCACACCACTATACCCGCCGGCCTGTTTCTGCTCATGGTCACCTCTCATCATCTAGCATGTATGTGGGGACAGATGTGTGGTCTACTGATTTGAACTTGCCTATTGCGCTTCGGAAACAGAAACGTAGTTGTGCATTTATCCTATAGCATAAATGGTTTCTTTTGATCGCTTGACTAGTGAATTCAGGAATTTTGCTGTTGCACTAATTGCCGTAGATATTCCACGGAACTATCAAGAGGCTTTGAAGGACAAGCAATGGTGTTTGGCTATGGAAGAAGAGATGGCTGCACTTCAGTTGAGAGGCACCTTGAGCCTCGTCCTAGCTCCTACTGACGTGTCTACAGTTAGCCGTAAATGGGTATGGGTGTTTACAACTAAACAGAATTCAGATGGTAGCATTGACAGATACAAGGCACACCTGGTTGCACGAGGGGTTACACGGACATACAGGTGGATTATCTTGACACATTCTCCCCAGTTGCTCGTCATTCCACCTTACATATTCTTCTCTCCATTTATGTGATTCGAGATTGGCCGTTATTTCAGTTAGACGTCAAGAATACATTTCTATATGGTGATATGCAAGAGGAAGTCTACATACAACAACCACCTGATTTTACTGTTGAGGGGGAGTGTTCACAGGTGTTTAGACTTCATAAGGTTGATCTATGGCCTTAAGCAGGGCCCTAGAGCTTGTTCCAGAAGCTTTCAGACTTGTTTGAAAAATAGGGGTACAAACGTTCAAATGCACATCATTCTCTCTTTATATAAAAGACATCCAGAGGTATGATTGCAATTAAGGTGTATGTTGATGATATCCTTATTACAAGAGATGACATACAAGGAATTAAGAGAGCAAAGGAACTTCTGGGTCGTGAGTTTATCACCAAGGACCTTGGAGTCCTTGGATACTTTATGGGACTGGAGTTTTCCCAGAAATCAACAAGGGTTAGTGATGACCCAGAGGAAATATGCCACTAATTTTGCTAAGTGACACAAGAATGCTTAGACTGCCACCACACCTATGGATCCAAGCATGAAACTATATGTTTAAGATACTGATGAGGTTGATAGGAGGAGATACAGAGAGCTGGTAGAAAAACTTCTTTATGTTACCATTACCAGACCCGATATATCTTTTGTTGTTACTCGGGTGAGCCAGTTCATGGAGCAAGCACGTCAGGTCCATATTGATGCTATTACAGATGATACTCAGGTATCTTAAATCATCTCCAGGTGCAAATCTACTGTTTAAGAAAGGCAAGGAGGTCATTATCTCAACATGCGTAGATGCAGACTATGCAGGGTATCCAAAGAATAGGAAGTCAATCAATGGATTTGCTGTATGTTTTTGAGATTCTCTCGTCTCATGGAGGAGAAAGAAGCAAACTATTGTAGCCAGATCTAATGCTGAGACTGAGTATAGGGCTATTGCCCAGGTTAGTGCAGAAATGATGTGGGTTAAAGCCGTGCTTACATATCTATATAAGAGGTTCCCCTTCCTATGGTACTGGAATGTGACATTAAGCTGCCTATATTTATTGCAAATAATCCAACATTTCATTAACGAATCAAGCACATCGAGATTTGACTACCACTATATATGAGATATGATTCAGAAGGGGTTTATTTCCACGGTCTCATGTCAGCTCAGGGACCAGACTGCAAATATCTTCACCAAGGCCTTACTCAGAGGACCTTTCCAGAAATGCTCATCCAAGCTGAGCATGATCGATATCTATGATCCATCTTGAGGGGGAGTGTGGAGATATATATATGTCTTATGTTATTTGTACTGTTCTCTAATTTCCTTCTTATTATGAATGTCTTATGTAATTTACCCATAGGCTAATCTCCTATATAAGAGAGCCTAGGGTTCATGGAATAAACAACTAAGTGATTTTTTCCAACAATCACCAACTTCGATTCCATCTCTGGTTTCTTCTTCCCATATCTAGGTACCCAAGTGCATCATTGATTGAGGATCGATACCCTCTCCGACCTCGGAGTATATTCTCCGACGAGCGGACCTCGTTCCTCTAATCCAGACACTATAGCCCCAATATCGATCTTCCTCTGACTTCGTTCGAGCTCCAGCTTCCTTCGTAGACCATCAATGCACTTGGAGGATGAGGGAGGATCACACAGAGGTCATCGAAGGACCGCACTTGCGCCACCACCTAAGGATTAGCCTCAAGGAGACAACGTACAGTAACCGTCGGATCACACTCAATTGGCATTGTTCCTGACCCTGATCTAATCAAAGGCTACTTCTGATCCTCCCGGCTTTGGTGGAATCGAGCCGCATCCAGAGCACCTCCAGTCACCCACACGGTCTGAGGTTATAGAGCACATGAGCCTCGATCCAAAGTAGCACCACACGAGTCGAAACGAGCCCTCCTGGGCTATCTGCAGTCCAACCTCGCCAACTTCTCCTATTGCAAAATATTCCCTGCACGCCAAGACTATCACAGATAAGCTCCTCCGACTTTATGAAATTGTTATTTAGCTTAATTTGGACTCTTTTGTAATGTTTGAAGTAGCTCTAACTAAGTTTTCTTAGCAAATATGCCCACAGATTGTCTGTTTAATAACTTGTGTATTTTAAATCCAAATTAAAAAGAATTTAGCTTCGTTTGATTCATACTTTTATGCTATTTCTATTAATGTCATGCATGTTTCGATTAGATTAATAATATTGATCATTTTTTTACAGAATTAAGTCCTTAATTGTTTTGGATGTATTAATTTGCCATTAATTTTTTTAGTTGTAAAATTAGTACAAAAAAAGCAAAATAGTCCTTGATGTTTTCAATATCTGTTTAATTGAGTTTTAAACTATATGAAGGAACTTAGATGCTTCTTGATTAACTTGATTCATCGCTAAGTTAAGCATCTTAATTATGCATTAAATATAGATTGAACTTTTGTAGACCAATTCAAATCCTTGAGCAAATAATTCAGAAGCTCTTTTGTGTATTTGATTTGTGCTTGTTTTGTGTTGCAATCTATTCATATGGTAGCATTACATACTGTATCGAAAGAAGAATAAAAAACATGCATTCATTCACCTTTTCCTAGATAACATTAAATACAATAACTAGGTGATAACATTAAATCAAATAACTTAGATATTTAAACTATAAGTTAGATGACTTAATCGCTCGTGTCCCCGTGTCGACCCTGGACGTGTCCAAGTTAAAATAAGTCACACTCTCTTCACCCCAGTCACTTTAAGTGTGGTTTCTGATTAATCTCATTAGTATTACAACGATATATTAACATAGCCACATAACAATTCATCAAATGGTGATTTACCAATGACATGATGTTTTAGGCTATTTATTTAGGTTTAAATATTTATATTACTTGATTTTAGTGCCTTTAGGTCAAGTGCCATTATGTTGCACCATGTTTCCCTATTTGTTTTGTTTTTGTAATGCTTTAGTGTATACTTGTAATTTTCTCTCTATCTAGATCGTATTTGACCAAGCTTGTTGTATGGATAGGTCCGGAGGCGCCAAGGAGATCGAGGCGACATGGAGGCGAATTGCTTGGAGTGTATTGTTGAAGAACTACACAACAATAATAACAAAGAATTTTCCCACATTAAGTACGATCAGCTACGTGGATTCTTTCCTCCATTCAGATCTATCTTGGGTCATTCTCGGCCTCAGATCCAAAAACCTAAGATTCCTTCGATTAATCTTAGTCCAACACTTCTTGGGCCTTCCTCACTATCTTTTACCCGACTCAACATCCCAAAACTCGCATCTCCTAACGGGTGCATTGATGATCGTAGAAACTTTCCTCTTTAATTATAGAGAATTGTCGTAGTATAGGAGACGAATTCTGTTCAGCAAAACCACACTCTTCGAATGTTTTGGAGTATTTATACTTGGCAAGTCTACAAGGTCGAACATAGGGATACGAGCTACTTTAATGTATTTATCAAATTTTTGTCACCTAGAAGCATGTGTGAATAAATCATCATTTTCAGGCCTTCATGCAGATGTACATAATAAAATAAAACAATGTAGTTATAAGATGCGTGTATTTTTTAGTTAATTTTTCCATGCAATTATAAGAAATGCAATGCTTAAGGTATGAATGAATGCAAGGGATAATCATGCAGATAGTGGATTACAAAAATACCCTAGAGAGAATGAGAAGAAAATATGATTCAGATTCAGAGTTATTTTGAGCATGCAATTACGAGTTAACAATTATTTATGGCAGAGACAGATAGAGTAGCTGACACTATTAAACATTAAAATTTCATCAAATTCATTTTATGTCAAATGAGAAAATTAAACATGCCATAAGATAGATGAGGAAACAAGGAACAAAACAACACAAAAATCATGCAATTTAGACCTACGATGCTCAAATTATGAAAGAAACAATGCATGGGCATAAATGTAATAAAAATACAAGAAATAAAGGGATAAATAATTACAAATAGGTCCCTAGAGGGACCTATTTGCAATTTGTAAAAATCGACGGAGCCCCATTGTAATTTCTTCGCGTAGGGGCCAATTTGTAATTTAGAGAACCTGTGAGGGCATCCATGTAAAATACCCAGGTGCACATGTAAAGCACATGTATGGTACCAAAGTGTAATTTTAAAAAGCTTCCAGGTCCTTTATGTAATTTACCCAGTCCCCCACGCACCGCATGCGAGTGGGCCAGGCTCGGAGTGCGTCGAAGGCTCAGTCTACGTGGCTGGCTATGGTGCTCTGGAGTTTGGTTCAGGTCGCTTGAGCCAGTAGACTTAGTGTGAGGCTCGGGTGACCACGTGGTGTCATCGGGACCTTTCGATCCAGACGATCGGATGGTAACTGTAGCATCATCATCCACCATGAGCCATCGTAGGAGGCAGGGATCCGGGTGACCTTCATCTAGCTCCGCCTCATCCCTTCGTGCATGCTGGAGCTTTGGCGTTAAAGATCCGAAGGAGGAGGAGGCGTAGAAGGTCCAAGAAGGGGATGGTGATGAACCCTCACCGGAGAACAAGCTCTTGAACGAAGCTTCTTGCAGAGCTCCGGCTATTGAAGTCTAGGGTGCCTGCTGATGTTAGGATAGCCAAAGTGTGTGGTGTTGTGAGGTGAGATGGTGGCTGTGAAGGTGACGGGACCTGGCTAGGAGCTTCATTCTCGGTGGAGCGGGGATAAACGTGGGTCGGAGTGGGGGTGGTTCTGGAGAAGGGAAGGGGGTCGGCATGGATGTTTGATGGATGGCAGAGCAGGTCGGATGGTTAGGGAACGATGAAGATGGTGCAGTACAACGAGAAAATTAGGAGAAAAATGAAATAAAATAGTGAGGAGGAGGGTACCTCGTTGGAGAGGGGAATCCGGTCGAGGAATGGCCTATGTTGAGCATCAGAGGATGCTCAGGGTCTTCACCCGGCGTGCGCGGTCGTGCACGGAGCTCGGCGGTGCCCGGAGCAGCCGCAGCATGGTCAGGTGACCATGGATCACACCTGGGGACGGCGACCATCGTCGCCTCAACAAGATAGCCCTCCGCTATTACAGGAGGGTGGAGGAGGCTAGGGCAGAGCCCCATGGATTTGTGGATGAAGGTGATCGCGGGTGGGGCGGAGGCTTTTATAGGAGGCGGTGTGGCTATTTTTAGGAGATTTTGAATGGGTGAACGGATGGAGTAAAGGCTGAGTTTAAGGGAATTGAGGGTTACATGAAGGTCTCGGAGGAAGGGGCGACATGTAGGTGGCGTTACGACGAGGTGGGGAGGTCGGAGGTGGTAGCTATAATTGGAAGGGGGTGGCTTGGTGGCGATTGAAATGGATGAAGGGGGGAGGGGTTACAGAGGTAGGGGACAGAGATCTAGCTGTTGGATCTCGCCATCCAATGGCCTAGGTGTTGGCGCGGTTATAGGGCTATGATCAGATCAAGGATCTGATTGAACAGCTTAGGGATAGGTGCTAAAGAGAAGTCATGATGGAGAGATGGGTTAGATCCAAGGGTGAGGGGAGAAGGGGTGACGTGGAACGAGATTGACCGTAGGATGATGGGTGATCGGGGGTCGTGGGGCGCTAGGGAGGGGCATGGATCAGATCCATCAGATCTGATCTACGGGTGAGGGGAGAGCGGAAATGAGTGGTCGGATTTGATCTGGGGGGCAATCTGATGGTTTATGATAAAGGGAGACGTGGCGAGCTGTGAACCTTAGGATAGGAGGCAATCAGGTGGTTGTGAGTGAGGCGGAAAGGAGGCGGTTCAGATCTCATCATATGGTGGGATCCAATGGCTGTGGGTGAAGCGGGATTGAAGGGTGGAGATGAAGGCGGGTGAAAGAGATCTAGTGGCCTAGAAGGGCCCCGGGTGGCGGAAGATGAGGCAACCATATGGGCGGCCCAGTGGTTGCCACATGGCTGCACTAGAAAATTCAAAAATACAAAATTAAAGAAAAATATAGAAGAATTAGTTAGAGGCAAAACTAGGAAAAAGTCAATACATGAAAGTTGTAGATCTCAATGAGATCTACAAGTTTCATGTTGGACAAAAACCAAAAGAGGTCATTTGTTCAAAAGTGATTTTTTGGGGGGGTGTTTTTAAGGGGTTAAAAACACCGATTTGGGATTTTGACATTTTTTGTATGTTTTAGTTCTTTTAAGAGTTAAGAAAATTATAGACAATTATTTACCTAATTTTTATGGGGTTTTAGTGAGGAAATAATTGCAAAGTAAATAATCGTAATTATAAACAATAATTATAAGTTAATTCTACATAATATAATACTGGATAATAATGAGGAATTATTGTGATTTTTATTGGATTATTTAAGCTAAAGGGATTAAAAAGTAGACTTTAGCATGATGAATACGAGATTCATCATACCCAAATACTTAAACAATGCTCGTTCTCGAGCATCTAAAGAATGAAGAAGTTGGATTAATTCCTGACAGTGCATGTGGATTTTAAAGGCTCAATTTTCGAAGACCCTAATTTAAGTGATACTAAATTTTTGAACTCAACCATGCTCTAGTGAGAAGGAATCCAACTTCTCTAATTATCAAACTCTCTTTTTGTACATATAATATAAGGATATGAAATTTAGTGTACTGCATTTCATGAGAGTCAAGTCGAGGCATCACCCAAAATTCCAGTCTAGGAGACGCTCCTCTAGACCTAATCCTCAACACTAGGGAATAAGTCTATTCTTGCTTCAGTCAACCGTCTCATTAGTTCGTCAGCCTTGAAGTGTAGATGGACGACCAGATGATGGAGGGCATAGGAATGTGTCTATTTTTCTCTCCCTCACATTCGAACAAGGAGCCTCTCAAGTGCCTTATTCCTCAACACAAGTATATTTTTAACTTGTTGATCAATGTGTTCGTCAAGAGAGTTCATGGTCATCTGCACTTGTTTTTCTGGGAGTACAGCAGGGTGTGTCCTTTTTAAGTATCTAAGATACCTTCGATACCCAGACTTGTATCGCTAACGATGTAGAGCCCTTTTATGGTGCTAACCCAACTCCTTGGTCCTAATAGTGTTTGGTCCAAGTGGACAATTTTAAAATGGTTGGGAGTGCTCGCCATTGGTGGAAGCTCATTTGTAATTTGACTTTTGGAGGATATAGATTTTCTTTGAACATTTCTTTCTTTTCTTTTCTTTTCTTTTTGGCTAGCTCCACTATTTTTACCAAAAGTTGGTGCACACTGATCAACAATTTAAATTAAGTTTCATCACACCCTGGTACAGAGGTAAATATCAAAGAGATATCATATGAACTTGTTCAAATATTGTCTAGGGTTTTGCTGACACTTAGGTTTCTTGAAGCCTTCATTAACTTTATCCCATCCTTGAATATCTTTAGATCGAGTCTAAACTCAAATATCTAGTCCTAGTTCCTCAAGTGATAACTCAACTCATCTCATCAATCATTCAATTGTAAAAGTAATTGTGTTGGCCATATTCTTTACAAGGTAGAGATGAAGAGTGCAGTATAGCGCTCAAATTTTTTAAACTAGGGAAGTGTGGAGTATTAAGTTAAAAAACCCTAATAAGGCATGTTAACTCAGACTCTCAAGATCATAGAAATCAAGTGTCCTAAAAAATCCTAAAGCCTTGAGTGGATGCGAAAGTGTCGTGAATACATCAACTCCTTGGGTGATTGTTTTTGTGTGATTTTTGTTTTTGCAATTTTTTATGGTTTTTGATTTTCAACTTTTTGAGAGACAATGAGTGGCCCAAACTCATATGAATAGTTACATCTACTCCCAACCAGTATGGGTATAAGTACAGACCGTTAGACGGACATGTGTTACTTGAGGACGGAGCCATATAAGTATCCTATAAACCACCCACTCTGCTAAGGTAGACTGAAGTTCCCTCATTGAAAAGTAGCTACTCATTTTTATACCTAGTAGTCGACGTATCAATCAAAGAAAGTTTTTATATTTTTTTTCAAATTTTTATGGAGTTTTTGAAAAGATTAATTTTACAAAAAGTTAATTTTTACAAAAAATTAATCTCTCAATTCTAAAAAGATTTTTACACTCATTTCACAGGTTTACTTTAAACCAAAGCTGAAAATTTTTTTTCTTAAAGTTTAAAAATATACGAACTATGGATAAAGTAGATATACAATAATATACAGTATACCCCCCATACTTAAATTTTGCAATGTTCTCATAGCACACGTGATATGAAGCCATGGCTCGGTCAAATATAGGGTGATATTAGCGGAACTGAGGAGGAGGGTCCCCCTACACTTAGGTCAGAAATTGGCCTAAGTATAAGAAGACTTAGAGAGGGAGGGATGAATGAATGAGTCGAGCCCCCCTTTATACTTAGTCTAGAAATAGCCTAAGTAAAGGATCTGCATTAGGAGAGAATGGGGTTTGAATTTTTACAGAAGATGGGTGGTATCGAGGGGGGATTTGTGTAGAGATTTGGAGGTGAAAGGGGAGAGAGAGAGTGATTGTGTGAAATATACAGAGAGGAGGGAGAAGGGGGGGGTGAGTGTATATGTGCAAGTGTATGTGTGGGTGGGGGGTAGATCATCTAGTAATCTACTCTTTTATACAACACGCGGGCCCTCTAATGAGGACGCTAACAATGCACATGCAACACATTTTTTTACAACATGCAAATGCAAGCAGAGATGACTAAACTTTCTTGAATTCTCCATCATTTCTTTTGTGGCCTTCTCAGCGAAAACTCCCAACTTCACGCCTCCATGGAGATCAAGCTTCATCGATCTTCATGGGTCCTGCCACAAAAGAGAAATGTTAGAAAAATAACGAGAAAAATAATCAGCCAAAAATGATGCAAAAATGCATGATGAGAAGACCTGTAGATTTTGAAAATATTCAACACAAAAATATATCAAAATTCAACAAATAAATAAAGGTGAGATGTGTCCCTGACAATGGTGCAATATGATGATCGTGAAAATTCGCCTATTTAATTATAGAGAATTGTCATAATATAGGAGATGAATTCGATTCAGCAAAAACCATAATCTTTGAATGTTGTGGAGTATCTATACTTGGTAAGTCTACCAAGGTCGAACACAGGGACACGAGCTACTTTAATATATTTATCGAACTTTTGTCAATTAGAAGCATGTGTGAGTAAATCATCATTTTCAGGACTTCATGCAAATGTACATAATAAAATATAGAACAATGTAGTTATATGATGCGTGCAATTTTTAGTTAATTTTTCCATGCAATTATAAGAAATGCAATGCTTAAGGTATGAATGAATACTACGGATAATCATGCAGATAGTGGATTACAAAAATACCCTAGAGAGAATGAGAAGAAAATATGATACAGATTTAGTCTTTTTGAGCATGCAATTACGAGCTAACAACATATTATGGCAGAGATAGATAGAGAAACTGACATTATTAAACATTAAAATTTCATCACATTTCATTTAGTGTCAGATGAGAAAATTAAACATGCCATAAGATAGATGAGGAAACAAGGAACAAAACGACATTAAAATCATGCAATTCGGACCTAAGATGCTCAAGTTATGAAAGAAACAATACAGGGGCATAAATGTAATAAAAATGCAAGAAATAAAGGGATAAATAATTACAAATAGGTTCCTGAAGGGACCTATTTATAATTTGCAAAAATCAGAGGGCTACATTGTAATTTCTCCATTGCGTACATGGGCCAATTTGCAATTTAGAGAACCTGTGAGGGCATCCCTATACAATACCCAGGTGCACACGCGAGGCACGCACCTAGGGACCAAAGTACAATTTCAAAAAGCTTCCGGGTCCTTCATGTAATTTACCCAACCCCCACGTGCACCGCACGCGAGGGGGGCAAGCTCGGGGTTTGTCGCAGGCTCGGGCCACATGGCTAGCTATGGTGCTCTAGAGTTTGGTTCGGGTCGCCCGAGCCTGTAGACTTGGTATGATGCTCGGGTGACCACATGGCGTCATCAGGACCGTCCGATCCAAATGATCGGACAGTAACTGTAGCATCATCATCCACCGTGAGCCGCCGGAGAGGGTGGAGGAGGCTTGGGCGGAGCCCCGTGGATTCGTGGATGAAGGTGATCGTGGGCGGGGCGGAGGCTTTTATAGGAGGTGGTCCGGCCGTTTTAAGGGATTTTGAATTGGTGAACGGCTGGAGTGAAGGCTGAGTTTAAGGGCACTGCGGGTTACGCGAAGGTGTCGGAGGAAGGGGCAACGTTGTAGGTGGCGTTACGATGAGGAGGGGAGGTCATAGGTGGTATCTATAATTGGAAGGGGGTGTCTTTGTGGCGATTGAAATGTCTGAAGAGGTGGGTGGGGGGTTACGGAGGTAGGGTACGAAGATCTAGCCGTTGGATCTTGTAATCCAACGACCTAGGTGTTGGCGCGGTTGGAGGGCTACGATCAGATCAAGGATCTGATCGAACAACTGAGGGATAGGTGCTAAAGAGAGTTCATGATGGAGAGACGGGCTTGATCCAAGGGTGAGGGGAGAAGGGGTGACGTAGTGCGAGATTGACCGTAGGATGATGGGAGATCGGGTAGCCGTGGGGCGCTAGGGAGCGACATGGATCTAATCCATTAGAGTTGATCTACGGTGAGGGGAGAGTGGAAATGAATGGTCGGATTAGATTTGGGGGGCGATCTGATGGTTTAGGGTAAGGGGAGATGTGGCGAGCGGTGAACCTTAGGATAGGAGGCGATTGGGTGGTTGTGAGTGAGGCGGAAAGGGGGCGGTTCAGATCTCATCAGATGGTGGGATCCAATGGTTGTGGGTGAAGCGAGAATGAAGGGTGGATATAAAGGCGGGTGAAAAAGATCCAGTGGCCTAGAAGGGCGCCGGGTGGCGGAAGATGAGGCAACCACGTGGGCGGCCCAGAGGGCGCCACGTGGCTGCACCAGAAAATTCAAAAATGAAAAATTAAAGAAAAATACGAAAGAATTAGTTAGAGGCAAAATTAGGTAAAAAGTCAAAACATGAAAGTTGAAGATCTCGATGAGACCTACAAGTTTCATATTGGACAAAAAAGCCAAAAGAGGTCATTTGTACAAAAGTGATTTTGGGGGGTCTTTTTAAGGGGTTAAAAGCACCGATTAGGGATTTTGACATTTTTTGTATTTTTTAATTCTTTTAAGGGTTAGGAAAATTATAGACAAATATTTAACCTAATTTTTATGGTTTTTTAGTGAGGAAATAATTACAAAGTAAATAATAGTAATTATAAATCATAATTATAGGTTAATTATACATAATATAATACAAGATAATAATGGGGAATTCTTGATGAATAGAGATTCATCATGCATCAGCCGACCTCATTTGCAAATGTCCAAACCATCTTAAGCGGTTTTCTTGCATCTTATCATCGATCGAAGCTATACCAACTTTCCTTCTGATTGTATCATTCTGAATACGATCTTTACATGTATGTCCACATATCCACCTTAGCATTTTCATTTCTACTACTGCCATTCTCCGCACATGTCTATGGTTCACATGCCAACACTTAGATCCATATAGCTTAACAATTCTCACGGTTGCTTTGTAAAATTTTCCTTTGATTTTCAAAGGAATTTTATTATCACATAGAACAGTAGAGGCTCCTACCCACTTTAGTCAATCTGTATTTATTCTATGAGTAACATCTCCATTGATTTATCCATCATGTTGCAAAATAGATCTCAAGTATCTGATGAATCTCGTATTCATCATGCTAAAAAATCCTTATTAAAATCCCTGCTTAAACAAGCCAATAAAAATATCCTTTAAAAATCTATTTTTATCATGTACAATATTGTGTATAATTAACCCTTAATTATTGTGTATTTAATTGCCCTTATTTTTCTGTAATTATTTTATAACTCAAAAACCCCTAAAAATTAGGTAGATAAGTTGTCTATAATTCACTGACCTTTAAAACCACTAAAAAATACAAAAACAATTCAAAACCACAAAAATCGGTGTTTTTATCCCCTTAAAAATACCCCCAAAAATAGCTTTTGTACAGATGACCTCTTTTGGCTTTTTGCCCAACATGAAAGTTGTAGATCTCGTCGAGACGAACAACTTTCATGCTTTGACTTTTTCCAAATTCGGCCTCTAACTATTTATTTTATATTTTTCTTTGTTTTTTATTTCTAAATTAATATGATTGGGCCACGTGGCGCCCTCTGGGCCGCCCACGTGGCCCGCTCTCCTTCCCGCCACCCGGCGGCCTCCTGGGCCGTTGGATCACATCAATCTCGCCTTCATCTGAGCCGTCCACCCCGCTCCACTTCTTAGCCCTTGGATCCATCTTCCAGATCAGATCATGACCGCACACTGGCGCCTAAACCACAGCCCTCCGATCTTCTTTCCATCTACGCCTACCCTCCTGCCACGTCACCACTTCTCCAAAGCCATCCGATCAATCCATCATCTAACGCTCCTCGACACGCCACGTCCCCCTTTAATCCCTCACCGTTAGATCGCCCCCATCGTTCGATCTTAGCCATTCACATCCGCTCCGTTGTCAGCCGTTCGATCAGATCCTAAGGATCTGATCACAGCCCTTGCCGCTCTTCCATCCCAGCCGTTGGATCATGGAATCCAACGGTCAGGAGGTCGTCTCCTACCTCCGAAGCCCCCGTTCCCAGGCGTTACGAATCTCTCGCGCGCACTGCCCCCTTCCATTTTTGGAAGGCTCCTCGGACCTCCCTTCCTCGTCGTAACGCCACCAGCACCTTCCCCTTACCCCCGTCATCCTCGCGCAACCACCATCAAGTCCCGCCATCACTCCCTCGCCATTAAACATCCATTTCAAAACGCCCCTGCACCTCGTAACCTTCGACCTCCACCTGCTATAAAACACCATCCCCTGCCACCGGATCGACTTGTCCACCATTGTGGGCTCTAGCCCAGTCTCCCCCGCCTCTCCGGTGACAGCAGAGAGGGCGGGGCGTTGAGGCGAAGAAGGCTTTTGTCCGGTGTCGACCCGCGGTGGCTCCGCCGCGTATGGGTGACCTCCGGGCACCACCGAGCACCGGGAATGATCGCCCCCGTCGTGCGAAGATCCCCCCGAGGTCCGATGAAGGCCTCAGCCTAGATCACAACCTCCACCAACACCTCGCTCCGGCGAGGTGTTTTTCCCTTGTTTTCTCCAAATTTTTCACCCCATCTACCCTTCACTCATCCTCCATTTAAACCGATCACCAGCTTCGCAACAACGCCATCATCCTCGTCAACCTCCTCCGACTCACCCTTCCCTTCTCCACAACCATGTCCACCTTCCGCCACCTCCTCGTCTGCTCCGCCAGGGAAGGAGACCCTGGTCCCCCGCTCCGACCACCTTCCTGGGACTCCATTTCACCCACTTTACACTCACAACATGCTTCGGCTTTGACTAACCTTGCAGGTATCTTGATTGGCCGGATCTCGCGCCGGAGCTCCTCCGAGCTCCTATACTCCGGCGAGGCTTCACCAAGTTACACCGCCGATCTCCCCTGAAGCTTCGTTGGATCTCCAGGACCTCCGCCAACGTGTCTACTCGCTCCTCGGACCTCTGCCTTGCATGGCGGAGCTCAGCGGAGCAACCTGCGGTTCACCGGAGCTCCGCCTCCTCCGGTGACGCACGGTGGAGGAGAAGATACAGTTACCGTTCGATCGTTCCGATCGAACGGTTCTGATAGGGACACGTGGACACGCCAGGCCTCCCTCCGAACCAACTGCTTCGGGCTACTCGGGCCTATGCCCGAGCCTCCAGACCACGCCACGTGTGCCTGAACCTGCGGACGGACCCGAACCTAGCCCTCACGTGCCTTGCACGTGGGGTGTTGGGTCATTTGCATGCCAGACCCCGGAAATTATGCTATTTGCAAAATGGTCCCCAGGCACGTGCCTCACGTGCGTGCCTGGGTTATTTACATGGACGCCCCCAGGTTTTCAGAAATCACAAAAAGGCCCTGCACGCAATTGGAAAAATTACATCTGGGCCCAGGCAGTTTTCCATATTTGCATTTAGGTCCCTCCAGGGACCTAAATGCAATATTTATCCTTTATTTTTCTTGCATTTTTATTACATTTATGCCCTTGCACTGTTTTTAGCATAACTTGAGCATCGTAGGTCCAAATTGCATGATTTTAGTGTCGTTTTGATCCTTGTTTTGTCCTCTACAATCTAGCATACTTATTTGTCTCATTTGACACTGTTTTAAATTAAGTGAATTTTTATGTCAAAATGGGACCATGCTCTATCTGTCTTGCTAGATTTGATGACCGATTTTTAATAATGTGTTCAATTAGACTCTAACTTCATTCACATTGCATTGCTCACATTTTAGGGTATAATTGTAGCATTTGATTCATCATGCATGTTCCTTTGCATTATTTGCCCATGCATCACTTTAATTCGCATAAAAATCGATAAAAATACATGCATCATAACATCACTTTGCATTGCCTTGAAAATATCACAGTGCTTCAGAATTTGCATATGGACCTGAAAATGAGATTAATTGACATTGAACTTCACGAATCAAAATTCAAAAGCTATAATTAAGCAGTTGTGTCCCTGTGTTCGACCTTGGTAGACTTGCCAAGCACAAATATTCCACAGCATTCAAAGACTGTGGTCTTTGCTGAACAAAATTCGCCTCCTATACTACGACTTAAGATATATTTATTATCGAGGCGAATTTCGCGTTCATCAGTATCTAAAAGAATATTTCTTATGAATATTATCATTGCCGATCTTCACCTCAATTCCTTCACCGTTGCTTCCATCAAAAGTGGACTCCATATATTCAGTCTTAGTCATACTGATACGAGTCTTTTAGTATCTAATGTCTCCAAACCTACAACTTATCATTTGCTCTATCTCTAGTCTCAACAATCAACACAATATCATCGTCAAATAACATACTCGAAGGTATCTCATCCTGAATGTGACTAGTCAACTCGTCCATAATTAAAGTAAAGAGGAATGGACTCGAAGTTGGACTTTGATGTAGACTGATGTTGATGTCAAAATAGTCAGTCTTCACATATTGGATCCTTATGCAAGATGATGCCCTTTTATACACATCCTTTATGTGATTAATGTATAGGTCATATACATGTCTCTTGTAAAAAACTCTCCATAATATCTCTCGTGGGACAGAGTAATAAGCCTTCTCCAAATCAATAAAAATCATATGGATATTCTCCCTTTTAGCTCTATAAATCTCCAATATTGTCCTCAACAAGTGGATGACTTCGATAGTTGAGCGACTTGGCATGAATCCTAATTGGTTTTCTTTTACCTTGGAAACTTGCCTCAACCTTCTTTCAATCACACGTTCCCAAATTTTCGTAGTATGCCTCATCATATTTATATATCTATAGTTCACACAATTTTGAATGTATCCTTAGTTATTATAAATAGGTACCACGATGTATCTGTAGGAATGTCTCTGTGATCCAATCTTTAGGTATTTTCTTGCTTCATCAAATAACATTGAATAAATTTGTAAGCCAAGTAAAATCACATTCCATAATTCTATAGGAATGTCATCATGTCCTATACCTTTCCCAGGTTTTATAACCTTCAAAGCTTCCTCTACTTCCTTCCTTTGTATTTGTCTATAGCTAGCACAATTCAAGTAACTTTCACTAATAGCTAGATCTCTTTTTATTTTTTACTTATTCATTTATAATTATTTATTTATTTTTTAATTCCATTTTAGTTTAGTTTTTATTATTTTCCACCAACTCCAATTCTCTCCACCTCTCCCACTTCTTTCACAACTTCTACCCCACTTTTTTTTCTAACTTCTCCATCTTCCTCCTTCGTTTATTCCCTTCATCCTCTTCATTTTTCGCTATCCACCAAAATCGAGAGAGTAAGGGAGCCACCAGCTCAGCGTGCTCGACAGTGACAACGATCGAATAAGTTTTCGACGTGACGATGATTTCCATCGTGTTTGGAGAGATCGGAGGTGGAGAGACCGACCTCATTGCGGTCGCATCCAAGCTATGTAGCTTCTCTGATTTTTCGTCGAATCAGATCGAGACCACGACAGGAGTTCAGCATAGATGCTCCACAATCCGACGAACCACATATGCAAGTTATCCTTCTCCTTTTCCTCATTTTTCTTTATCTAACATTTTTTATTGGTCTACACCATATCACCACCAATCATCACAATCACCACTATCATCATCAACACCACCTCTTTATTATCATATTCACCACCTCTTCATTCCCACTTTTTAATTACATGTTGAAAAAAAATTAAAATAATAAAATCAAAACAAAACAAAAAAAATAAAAAAAGTTGCATCTCTCCAGGCCATCCTCCAGCCAACCATCGTCGATGCATGCCACCTCATGTGTGCAACTCCATCGCCCCTGGCAGCACCCGCTCGCCCTCGCGCCTCTTCTCCACCTCTGTGATCGCATACACGGTTGCAGCTCCCAAGGACACCACCCTCCTACTGCACCTCTAGTCCGTCGCGCCTTCCAAGCGCCTCCGTCACTGCTCTCCCACTGCTTGCAATGTTACCTTCTGCCTCGTGTTGTCGCTGCAACCACCTCCCTCATCAGCATACCCCACGTCGTCTCTCCATGCCTTCGCATCCACATCATGCTTGCATCTCCCTGCTTACGTCTCCACACACGCTGACCATGTGCCACCCCCAAACCAACAGCCATCGCGCACGCCGCTCCCTACCTATGCCCTCGGCCCCTGGCCCTCTCCCCCAGCCCCACGTGCAACTGTATACACCTCTGCATCGCCCGCTGCCTCTCCAATGCCCCATTTCCCTCCTTGCGAAGCACCTTTCCCAAACGCCTCCGCGTCCCCGCGCGCACCCTTGACTACCGCAGCTAGCCACCTCCCTCGCGGCGTGGACGATAACCGCCCATTCTTAGAACCTAAGAAAGGCGAAGAAGGTCCATTTTATTTTTATTATTTTATTTTATTTTTGTGAAAATTACAGTTTCTCCACCTCATGTTTAGTTAATTGCAAAAGTTCCCCTGTGCACATTTCAGTTTGTTTATTTTAATTCCTGTATTGCACAGACAACCCTGTGTTTACGCTCTTATTTGGACATCATTTCATCATCATTTCTCTAATTAAAAAATAACATGTTGTAGATCAATTAATTCGATATCTCTTGGTTATTTATTTATAATTTTGTGAGCATTTGATAATTAATTACAATTATTTTGATGAAAATAATTTTACCCAATTCGTGATCTTAAATTCATATTTAATTAACTCTTACTCTAAAAATTATGCAAAAATCAGAGATGATGCGTCTAAATGTGGTTTAATTACTATCCAAATTTCATTAAAAATGGATATATCTTGTAAATAAAATAAATTATTGAGTGATTTTTGTCATTGATCTTTTATTAAATCCACGAATAATATTTTTGCAAAATTTCAAGTCTCGTGGATTATTCATATAAATATCTTTAAGAGATAAATCAGTCTCTGGATAAATTGATGTTTGGATTAATTAGGGATAAAATACTCACAGTTACTTTGTTTCCATTACAAAATTCATAAATCTCAAAAAATTTCAAAAAATTATTGTAGCTTCATGTCATCATGTTTAACTCTTAGTAAAATTTTCATTAATTTTGCACTCTGTTTTATGAAAAATTATATAAAAATCCATAAAAGTTTACGTTTTTCGTTGTTGCATTTTAAACTCAAAAATTCCAAAAAAATACATTCTATATTCATAATTGGATTACATTTCTAGGAAAAATACAATTTTGCTAAATTGGATTAATTGCACGTTAAAATTAATTTGTCTAAGTTGTTTATTTTCTTAATAGCCTAGTTCAATCATATTTTTTACATTCGCATTCATATTGCATAAAAATATAAAAAATCATGTTACGAAAATCGTGTTCTAAGTGTCCTAAATAGATCCTAGATTGTTCCTTTCCTCCATGAGTTGATCCTGGTGTTTGCCCTGGTAAAATAAAGACAAAACCGTACATTAATTTGTTGATTTTTCATTTCGTATGGTTAATTTTTGATCGATCCTGATTATCCGACTACAACAACACGACACATTTAACATAGGCTAAATTCAAGCTCATCAGATGGCGTTATTGCCTGGGAGGCAAACGGCTTAGGATCCTTTTAGAAAATTAGAATTAGGTTTTCCAATCACTCGGGTAGTCTGATCCCTGAACCACTTATAATTATTTCATTTTTTATCTTTTTCTTCATTTATTTCTATATTTATTTTTGTATATATTTTTAAATCTCTATCTGACATAAATTTTATCTTTATGTGCGAGGAATCGGTGGACTTGGAGCGGCTTTCTTGAAGTCGACGCATCTTGAAGTGCATCAGAAGCCGAGGATTTGTGGAGCGAGCCGACTGTTGAGACGTCAAGAAGATTTTTGAAGAGTGGCTTTTATTTTTCATTTTTAAATTAATTCATAATTATTTGCCTGATTTGTAGTAAATTCCGTTTGGGATCTCGTGTGTGTATCAAGACTAGACATTGGACCCTTCGTGGTAGTTTGGTTGATTGATGTAGACTAGGACATGCACTTGCAGCTCTTAGAGCTTTTTTAGTAGAATATTCTATTGCGTGTGCTTGTAATCTATAGGACCACACATCACACTTAACGAGACGTACCTAGACCGTAGAGCTATTAGTCAAAATTAAATTACTCATCACTCGCTAATAGAATTGCGTGTCTAGGAATGATTTTCTCGCTTGCATTTCACATGGTGTAAAAGTTTCAATTCTGTATTGCATCCCACATGTAGAGCACGAGGATCACTATAAGTCTTTTGAACTGGGCATGCATCATTGATTTCATTGCTTGCATTGGTTTTTCTCGACTCCCTTCCCATTGATTTTGAAACTTAGGTTTAAAGAAAATGGAGACTGATCGTTAGGCATGCCATGTTTGGTGGATTAATCAAGTGAAAATCAAACTTAAAATTAAGACTACTAATCAGAGTTGATAAAAAACTATTGACTAAATTAACACTTGTTTTTAGGAGAGCAAAACCCTCATTGTATGCTGTACTATTGTGCTTGTTGAGAGGTGAGGACACATCCCTAGGATAGTGCCAAAACCCTACTTTTAAACCTTGCATAATCGGATGTATATCTTGATTGATCACCTAATTAAATTGAAAAGATAAACAGTCGCACCTTTGCGACCATCACTGTGATGAGTAGGTGAACTCGAGGTTTGCTCTTATGTTTGTCTGTTTGTTTGTTTTTCTGTGCACTTGCACGTTTTCTACCTTGATCTTCTTCCCTCGGGCGGGCTGCTTTTCCGGGCTTCCGGAAATCTGCAAGTCCTTGCTGGAATCCGATCCAGTCAGCTAGAACCAAAGATGTCGGGATATTGGTCATTATATCCAGGTCACTCCTCTTCGACCATATTACGATCATCTCCACCATCTTATTCCTCCTCATACCCCCACCCATACCGTGAAGTCAGAACTCCAATTGACTTCCCCACTTCTTCGTACTCCTCACCTACCCCCACATTCTTACATCCCTGACCAACTTCCACCCTGGATTGACTCACCGTATTCCTGACTGGTTGTTGGAATTGAGGAAAACTTTTAAGAGCAAGCCATTGTTGAGATGAGTGATTGGCAGAATCAGTTGCTCCCACATACCTCATTCTCACCTCAAGTTGGTACCCGACATTAATTCCCATATACACATCTCGACTTGACCTCAGGGTATAATATGGTTGATCGATCGAACCAAATGGAGAGGCCTGTACCACATGATCTTTCGGACATGATTAACCGTAGAGATCAAGCCCAAATTAACTAGCCTTCATACCACCCATTCGGAGAGCCTACATATACATGGTATTGGACTCAGGAGACCGATCTACAGACCCCCTGTCTATTGACTCCACCACATAAGGCTCTGACCAATATCTGCCAAACAGATGGGCTATACTCAATACAACATTACACGCTTGAGTCAAGGTGTGTTGAGTATGAGATCCCACATTCTTAGCAGTATCCTTCAACTGAGTAGACATCTCTCATGCTGTGCCATGAGAACTTTTTGGAAAATGACCTTTCTAGACCGATCAAGAGTTCAGGTATGAAAGTGGATCATGGATTTTGCGGATTGAATTGTGAAAACTTGGAAGACACTAGATTGACCACATGTCATGTACTGCTGGAGTCACTTCTACCTCCATCTTCTACTAACCATGTTCCCTCCAAAGTAGAGTTTGTGTATTCTTCTTAACCTATCAAAAAGACCAAAAAATTGAAAAACCCGAAAACACCATAAAAATTGAAAGTGGAAAAGACTTATAAAAAATGGGACCCTGTAATTATGAAAGCGATTGATATAGAGTTGATTTTTGAGCTTCCGTTAATAAAGGCCATAGATCACTTCCTCGACCTCAAATTATATGTGAGGAGTAAATTGATGTCTAAAAGTTCGGGCAATAAGAGGCCAAGGATTGAGAGACACATAGTGTCTGTGGCAACCTCCTTGGTGATGGGGAGAAAGACCAAGAGCCGTAGATTGAAGAGGTTTCCTATGGTTGACTATGAAATCAAAGACACTACCTTCACCCATGTTGGAATCAATGATGACTCGCTAATAAATATCCTCCCGACCTTCGTGTTTGCCAAGCTCAAACTCGTGTCAAGTAGGAAGACGAGAGAGATTGTTCAGTTGATTGATCGGTCTATAAAAGAATCTAGAGGAATCATTTCAGTCATCATTACTTTCTTATGTGCTCTACTGCAGGTAAACTTCACGATCATTGACATTGAGCACCGAGGAGACTTGATCTAGTCTCCAATCATTCTCGGGAAGTCGTTCTTAGCCTTGGCTAAGGAAACTATAGATTGCGAGACTCGAGAGATCGATTTCACTACATTTGGAGTACTCCAATCTCACCCGATCTTTGAGGACACACGATATTCTAAGGTAACCCGAATAGCCGCAGACAATCGTTACCATCGAGAGACAGATGAATCCCATCTCTCTACTACACCTAAGATACCGACTGTCCATACGACCATTGGTTTAGAGACTCCCCATACCTCTACTTCACCAACTACTTGCATTACCACCACTGTGACAACTTCTAAAGAAGACTCACAACTATAAGCTATCCTTGAGTCGGACACGATCTTTTCTGATTGCCTTAAACCATTTCGATGATCTGACAAATGAGCCCATCATTGCCAAGACAACTGAGAGCAATGTTACATACCGGAGATGTGTGCTGACCTTACAAAAGTATGGCAATGCGTATGGTGACTCGTCTAATGAGGAACCCATGGTCATCATCGGACCACATCTCGGACCTTCAAAGCAGACAACTCGGACTGAATTGTCCCCACCCAAAAACACGGTTGCCCCTTCCTCTAATCGGTTATCTAGTGAGAGGATGTTGAGAATTGATTCCTCGATGTGTTACCCCGAACTCCTCAAGGTGCTTCACTCTCCTCTACCTCTCAATGCTTCAGGTTCTAAAAAACCGACTAAGAAAGTTTCCTTCAACATACCAGAGAAGGAATTTTCTAAGGAATCCTCATCGGGTCCGGATGAGGTGATTTATATGAGTGAGCTCAGTTCGGTTGTTCTTAAATCTTATCTGTGCAAGCAACCGTGTGTCGACCCTAGTTGTCACAATAATTTTTTATTATCCATGTCCGAGTGATGGAAAACAAAGAATAATGAGTCGGAGCACATGGAGCCATCTCATTATCTTCTTACTTTTTCTTGAAGCGAAGAAAAAATGTGGCTGACTAACTGATCTTTTCATCAGTTGATGAAAGAGCCCAATGCAACAAAATGCATGTTGGGTCTTTGAAACAGTTCGAATCATTTCGATACTAATTGATCTGTTTTACTGAGAAGGTCCACAATTTAAGTCCGTAAATCCCTATAGATTCTATATTACATTATTTGTATAGTTTTTGTTTTGTCATTAGTGCTTGTTTGTGACAGATTAGTGTTGGTTCATTTGGTTTGGTTCGTCAATAGAAATGAAAAGAATGTCACGACCGACGTAGGTATCCATATGTAAACATAGTATCTATTTACATGCGCTCGAATGACTCCTTCTCATAATGAGAATGTACATAACCCTTCCTGGTTTGGTTCGGCATGGAATGAACTTATAATCTGATGATCAAATCAATCCCATGATTATAAGTTGATAACCACATCCAAGATACCTTCACCTCATTATTATTCATCTGAGGATGTTTCCGACAATGACATATATGTATATTACCCACCTCCTCGCTCCCACAAGAAGATCCGCCACATACCTTCTTGATCCTTGTATATTTCCACTCCTCCTTGTATGGTTTTTCTTTCTTTTGTTTCCCTCCCTCTCCAGTGATTTGTATTTCTCACCCTGGCTCCATATCATTTCATTTTATGGCTATACTTAGGATGACCATATCCTAAGAATAGGGGGGAGAGTGACTCAAGTCACTTCTTCTTTTCTTCACCATTCTCTATATATTCTCTAGATCTCATCGGTTCTCACATTCACTCTTGTCCTAGAATTAGGCTGACCATAGCCTAAGTATAGGGGGGATAGATGTACGCCATGTGTATATACTCATCCATTTCTCTGATTTACCTCGTCCGTCCCATTTTTGCTCATCTTCTACACTTAGGATGATCAGAGCCTAAGTATATAGGGGCAGCTCGACTTCTATACTTTTTGTTATTTAACTCTCTTATGCTTAGCAGGAGCTATGTCTTTTCCTCGGTTCTCGAAATCCGAGGATATAACACCTGCAACGTATAGGGGGCATGTATATATTACATATATATTTACCCATAGCTCGTACTTTCGCGTGTATCTATTATGTAATAATTATGAGTGGGTAAAATTGGTAAAAAAGTTTTTGTAAAATACATGTATATCTGTATAATATCTATATTGTATATAAAATATGTATAAATTTGTAAAATTCTTGTAAATAATACTTTTATAAAATTTGTTGTAAAATAGGAGGTATACCAAAAAAATTAAAACTTTTGAAAAAAAGAGTCTTCTTATTTACTCTGCATATCATCATTGCATTCATGAAAAAAATTCTTGCACTCCATTCATATACATTGCATGTCATCCACATTTCATTTGCATATCTTGCATATGCAAAGTGAAAAGTTAGTGGGTTCTGAACCAAGTTATGAATAGAAGTCGAGGATGGATTTGATTTGACTTTAATCTACCTAATTTCAGAGGAACTTTATAGGAACTAGAGTTAAGATTTTTCAGGTCGAGTGACTTAATTCTTTGAGTCCGCAAGTCTATGTTCACATGTCATCTTCATTGGTCTAAGTAGAATATTTCATACATAAGCACTATTCTTTTAGACAGTGACCTAACTTGGACAAGCACCATGCACAAAGCTCTTCATTGATGAGGTCATGAGGAGGTAGAATACTTTGGCTTGGAGTAGCACACGGGTGGAAACATCTGTCCTCCTCTAGGGAGGGTAGTGCATCTCAACCTAGTCTAGTGGCGTCGACATCTAACGACGGAGTGCTATGGGTTGCAATAAAGCTTGAGGGATAGTCTACTGGATCAAGAAGAAAAACTCCTTATGTACATGATGTACCTTGTATATATGTAAAAAAAGAAAAAAAGGAAAAAAATTAAAGAAAATGAAAGAAAAATAAAGAATTCCAAAAAGGGGGAAGACCTGATTGAAAATAAAATGCATGCCGTAGTGTGTAAGCTAGGCGTATGCTTCAAAGTCTCATACTCAGGAATCCTGCAGCTAGAGACTTGGCTACACTGGTCAAGCTCCACGTATATTTGACTACACTGATCACAATCCATTCTCTTCTCTAGCCCCTCTTCTTAAGTTGGTTGCACTTGATCTTAGAAGGGAATACCCCCCTCCTCGAGGAAAGAGTTGCTAGACCGAAAAATTAGAGTTACCTTATTAGAGGAGGTTATTTCTTTGTCATTTCTGATGTGGAGAGTTATATTTCATTTACACAGTACAAGTGATATTCATAGTCATCAGAATTTGCGTATGAGGATTTGTTCTGACCTGACTGTTGAGGAGACTTGAATAGAGACTTGTGGAACTTAAAGGCTGTTAGGTCTTAAATTCAATTCTGAATAAGGTTATGCCACATTATCAATCCAAAGGTCGGGTCGAGCTTCATTTTAACATTTTGTTTATTTCCTTGGTATGGAACCCAAAATCATTTCACTTTTGCATTTCATTTTAGTTGCTCGGGACGAGCAAGGTTTATAGGGCATTGATGAATTTGTGATTGATCACTCTAAAAGTTGAAAATATAGCTTTGCTCCCGATCAATTAGTTGCATATCTCCTTTTATTTTGCATTATTCTCACTCATGCATTTAGAATTAATCTCTACATTCTAGCATGCATATTTTCTACGACCTGCAGTTATACTCTCATTCATCCTTAACGTGACACAAGATCCTTAAGGATCCAACTCAAAACACATCAATTCCCATGATGTAATTCCTCTGTTAAGCCTTAGATTAGCATAACCATAAATACTAAGTATATACTTACACATATATTAATTCATACATTTATATACTCATATTTATGCTCTTTTTAACTTCCAAACCCTAACTTTCCAAACCATTGCATCCATTCGATGCTTAGACCTTATTTTAGCAGAAATCACAAAGCAACTTTTTACACTTTCTCAAAAATAGCCAAATTAGGGTTCTTCGTAGTAAAGAGCGTAAATACAGAAATCTCAACGATCTTCTATGAAAACCCAACAACAAAAAGGAAGGATTTCGTTACCTAATCAAGTTCTCTCTCGCGTATGCAGTGCTTTATCGTGATTCTTTTTCAACATGATGATTTATAGCTCCTGAAACAATCGAATTTCATTTTCATATCAAAAATGCTAAGAATATGCCAAGAACGTGAAGAACAAATGAAGAACACGAAGAACGTGAAGAATACACGAAAAACAGGAAGAACATATTTTCTCTTGAAATTTTGGCAGAGCTTCCCTTTATACGGGGTGATATTTCTAGGAAAATTTTGGCAGAGTTTCCCCTTATACGATGTGATATTTCTAAGAAAATTTTGGCAGAGTTTCCCCTTATAAAATTACTGAAAGGAAAACAGAAAGGGAACTGAACATGAATCGAAAACCTAGCTCACGAAGCAAACTAAAAGAGGATCGTACCTTCCTCCTCCTCATTCTCCCGGTAGCGCTTCGCTAGTGCTCCTTCCTCGCCTCCTACTCCTCCTCCCGACCTATCGACCCTAGCCCTTGGGGTGGCGGTGGTAGTGGAAATCGTAGAGAACGAATGGGTAGGGTGGGCTATTTATAGGCTCTAGAAAACCACTAACCATGGTTAGAAAACCATAGTTTATACCTTAACTGCGGTTAGCAGCCCATGGTTTTGGCCAAAACTTATCCGAAACTTAGGACTTAAGTTAGAACATTCCAGAGGATTCTAGATTCACTAATTATGCTTAATTAACACTAATCGTGATTAACTTTCATTCACGATTTAACTTTCTCGGCTTAGGCTTATCTTTTGCTAACTATTGATTAGTGTTCGCTAATGGTCATTAGTGGTTTCTAATCCATCATTAGTTTTTTTTAATCATGCTTAATTAGTCTTAGTGACAGTTATTATGGGTTAATGACATTTTAAACCTCCCTACTTCTCTTTCTTTCGAAAATCATAACAAATCGAAACAAAGTCTGATTCACACGAAACAAATTCCGTTGGTTTTCTCTTGACGAGCCGTATCTTATTATATAGGATCCGAGAAATGCCAAGTTCAAAACTTTACAATTATAACAACCTTAAAGAAAGTCTCATCCTCGATACTTATAATGATGGCATAACAACCTTAAAGAAAATGAATGCCATTTCATTTATAAAGAAGATATACAACACATAGTGTTATCACTCAAACAAATAGGGGTATTTCTCTCATTTCCGCATCATGTTCCCATGTGGCTGCTTTAAACTCTTGGTTCCACCACAATACTTTAACTAGAGGCACCTCTTTATTCCTCAACTTCTTGATATCTCTATCTAGTATTTCTACAGGTATTTCTTGGTATGTCAAGTCTAGCTCAACATGTAAATCATAATAACTTATCTTATTCTCTGGATCCCTAATGTACTTTCTCAGATTTGATACATGAAAAACATCATTTATTGCCGAAAGATGTGGAGGAAGCGCAAGTCTATATGCAACTTTTCCTATCCGCTGAATGATTTCAAAGGGACTCATGAACCTGGGTGCCAACTTTCCACGCAAGCCAAGCCTCTAAACTCCCTTCATAGGCGATACTTTGAGGAATACAAAGTCTCCTACTTCAAACTCAAGATCTTTTCGCCTGGCATCACTATAGCTTCTCTGACGACTCTGAGCAGTCAATAGTCTTTTTCGAGCAAGCTCTACAGCTTCTCATGTCTCTTGGAGTCTATCTGAATCATAAAGGTTATTTATCCCGACCTCTTGCCAACATAGAGGAATAGTACACCTACATTCATATAGTGCTTCAAATGGTGCCATACCAATACTTGCATGGTAACTATTGTTGTAGGTGAATTCTGTAAGAGGCAAATGTTTAATCCATGATCCCTTCCATTTTAAGGCACATGTTCGTAGCATATCCTCTAGTATCTGAATCATACAATCTGATTGACCGTTTGTTTGTGGATGATATGTTGTGCTCAAGCATAGATGTGTGCATAAGGCTTTCATGAAGTTCTCCCAGTAATGTGAGGTGAATCGTGATTCTCGATCGGAAATTACTTCCTTTGGAATGCCATGGAGACGGATTACATGTGTAATATATAACTCAGCAAGCTGGTCTGGAGTGAAAGATAAGCTTATTGGAATGAATTGTGCTACCTTGGTCAGACGATCAATTATAACTCATATACTCTCTTTTCCACCAATCGTTTGAGGTAAGCCAATAACTAAGTCCATGGAAATGCTTTCCCATTTCTATTCAGGTATAGGGAGGGGTTGCAATAATCCTGGTGGCTTTTGGTGTGAAGCCTTTACCTGCTGGCATGTAAAACATGAATTCATGAACTCAACGACATCCTTCTTCATTCCCGGCCACCAAAAACTTGAACGAATATCCTTATACATCTTCGTAATTTCTGGATGAATAGATAATCTTGAGCGGTGCGCTTCGCGTAAGATATCTTTCCTCAATTCGGGTGTATTTAGTACACAAACTCTATGATGGTTATACAACATCCCAGCTTGTATATGGAATCCCTCTATCTCAATCTGCTCAAGTTGTTGTCTCAAGTCCTTAAGGACTGGATCATCCTCCTGTCCTTTCTTTATTCTATCCCAGATCTCTGGTTTGTATCTGTGAGGAATAGTTATAGTATCGACACTACTATCAAATGGTTTCCATTCACTTAACGTTGATAGTAAACCCAGAAATGGATAGCACTTACCAACCCATATGAATAAGTTCTACTACTACGGACATCTGCTATGACGTTCCCCTTATCGGGATGGTAGGAGATGGTGCAATCATAGTCTTTCAAAAGCTCTAGCTACCATCTCTGTCTCATATTGAGCTCCTTCTGATCAGACATATATTTTAAACTTTTATGATCAGTGAAGATTTCAAAAGTAATACCATAGAGGTAGTGTCTCCATATCTTTAAAGCGAAAACTACAACAATTAATTCAAGGTCATGTATCGGGTAGTTCTTCTCATGTGTCCTGAGCTGTCGCGATGCATACGCAACTACCTTACCATGTTGCATAAGAACTACCCCAAGTCCTTCTTTAGATGCATCAGTGTACACTATAAATCCTTCAGTTCCAGAGGGTAGAGTAAGGATAGGTGCATATGTTAGGCATTCTTTCATGTCTGAAAACTAGTTTCACATGCATCAGACCATATGAATGGGACTTCCTTCGGATTCGGCCTAGTCATTGGCAATGCTATTCGTGAAAAGTCCTTCACAAATCTTCTATAATACCTAATTAAACCCAGAAAAGATCATATTTATGTGACAGTCTTCGGACGTTCCCAACTTATCACTGTACTAACCTTTGCAGGATCAACTGATATACCTACCTCTGAAATAACATGACCTAAGAAGGATACTTCAGTCAACCAGAAGTCACATTTGCTATATTTAGCATACAATTTATTCTTTCTTAGTATTTCGAGTGCCTGCCTGAGATGGTGTTCATGTTGGTATTTATCCTTGGAGTAAATGAGGACATCATCAATGAATGCTACTACAAAGTGGTCTAGGAACTCCTTGAATACTCGATTCATGAGATCCATAAAGGCCACTGGGGTATTTATCAGTCCAAAAGGCATAACTGAAAATTCATAATGCCCGTATCTAGTTCAAAAAGCTGTTTTAGAAATATCTGTATACTTAATTTTCAACTGATGGTATCCAGATCTTAAATCAATCTTGGAATACACCTTCGAACCCTGTAATTGGTCAAAGAGATCATCTATTCTTGGCAGATGATACTTATTCTTTATTGTTCTCTTGTTTAGATGTCTATAATAAATGCACAACTGTATCGACCCATCCTTCTTCCTTACAAACAAAATAGGTACACCCCATGGTGAAGTACTAGGATGAATGAAGCCTTTGTCTAATCGTTCGTGTAACTGTACCTTTAACTCCCGTAACTCCGTCGGTGCCATCCTATATGGAGGAATAGAGATAGGCTGAGTATCAGGTGTGAGAGAGATTTCAAATGCAATCTCTCGCTCAGGTGGTAATCTCGGTAATTCTTCTAGAAATACATTAGGAAACTCGCACACTATAGGCACATCTTCTATCATTCTATCTGACCCTGATATAGTGGATACATAAGCTAAATAGTCTTGACACCTTTGTTCTAACAGTTATTGAGCCTTTAGAGTAGAGATGTATTTGACATCATCACTGGATGTCTTTCCAATAAACTGGAACTCTATCGAGTTAGGAATGTAAAAAGTTATTGTCTTCTGGAAACAATCAAGGCATGCATGATGTCTTTCTAGCCAATCCATCCCCAGGATGAGATCAAAGTCATCCATTTCAATAAGTAATAGGGAAACAGGTAACTGATGTCCTGCTATTAGTACTACACAATCATCCAGACTTCTCGGATTATAAATACTTGTCCTCCTGGTCCCTTGATCAGATAGAACTGTTGTACTTCTATCGGCACCTTACCCAAAGTGGCTACTATACATTGAGCAATAAATGAATGTGAAGCACCCGAATCAAACAAGGCATGTACTGAAAATTCATGAATAGTAATGGTACCTCGTACGACTGCGCCTGAATTGTAGGCTTGTTCTTCAGTGATTGCATTGAGCTGGCCATTAGGAATATGCAAATTAGAACCCATAACACTTTGTGGTGGTTTCTATGTAGGAGATGCTCCTCGTGAGCCACGACCTCTACCTTGTCTTCCTCCGCGTATTGCTCCATTGCTCAGGGTGGATGTTATACTGTTGATGATTACAATATATACAGAGATAATATGATCAAATTATGTGATATACAACCTGAATGATTGATCTATAAACTCCAAATTCACATAATCTATATTCCTCACATACAATAGAGAAAATATCCATAATTTCACACAATCAATTATATCTCTGCATAAATCAACCGATCATGATTTTCTAATCAAGAAAAATGTTTTCAAAAAATATCGATTACATATTCCATTCCTAATCATTCTTGTCAAGTCACCTAAATATTACTTAACTAATTATCTGCATGAATTAAGCAAATCATATGGAAATGAATTGGGTATATATAGCATTAAATATAACACATTGATTTGACTCTACAAAACCTCACTTTTTATTGGGAAGAAAATGGAAGGGAAGATAGTATAAATTGCCCACTCATTATAGCTTGGATAAAGCCTATAGTTTTTGTTGGAAAGAAATGGAGAGGGGGTTTAGTGTAAAAAGTACACTCTTTATTATCATGCATAGAGCCACCCTACCACTCCCTTCCCCATGCATAAGTTGCACCTCACGTACTTCACCCATTCCCTTCCCCATGCAACAATTATGTTTTTGTCTTTACTCTCTCTTTATTTACATGGCATGGAGCCCCACATTGCAAGGATAAAAAGGCATTCACGCACACTCCTCTCTCCCGATTCCCATTCTCTTCTCACTCACCCTCTCCCTCTCCCCCATTTTTCATGCACGACACACCTCACTCTCCCTCTCTCTCATATGCTCTTCTTCCCCTGCTAGCTTTCCCTCTCTCGATTATCTCTCTCCCTTCGTGTTTCCATTTTTTTTGTAGGTCATCACCTCCAGCAACTGCGACGCACCTTGCGGCCCCTCGCATCCAGCTGCGCCGGAAGGAACGTTGCTCTCTCACCAACTCGCCACCTCCTCCGCGTACTTCGGCTCCTTCGTGTGGCCTAGCACGTGTCCATCACCTCCCCACGCGGCCGGATCATTGTGCGTCCCGTTGGTGTTCCTACCAACTCGCGCGTCCACCTCCTCGACGTCCAGCACCATCATCGTTTCCATTTTAGATTCGCAAGCTCCAATAGAGAAGACTTCTTTCCCATCATTACTTACCTTTTGCATTTTTTCCTCTAGTCATTTTATTTAAGTTGAACTTGAAGGAAACAATTCTCTTGTTATAAGTTCTCTTGTTTTTTTTATATTACTTGTTTTGTTTAAGTTGAACTTGGAAGCATTCTTATTTTGTAAGGTTCTTTCTCAACTCTAAGTTGCCTTAATATATTGCAAGTTTACCTTCCATTGTTTTGTTTTGAAACATTGCAAATGTCATATTAATTTTTCTATCTTAATTCGTAATTCTACCCTTGTCTTTTTATTTAGTTGCAATCATGCCCACATTTGTTTACTTTGAGTTCTAAGAAATATTTTTACCATAGATTGCATGTACTCTTTAAGATTTCATAATTTTTTCTCTCATCGTCATGGAGTAAGATTTGATTTGAGTTTGAAAGAAGAACAAATATCGCAAATTTGCTTGGTCCCTGTGGATTCGATCCTCTACTTGCACTATACAACTCATATTTTTTCCAACATGCTTGTAGTTGTAATCTTATTTGTTTGATTGCGGTTTTGCGTGGGACAACAACGACATGGTAAAAACAACTTTTTAAACCGCGTAAAATCGCATTAACATTTTGGCGCCGTTGCCGGGGACTTAAGCAAAGCTTGCAATTTTTCTTAACTTCCAACTTGTTTTCAAGTATCTAATCCGTGCATTTTTTTGTTTGCTGTTTTGCAGGTACTTAGGCTTCAAAAAGAAAAAAAATACTTGTCTTTTCATTTATTTTGCTTTAGCAAACTTGTAATTTGAAAAAAAAATTTCCCTCCCCCCCTTCTCGGAAAAGCTCGCCATCAAGAGGACAAAATATTACGGATTAGCGCCAGAAGTGCAGGCACTGTGAGCTTTTCTTTCTCTTAGGCATATTAGGTTTTTACTTCTCTTGCATTTGTTTGCACATCAAATTAAACCGAAAAAAATTAAAAAAGAGTTCTTTTTTGCATCATCTCTATGGTCTTCTCCCTCTGCTCACATAAAACGATCACCAAAACGTGCTTTATCGCGCTAAAAAGATAAGCTTGAAAGGCCACCGCAGTGGACCGAGCAGAAAGCGGAATTTTGATTGCTTGTTCTGATGCACGTATATGACACAAAAAAATCACGAGCACATAGAACCCTTGGATAGAAACAAAAATCCCTGGTACTACGTGGGATTGCAGAGAGAAATCGTAACTCCTCGACGCGTTGGGCACAGGTTCTTGTGGGAAGAGCAGATCTCACGATCTGAGTACCGCACCCTGGATCCCCCAGCCGGATTAGGACATCGATTTCTCACAATCTTCCACACCCACCTCTTCATTAAGGACTCTTAATTCTCTGATAACATTTGTTGAATCACTAAATTAAAATTGAAAAGATAACCGCTTCCGCGGCAATTTTTGTGTGGAGTTGGTGAATCAACAAATTGTTTTGTGTCAATCCACTGTGTACTTGTCTGTACTTGATAATCTTTATTCATGGAAAAAATTCAAGTTATGCTCAATGAGATGCACGAGAAAACTAGGCTGAATCGGGCTATTGCATCGAATTATTTGGAGGATAGGAAACGATCTTCTCGACCTATTAATCCACCTATTTTATTATCGATTGAACGTGAGATTGATGAAATGATCCATCTAGTGCAAAAATATCAAGAAGATCAGGAACACAAAAAGAACAAGTCATCCGATCAAATGTCAAACCCACCCCATGTTGACCCTATATTAGAGGAATTTCTTGCATTACCTTCTCCTGCATGCCCTTCCTTTGTCTCTTCCAAACCACTTTCACACGCAGAACACTCATCCATTTTGAATACTGGAATAATCTCTGATTCTTTAAGAAATCACTCAATCTCCTTACCCCTATCATCGACCCATGAAAGTGAATCTCAACATACTCTTCATGAATTAGCTATCCAAATCCAACAAAACCAGGGAGCACTTATGGATGAGTGTAATAGGATGCATGAGAATGTCAGTAAACAACTTTTAGAAATTCATGCTCACTTGATGAATAGACCAAATAGTTTGACGGAAGAATGCAATATATCTCAACAATATTTTGAGAAACATCAAGAAAAGAAAATTGAGGATTTCAGACACTCAAGGGAGGAAGAAAAATGGGTCCCAATACCAGTGAACCAAACAAAAATACTTCCTTTTGATGAACTAGATGTGAGATGTACAGAAGAAGATTTTATTAATGAAATAGTGCCATCTCCATGTCGCTCCTCCTGTGTCAGACCATATATTAATTGAGATGCCCAATGATTTAATAGATGAATGTTGTGTCTTGGAAAGACTCGAAAACTTTGAGCATGATACTTCATTTTGTTATCTTGAGGGGCATCTTACGGAATATGACTCTATGGATGAAATTGAGGAGGAATATGATATAATTTCGGCATTCATGAATCATATTGATCAGAATGATTTTGGAGAGTATAATAAAGGTATTTTTGAAATTGAGATCACATCCCTAATACAACTCGATCACGATCCAATCTTGATGAATACATGTATTAATGATGGCATCGATCTTTCCTTAGAATATTCTGAAGGTTATAAATCTCAATCTACTAATGATATCGATTGGTCTGAGATAATAGTTGAATTTGAGGATAGTATTGGTATTGACTCCAGTGAAGAAATCGAGGAAGATTTGATGTTTGATGTTAATTCTGGATGTGATTTTACGATTAATGAAAAAAGTCCAAACTCAGAGTTTGAATATGAGGACATTGTAGACAAAGAATTGACTTCTTCATTTACCGAGACTCTCTTCCAACCAACACATGATTATATGTTGAAGATCCTTTATGATGATCCTTTCAAAGATGAGATTTCCAACTACATTGCCTTCACCATTGAGAAAGAAGATCCACTCAAATCAGTTGATGACTATAAGAATACATCTTCTACTGAGTCAGAATCTGATCAGAATGATTTTTTATTCTCCGATCATTTTTGGAATGAAACCGAGGAACTACTTAAAACATTCGAAGACAATCATCCAATCATTCATGTGACTCAGCCTTTGCCAAATCCGACCTCTATTGTCATACCTACGATTTCAATAGCCAACACTCCCCTGCTTCTGACCTTTGAATACCCAAATCATATTTCTGGGAGAGAATCACCCTCGTGGCTCAAGAAGAGAACTGAAATGAAATTCACAATAGATGCCACCGAAAATAGCCATGATGATTATTTGAGGGAAAATGATGATTTATCACAATATACAGAGGACCTCACGGAGGAATCAATTCTTGATCATGTAGAGCTCGACTTCAATACATCATATATGGTCCATGAGCCCTTCACCAGTCCACTCATTTCCCTCCCATCACATCCAATCCAAGATCAAACTGATTCATCTCTCATTCCGATTCATCAACCAATTAATGCCTTCACTGTATTAATGAGAGCACACATTTATCAACCGCACTCTCACATCTTGGTCATGATATCCATATCATATCAAGAGTTTCATTTTGATTTTCTGAATACAGCTTCCGCACTCACACGCAACACTGGATACTCTTGATAAACCGAATCGTCGAGTTGGGACGTTAAACCAACAACATTTTATGGGTCCACACCCATAGGTATCTTTTCCTTTTCTTTGTATCCTTCTCTTTACTGCATTGCATTAGATAAGTATGGGGGTCCACCTCCACACTTCAAAAAAAACAACAAAAAAACAAAAATACTTTTCACAATCATTCACCCCTTTGATCCTCCTATTACACTTTGTCTTCACCATGAGGACATGGTTTCTGATAAGTATGGGGGAGTGCCTGCATAGTTTTCAAAATTGCATACTTTTCAAAACAAAAAAATGCAAAAATTCTCCTAAAAATATTTTCAAACGCAAGAAAACCACCAAAAATACATCCTTCCTAGTTTTATCCTATTTTGAGAAATCAGATCTTCACTGCATAAATCATAGACTGAGGTTGAGTTGACCCTAATCCACTAAACTTCATCAGAATTTCACTAGGCATGAGTTTTTAAACTTTCTTCAGGTCCATTTGGACTTTATTCTCTCAGTTCCACTAACTCTACTGGTGAATGAACTTCAGTATCTAACTAGATCACCTGAGCAACTAGTAGCACTCTTAAACTCTTCAGTGGATATTAAACAACTGCACATTGCACTTAGCTTGAGTGAGTTGAGTTTACGAGATACAATTAAAATCTAGTTGAAGTGAGGAGTTGTCCTCTTGGTTGTGCCAATGCCTGAACCTTATCTATAGTCAGTGAAGGAACCTGACTCAGGAGCAACATGATCTCTCTAGTCTAAGTGTGTCAGCAATTAAGCCAGTATCGTGCCTCCAAAGACAATATTAAGCCGATACTACCTCTTGATGCCAAAACCCAAGACAAAAATACCACAAAAAGGCATATCACAATACAAATGCCAAAAACCACCAATCATGCAAAGATACGCAAAGCAAAAGCAAAGAAGACCACCAAATAACCCTTCTCCACCAAAAAGCCATGGTAGCGGCCCAATGATGCTACCTAAATTTTTAAAAGAGGCCCAAAGAGGCCCAGGGTTATGCTCTGCAAAAGGAAAAGAATGAGAGCAACGGACCAAAGCGGTCTACGGAAAACCCAAAAAATCAAGTCCCATTCTCTAATAACTATGGCCTATTTTTTTCTATGCTGACATACTTGGGTGAAAAGAGAATATGCCTGAATTCAGGTGAGGACTGAGGCTATATGACTAGGGAATCATTCGGTACCTTGATAGATTGTGTTGTTAGCTCGTTCTCTTGACTCACGAAAGCTAAAACTATCACTAACACTGTTTATATTCACTCAAGGTCAAAGAGAATACCTGTTTCTTAGGGATGAGCTGACCTGATCGATCTTCTGAAACCATGTCTGATTTTGTTGGAACTGAGAGGCTGTTGGAACTACAAAACTCATACCAAGTTGACTATTTGAACAAATCATTAATCCATGGGTCTACTCTACTGAAGTCTGTGTATTTGTGTAGTCATGAACTGAAAACTCGAAGACTTTGTGGGCGTGTCTGCTGCAAACCCTCACCAGATCTATCTTGGCTATGCTCCTTATCCTTCGTTATTACTTATCTTATTCTTGCTCGGGACTAGCAAGACTTAAGTATGGGGGTATGATGATTACAATATATACAGAGATAATATGATCAAATTATGTGATATACAACCTGAATGATTGATCTATAAACTCCAAATTCACATAATCTATATTCCTCACATACAATAGAGAAAATATCCATAATTTCACACAATCAATTATATCTCTGCATAAATCAACCGATCATGATTTTCTAATCAAGAAAAATGTTTTCAAAAAATATCGATTACATATTCCATTCCTAATCATTCTTGTCAAGTCACCTAAATATTACTTAACTAATTATCTGCATGAATTAAGCAAATCATATGGAAATGAATTGGGTATATATAGCATTAAATATAACACATTGATTTGACTCTACAAAACCTCACTTTTTATTGGGAAGAAAATGGAAGGGAAGATAGTATAAATTGCCCACTCATTATAGCTTGGATAAAGCCTATAGTTTTTGTTGGAAAGAAATGGAGAGGGGGTTTAGTGTAAAAAGTACACTCTTTATTATCATGCATAGAGCCACCCTACCACTCCCTTCCCCATGCATAAGTTGCACCTCACGTACTTCACCCATTCCCTTCCCCATGCAACAATTATGTTTTTGTCTTTACTCTCTCTTTATTTACATGGCATGGAGCCCCACATTGCAAGGATAAAAAGGCATTCACGCACACTCCTCTCTCCCGATTCCCATTCTCTTCTCACTCACCCTCTCCCTCTCCCCCATTTTTCATGCACGACACACCTCACTCTCCCTCTCTCTCATATGCTCTTCTTCCCCTGCTAGCTCTCCCTCTCTCGATTATCTCTCTCCCTTCGTGTTTCCATTTTTTTTGCAGGTCATCACCTCCAGCAACTGCGACGCACCTTGCGGCCCCTCGCATCCAGCTGTGCCGGAAGGAACGTTGCTCTCTCACCAACTCGCCACCTCCTCCGCGTACTTCGGCTCCTTCGTGTGGCCTAGCACGTGTCCATCACCTCCCCACGCGGCCGGATCATTGTGCGTCCCGTTGGTGTTCCTACCAACTCGCGCGTCCGCCTCCTCGACGTCCAGCACCATCATCGTTTCCATTTTAGATTCGCAAGCTCCAATAGAGAAGACTTCTTTCCCATCATTACTTACCTTTTGCATTTTTTCCTCTAGTCATTTTATTTAAGTTGAACTTGAAGGAAACAATTCTCTTGTTATAAGTTCTCTTGTTTTTTTTATATTACTTGTTTTGTTTAAGTTGAACTTGGAAGCATTCTTATTTTGTAAGGTTCTTTCTCAACTCTAAGTTGCCTTAATATATTGCAAGTTTACCTTCCATTGTTTTGTTTTGAAACATTGCAAATGTCATATTAATTTTTCTATCTTAATTCGCAATTCTACCCTTGTCTTTTTATTTAGTTGCAATCATGCCCACATTTGTTTACTTTGAGTTCTAAGAAATATTTTTACCATAGATTGCATGTACTCTTTAAGATTTCATAATTTTTTCTCTCATCGTCATGGAGTAAGATTTGATTTGAGTTTGAAAGAAGAACAAATATCGCAAATTTGCTTGGTCCCTGTGGATTCGATCCTCTACTTGCACTATACAACTCATATTTTTTCCAACATGCTTGTAGTTGTAATCTTATTTGTTTGATTGCGATTTTGCGTGGGACAACAACGACATGGTAAAAACAACTTTTTAAACCGCGTAAAATCGCATTAACAACTGTTAATTTGTAACGTCCCGGAAATTTTAGCTTTTTCCACAAAACATATACAACATCATACTCAAAGAAGCGTCTCGTCACAAGCTTTCCAACGAGACCAAGAATGCACGAATCTGAGTTCGTATGAGGAAGTTATGCCCTTTTTTAGTGAACCATGGTTGGGGAATTTTATGGAAGGCAGACCCACGGGTTTATGGTTTTATTTGCACACGTTGGAGATATAATTTTGAGGCATAATTTCACCTCAAAATTGACAACCTTGTTTCCTATTTTCACCATTGAATGATCTTTAAGATCCCTTTTGTCTCCTTCCATCCTCACCCTTCTCAAAGTTGATTTCTTGATTCTTCTTCCCTAGAGAGGCGAGAGGAAGAGCTTCTTCCCTTTGGCGAGCTACGAAGCTCCGAAGCTTCATTACGAGAAGAGGATGGAGAACATCGTCGTAAGGGAAAGCGTTGCATCACTCAGATCGTTGATCACGTACACGGATCGAAGGCTCGCGTTAGGTAACAGATTTCTCCCTTCTCCCTTTTCTTTCGCATGACTTGCAATATTGGAGATTGTGATTTTTGGAGGATGATTGCTCGGTTTCGATCTGACCCCTGTATCATCTTTCTCTGTTGGTAAATCATGATTCTCCCTTTTCTAACCATCTCATGGTGGGTATCATGCGCAAAGTAAATTTTAGAGCGATCTATTTGTAGAATCGTACTTTTATTTATAAGTGACTTATCCTCTTCGTGACAACTTTATTTATCAAAGGTATTAAGGCACTATACGAAAGATTAAATTGTCGGCTATTACTTTTCTTGATGTATTTTTTCTAAGTAAGAAAAGTTGGACTCTTACCCTGTGATATATTTTTTTAAAAAAAATTTGTTGTTGGTCGTATCACTAATGATCCCCTACCATTGTTCTAGATAGATATGATTTTATTTATAAAAATTATTAATAGACATAATTAAATCTCATCGTTATTCCTTGTATTATCACAAGTCTGTATTTGGTTAGAGTGTTCTTTTTACTCCCATATATCTAAAACGCATAGAGCCTTATAAGTAAACTAATCCTCAAAGTTGGCAAATGACGTGGCAGTTAACTCTACTAACAAAAAAGGGGGGAAATAAAGTTAGTGCAGATCTGAGAATTGATTGGCTCATTGGACGAGTACCTTCGTTTTATTTTGTTTCCTTTAGAAGAAGATCTTTCTTGTTATAATACTTTTATTCACAATGTCGATATTTTTGGTAAATGGAAACTAAGGTGTACGGGTCAGGATAATTGCGCATGTTTTGGTATTAAAATATCGCATATGGATTTACATTTTGGAGTAAAATATCCCTGAAATTTTGTATTTCCTTGTAAATAACATCATTTATAATATATGTAATACTTATTAGGCGTGAGATGAAGGTTTAAGTGATAGTATTGTATATGTACTAAACTGACAACATGTCAACCTATCCATGCATGGAAATTGCATAACCGGATTTATGTAATTAGGTCCCCCTTTGTCCTTAGTTAAACCTCTAGACGATATATCATCTATATACCTATACATGTAACATTTTCCGTGGACGGCAATAATATCTTAAGACTATTTAACACTGTACTTTATGAATACTGGAGCAACTACCGTATTTTATGAATTATTAGTTGGGTAACGTTAGATGCTCTATGTTCGGAACGTACTTTTTGAAGTATTCAATAAGTATATCTTATAGGCAAGGTGTCACCTTTTACTCAATTATATAGACTCACATTTTGAGTTAGAACTATTTTTTGCATATCTTGATCACTATTGCATGATATCTTTTAGGGATTTTATCACTTGTGCCCCTCCGAGATGTTGCAATATCAGTTATGCCCCTATCTTTTTGTAATATTAGTTGTGCCCCTCAAAAACTTGCTCCGTCATCAGTTGTGCCCCTTCCGTCAGATTGACCGTCAAAAAATTAAAATAACCATGTTTTATTCAAACCATGGTGTGGTTAAGAAGGGTATTATGGTCCTCTTCTGTCTCCCTTTCTCCTCCTCCGTCTTCTTCCTCCCTTCTCCTCCTCCTCTCCCATCTTCTTCCTCTCCCACCCGTTGCGATTCTACGGAGCTGCTAGTGGGCTTGACGGCAGGGCTGGAGAAGCTGGCCTCGCGCATGACCAGGGAGCGGCGCCGGGGAGGGGAGGTTGTAGGACAGGGGCAGGGGTCGGGGGTTTGGGTGCTCGGGGCAGCGCGGGACATGGGAGGCTCAGGGGGCGGGGCTTGCGGGACAGGGGCGGGGGGGTTGGGTGCTCGGGGCAGCGCGGGGCAAGGGGAGGCCCACGGGGCGGGGGGCGGGGCTTGCGGGACAGGGGCGGGGGGGTTGGGTGCTCGGGGCGGCGCGTGGCAAGGGGAGGCCCAGAGGGCGGGGGGCGGGGCTTGCGGGACAGGGGCGGGGGGGTTGGGTGCTCGGGGCGGCGCGGGGCAAGGGGAGGCCTAGGGGGCGGGGGGCGGGGCTTGCAGGACAGGGGCGGGGGGGTTGGGTGCTCGGGGCGGCGCGGGGCAAGGGGAGGCCCAGGGGGCGGGGGGCGGGGCTTGCGGGACAGGGGCGGGGGGGTTGGGTGCTCGGGGGCGGAGGGAGCAGCTCTGGGCGGAGGGGAAGGTGCGGGGGTGGGGGCGGCACCGGGGAGGGGAGGTGGCTGTGCGGGGCAGGGGGTGCGGGGCTGGGAGGGGGTGCAGCCCAGGGAGAGGGGGAGCAGGGGGCGGCGCCGGCAAGGGGAGGAGGGTGCGGGGCTGGGAGGGGTGCAGCCCAGGGGGAGGGGCACAGGGGGCGGTGTCGGGGAGGGGAGGGGCGGCGCTGGGGAGGGGAGGGGGCGGCGGGGCTGGGAGGAGGTGCGTGGGGGAGGAGGTGCGGTGCCGGGAGGGGAGGGGCTGCGAGGAGCTCGGGACGGAGAGGGAGGAGGAGGAGGTCGGAGGAGGAGGAAGAAGATGGGAAGAGGAGGAAGAAAGAGGTTGGGGAAGAGGAGGAAGAAATGACCATATAACCTTTTAAAAAAATAATTCCGCTTATGTCCTCAAAGTTAACGTCCGTTTGCACTATAGATGGACGGTCACTAACCCGAGGGGCACAAGTGATAAATAACAAGTTTTGAGGGGCACAACTGATATTACCAAAAAGATAGGGGCATAACTGATATTGCAACATCTCAGAGGGGCACAAGTGATAAAATCCCTATCTTTTATCTATTTATCCTAGGTTATATATATATTATATATATAATGGAATGACTTGCAGAGATAAGGGTTATTGCGTCTAGGGTCTTCCTTTGGATACTATGAGTCTTGTGTCGAACGCCTACGGGTTGATCATGGAAAAGATATAAAGCATTACTAGAGTAAATGATGATCAAAGGTTCTTAAATATTAATGATATTGGATCGTTAATCATTAGAATTAATTATCTTCCCTTGGGTAAAAGAAAATAATGCATGCGGGGAAATGGAAGATATTTACTACAATGTGGGTGCACTGTCCTTGTAGTCTGGCTGAACCGACAGTGAGTCATCCCCACTCGAGGGGCATCATAGAGTGGGGAGGTGGTAGATACTCTGGAGATTGTTAGGTGGGTGCACACGTGCATCGCACCATACGAATCTGTTTTGTGACTATTAGTTTGGGGCGAGCAAGACTCCCCCGGCAGACTCGGTTGACGGAATCTGGTCCTATTGGCTATATGCCTCGTGTCTCAAGTGTCAGAGTATTACCAACCAGACTAGCTGAAGGGTCGCGCTTTGACACATGTCTTAGTCTGCACCCTGAATGAAGCGATGCATGTTTCATTCCTTAGTGTAGACTTTCTTCTTTGATGGGTGAGCCCGGAATTAATAAATAAGGAACAGATAAAGAACTTAAGAAGTGGAATAATTTTGTAAATTATCAACAATCTACTCGTTATCTATAACTTAATTAGAGGCTTTCTACTTGAGTTCCTTAGAATGTTTTCATTATACCTCTATAGTTACTGCACTTGCATTACCTACCTAAAATTTATTCATTTATAAATTAGCGTTCTATCCTTACTAGGTCATTTGACTCACAAGTTACCCCCCTTGGGAAACCCAGCAGGAAATCTTGAGCAGGAGACTGAGGCAAGAATTTTTGGCAGCACAGTTGAGAACCAATTGATATCTAGTGGAACCTAATTGTCTTTCCCTTTCCTTTATTGGTGATGTAATAATAAGTTCTGGATCTTCATGCCATCTTAAGTTGTGGATTTTTTTTATATGAATGGAAATTTTCTTCTTTTGCCAATTTTATATGAATGGTCTATCATGCATGTTGTTTACAATTATTGTTGGATAAATTTTGTGAATGGGCATTGAGATGCGCTCCAGACTCGAGGGGCTTTACATTTGGTATAAGAGCCCAAATACCCCATCAGCTGTCGACAACTGTATGATATGAAGAAAACTTCATACATTAGACAAGTAGTCCCCTGACACACGTCTGAAAATGGCATAGTCCACTAGACATCGAATCTCATCTCTGTCTGATTTTCTTTTCCTTTCTCTTAATGCAGATCATGCCGCCTCATAGAAATCCGGCCATGCAACAATTAGATGTAGTGATGACATTGATGCAAGATGTGCAGCAAAGACATCTCGCTCTTGAAGAGCGGTTCACCAGATCAGTATCCGAGGGTGGGTCTGACATGGGTGGGGGAGGTGCAGATCTCCCACCACCACCACCTCCTCCTCCTCCTCCACCACCTCCATCATCGCGATAGGAAGATGTTTTTTTCAAAATACCGTAAGGAGAAGGTTCCAGAATTCTTGGGAAACACAAGCCCCGAGGAGGTAGAGAGATGGCTGAAGCGAGTATAGAAGGTCTTTCGTACCATACATGTGCCAGATGAAGAGAAGGTACCCCTCGCTACTTACTCCTTAGCTGGATATGCTGAGGAATGGTGGACCTCTATGGAGCCACAGATTGCAACACCGGCTACTTGGGAGTTGTTTGCTGAGGCCTTCTGGGGGTATTTCTACCCAGAATACTAGATAGAGCAGAGGCACGTGGAGTTTGTGCTACCTGAGAAAGGTAACAAAACCGTGACTGCTTATCTAAATAATTTACAGAGTAGCTGAAGTATGCTGCTAGCATTGTGCCAACTGAGTCTGACAAGGCATTCAAGTTCTTTTGTGGGCTTCACAAGGGGATTCGTGAGAGATTGGTGCCCCTTTGTTTGGTCACAATGAAGGAAGTGATTGATGTTGCTGCTCAGGGTGGAGCAAGACTTACACGAGAGTAAATCAATGCAGATGAGATCGAACTTTTCTGGTAGGATAGCCCGCAATGACAGAGCAAGAGCACGTCCAGGACAATGCTTCCACCCTCACCGTTCTGGAGTGTCGAATAGGTTTACTCACAGAAAAGATCCTACTTTGGGGCAAGCACTTTCTGAGCCAGCGGGGACATCTCGTCTTATTTTGAGTACTATTACAGATGCTCGTGTGGAGGATCAGATCTGCTATCGATGCATCCAGAAAGGTCACATCAGGTCCAATTGTCCCTTGGGATCTTCACAGTCTGGAGTTGTAGTACGAGGAGGACATCCCAGCAAAGGGGGCACAACTTTACATCTCGGGGAGGTAGGGGACAACCTTACTAGACTCAGAGCACGACATGCTCAAGTAGACCACAAAGAGAGGGACAATTGAATGCTATTACTGACGGACAAGCACATGTCTCAGGATCAGTAGTGCGAGGTATGATTTCTGTAGGCGACATTACAACTCATGCTCTCTTTGACTCTGGTGCATCACATTCTTTCGTATCGTTGAGTTTTGCGAGTATCTGAGGCCGAGAGCCTACCACAGTTGCAAACCCTTATTAAGGGACCTGGAGGTTAGTTATTTGTGGTCCACCGGGTGTTTCCTGATTGTCCGGTATATATCGGAGGTTATATGCTAGAAGCACACCTATTACTCTTACAAATGGAAGACTTTGATGTTATTCTTGGTATGGATTGGCTCGAGAATCACCATGCATGCCTTGATTGCTTTAAGAAACAAATCATTTTCAAGATTCTTAATTTACAGGAATTCGTATTTGATGGGAGTACCTCCTCTGGGGGAGTAGTATGCGTATCAACATTGCAAGCACATCGCTTGCTTGATCAGGGGTGTGAGGGGTACATTTCCCATGTCATTGGGGATCAAGTACATCATAAGGAGATTTCTAATGTAGAGATTGTTAAGAACTTTCTAGATGTTTTTCCAAACGAATTGCCTGGACTTCCTCCACAAAGAGAAGTAGAGTTTGAAATAACTCTTATCCAGAGAACTCAACCAATTTCTATTGCACCATACTGGATGGCGCCAGCTGAACTAAAAGAACCTAAGGTGCAGCTGCAGGAATTATTGGAGAAGGGCTTCATACGCCCTAGTACATCTCCATGGGGGGCACCGGTCCTATTTGTTAAAAAGAAGGATGGATCTATGCGCATGTGTATAGATTATCGACAATTAAATAAGGTGACTATCAAGAATCGTTATCCACTGCCTCGGATTGATGACCTCTTTGACCAAGTACAGGGGTCATCTGTCTTCTCCAAGATTGATCTTCGATCTGGTTATCATCAGCTGCGAATTAAAGATGTCGATATTCCTAAGTCTGCATTTCGGACCAGGTACGGACATTATGAGTTCATGGTAATGCCCTTTGGCCTGACAAATGCCCCAGCTGCTTTCACGGATATGATGAATCGTGTGTTCAGGCCATTTCTTGATAACTTTGTGGTAGAATTCATTGACGATGTCCTTATTTACTCGAGCGATGAGGATCAACACCGAATACATTTACAAACACTGCTAGAGACACTAAGGAAACACAAGCTATATGCAAAGTATAGTAAGTGTGAGTTCTTGCTTCGATAAGTGGCATTCTTGGGCCACGTCATCTCAGGTGCGGGGAGTTGCTGTGGATCCTGCAAAGATTGAAGCAATTCTTAACTGGGTACAACCAAAGAATGTATCAGAGGTCCGTAGTTTTCTTGGCTTACCCAGATATTATAGAAGATTTGTGAAGGGGTTTTCTCAGATTGCCCTTCCCTTTACTCAGCTGACCAAGAAGGAGACAATGTACACTTGGACAGACAAGTGTGAGGAAAGCTTCCAGACGTTGAAGGACAAACTTACTACAGCTCCCATCTTAGTGATTCCATCAGGAACTGACGGATTTACAGTATACACCGATGCGTCAAAGGATGGATTGGGTGCCGTTTTGATGCAACACGACAAAGTTGTTGCGTATGCATCTCGTCATTTGAAACCTCATGAGAAGAATTATCCAACCCATGATATGGAGCTTGCAGCAGTTGTTTTTGCTCTCAAGATGTGGAGGCACTATCTATATGGGGTGGCTTTCGAGATCTTCACGGATCATAAGAGCCTTAAGCATTTGTTTGATCAGAAAGAGCTAAATATGAGGCAACGACGGTGGATGGAGCTCTTGAAGGATTACGAATGCACTATATCATATCACCCTGGTAAGGAAAATGTGGTAGCAGATGCACTTAGTCGTAGGCCACGCTCGAGTTATACCCATCCCCAGCTCAAGACATGGGATCTCCTCGCATCTTTTAGTGAGTGGCGCCCCTTCCAGAGTAGTTGAGAGATTGTTATAATTCCCTCCCCTTCCTGTCCTGAACTGGTAGAGAGGATCATTCGAGGATAGTTTGCAGATGAGAGTATGTAGAGGCTCAAGGACAAAGCCCTTGATGGGATTTTTGTTGGCTTTTCATATGAAGATGGTGTGCTACGAAATGACAATCGTCTGTGTGTTCCGGCAGATATGGAACTAAGAAATGAGATCATGTGAGAGACACATAGCTCTCGATTATCGATACATCCTGGTGGCACCAAGATGTATAAGGATTTAAAGAAAAAATTCTGGTGGAATCAATGAGAAGAGATGTGACTGATTTCGTGGCAAGGTGTATGACATGCCAATAGATTAAGTCTGAGCATAAACGGCCATCTGGACTTCTGCAATCCCTTTCAATTCCCGAGTGGAAGTGGGAAGGCATATCTATGGACTTCGTTACAGGGCTTCCTAGAGCTTCTAGCAGTCATGCTGCCATATGGGTAGTAGTTGGTAGGCTTACGAAGTCAGCACACTTCATACCTTTGAGCATGGCTTGCACTCCAACACAACTCGCAGTGATTTTTATTAAGGATATTGTCAGGCTTCATGGTCTGCTAAAGTAGATTATATCTGATCGTGATCCGAGATTTACTTCAAATTATTGGCGGGAGTTTATGAACTCTTTAGAAGTGCAGTTGTGCCCCAATTCAGCTTACGATCCTCAGACCGACAGACAATTCGAGAGGATGATACAAACATTAGAGGATCTTCTTTGAGCATGTGTGCTAGAGTGGAAAGGGTCTTGGAAGGACTATTTACCGTTAGCAGAGTTCTCGTACAATAATAGTTACCATGCTAGCATAGGCATGGCCCCTTTCGAGGCATTATATGGGAGACGATGTACTACACCATTGAGTTGACAAGAGGTCGGGCATAACCAGTTGCATAAGGTGGAATACTTCAAGGAAACTGCCAAGGCCATTAAGATGGCCCGAGAAAAGTTGCTTACTACACAGAGCAAACAAAAGAGCTACAGTGATAAACGACGCACCGATCTTAGCTTTGAAGTTGGGGATTTCGTCTTCCTGAGAGTATCTCCAACCAAGAGAGTGTAACAGGTTGAGTAAAGGGGAAGTTAGCCCCACGGTTCGTTGGACCTTTTGAGATCCTTGACAGAATTGACAGTGTTGCTTATAGGTTGGCACTCCCCCCTCACCTGTCGGGAGTGCATAACATCTTTCACATTTCCAACCTAAGGAAATATGTGCATGATCCATCGCACATGATCAGCTACCATGATCTTCATGTGGACACATACTTAAGCTATCCCGAGGAACCGACTCCAATCGTAGATCACTCAGTGAAGAATTTGAGGCATAAGGAGATACCATTGGTGAAGGTCCTTTGGCAGCGACATAACTCCGAGGAGGCTACTTGGGAGCCTGAGGCAGATATGCGACGAGACTACCCACATCCCTTTTGAAGGTAATCTCTAAATATTACTTATATCTTTAGCAACCAATCGATTGGGCTCAACCTTTTAAGGTTGTTATGTTACATCCCGTGCATCTTAAGTCTCAAGGACGAGATTGTTTTTAAGGTTGTCATGATGTAACGTCCTGTAAATTTCGTCTTTTTCCAAAATATTAAAACATATACAATATCATACTTAAAAGAAGCGTCTCGTCGCAAGCTTTCCAACAAGACCAAGAATGCACGAATCCGAGTTCGTATGAAGAAGTATTATGCCCTTTTTAGTGAACCATGGTCGGGGACTTTATGGAAGGTAGACCCATGGGTTTGAAGTTTTATTTGCACACGTTGGAGATATTTTGAGGCATAATTTCACCTCAAAAATTGACAACCTTGTTTCCTATTTTCACCATTGAATGATCTTTAAGATCCCTTTTTGTCTCCTTCCATCCTCACCCTTCTCAAAGTTGATTTCTAAATTCTTCTTCCCTAGAGAGGCGAGAGGAAGGGCTTCTTCCCTTTAGCGAGCCACGAAGATCCGAAGCTTCGTTACGAGAAGAGGAGGGAGAACATCGTCGCAAGGGAAAAGCGTTGCATCACTCAGATCTTTGATCGCGTACACGGATTGAAGGCTCGTGTTAGGTAACAGATTTCTCCCTTCTCCCTTTTTTTCGCATGACTTGCAATATTTGAGATTGTGATTTTTGGGGATGATTGCTCGGTTTCGATCTGACCCCCGGATCGTCTTTCACTGATGGTAAATCATGATTCTCCCTTTTCTAACCATCTCGTGGTAGGTATCATGCGCAAAGTAAATTTTAGAGTGATCTATTTATAGAATCGTACTTTGATTTGTAAGTGACTTATCCTCTTCATGACAACTTTATTTATCAAAGGTATTAAGGCATTATACGAAAGATTAAATTGTCGGCTATTACTTTTCCTGATGTATTTTTTCTAAGTAAGAAAAGTTGGACTCTTACCCTATGATATATTTTTTAAAAAAATTTGTTGTTGGTCGTATCACTAATGATCCCCTACAGTTGTTCTAGATAGATATGATTTTATTTATAAAAACTATTAATAGCTGTAATTAAATCTCGTCATTATTCCTTATATTACCACAAGTCTGTATTTGGTTAGATTATTTTTTTTACACCCATATATCTAAAACGCATAGAGCCTTATAAGTAAACTAATCCTCAAAGTTGGCAAATGACATGGCAGTTAACTCTACTAGCAGAAAAAGGGGGAAATAAAGTTAGTGCAGATCTGAGAACTGATTGGCTCATTGGACGAGTACCTTCGTTTTATTTTGTTTCCTTTAGAAGAAGATCTTGCTTGTTATAATACTTTTATTCACAATGTCGATATTTTTGGTAAATGAAAACTACTGTGTACGGGTTAGCATAATTACACATGTTTTGGTATTAAAATATCGACATATGCCTTTACATTTGGGAGTAAAATATCCCTGAAATTTTGGATTTCCTTGTAAATAACATCATTTATAATATATGTAATACTTATTAAGCGTGAGATGAAGGTTTAAGTGATAGTATTGTATATATACTAAATTGACCACATGTTGATGAATACGAACATTTGATGAACGTCGAATTTGCCTCTTTAATAATCTCATATTGTCGTAGTATAGGAGGCAAATTCGGTTCAGCAAACACCACAATCCTTGGAATGTTGTGGAGTATTTATACTTGGCAAGTCTACCAAGGTCGACCGCAAGGACACAACTGCCTAATTTATTTATCGAATTTTGATTCATGAAGCACAAGTGTGAAATATTTCTCAATTTCAGGTCTACAAGATGCACTATGCTAATTACAATGCAATGCCATGGTGTATGCAATTTTTAGTTGATTTTTATGCAATTTAAAGTGATGAATGAGTAATTATGCAAGGTTACATGTATGCTAAACAAAAGATTACAAAAATACCCTTAAAGTATGAGCATCATAATAGAAATAGAAATCAGGGTCGATTTAATCACAACATAAAGAACAGTCATCAAATCAGAGTAAGATCAAGGAGAGCAGAACCAACACCTATCACAAAAATTTACTTAAATTAAAATAGTGGCAGATGAGAACATTAAACATGCTATGATGTAGAGGATAAAACAAGGATCAAAACGACACTAAAATCATGCAATTTAGACCTACGATGCTCAAGTTATGCTAAAAACAATGCAGGGGCATAATTGTAATAAAAATACAAGGAAATAACATGATAAATATTACATTTAGGTCCCTGGAGGGACCTAAATGTAAATACCAAAAACCGCCCGGGCCTCGATGCAATTTTTCCTTATGCGCAGGGACCTTTTTGCAAATCTTCAAAACTTTGAGGGCCTCCCTGTAATTTACCTAGGCAAGCACGTGAGGCACGTTCCTGGGGACCAATTTATAAATATCAAAAATACTAGGGTCCTTCGTGCAAATTTCCCAGGACCTCACGTGCAGTGCACGTGATGAGCCTAGGCTCGGGAGGGCTATTGGCTCGGGACACGTGGCAGCGTCTGATGGTTCGGCTGGAGGCTCGGTGGACCTGAGCCCATAGGTCTGGAGGAGAGGATTGGGTGCCACGTGTCGTCATCGTCACCGTCCGATCAGAATGATCGGACGACATCTGTAACATCTTCCTCCTCCGCAGTCCACCGGAGAAGGCAGGTCTCCGGCGGGCTCGATTGGAGCTCCGCTGTGCCCCGCGAGGCCTTCTGATGGTCGGAGAAGAAAGCCCAGGCCCTCGCGAAGTAGCTGGTGACGCGGCGGTGCTCCGGGAGCGAATAGATTGGCAAATCGATGGTGTGCCACCGGTGGCAGAGGAGAAGATCGGGGCATCTGGTGCTAACTCCGACCATTGACGCTTTGATTACCTGAAAGGGTTAGCATAACCGAAGCTCAAGGTGCGTGAGTGATTTGTGAGGTGAGTGAGGGCCGTGGGGTGACTGGAGGTGGAGGCCAATGCTCCTCCTCCGGCGAAATGGCGGAGGAGATGAATCGGGGCGGGGGAGGTTCTGAGGAAGAGAGGGGGTGGACAGCGAGAGTGAAGGTGATGTGGCGGAGGTAATGGGATAGTCAAATGGAGGTGGACGATGTTGTAGCGGATAGGAAAATTAGGAGAAAAAGAGGAAAAAACATCACCTTGCTGGAGCAAGGTGTTCGTGGTTGTAGTGATCGGGGCTGAGGTCCTTTTGGACCTCTGGGGTCATCACACGACGAGGTCGATCATCCCCGATGCTCAGTGGTGCCCGGAGGCAACCGCGACATGACCAGAGGTCAAGGATCTCACCGGAGTACTCACAACCATGATCGCCTCAAAGCCAGCCCTCCGTTGTCACCGGAGGGCGGCCGAAGCTAGGGAGGAGGCCCTCTAATGGTGGATTAGTGTGTAGGAGGCGGGCGATGGCTTAAAAAGGCGACGGACATCCGACGGTTACATGGCGGGGGAGGGTTGTTTGAATGGAGGTAGTGAAGGCTGAGAGTAATGGTGGGGGAGAGTTGGGGTTTACGCGAGGGAGGCGGAGGAATGGGCTACGTGGAGCGACCGTTAGGAGAGGGAGAGGTGGCCGGAGTCGCCTTCCAAAATAGGAAGGGGGTGGCGGGGTTGGCGAGGCGTAACACCTGGGAGAGAGGGAGCTGGAGGTTGATGAAGGGTTGTTGGATCGTTGGATCGTATGATCCAACGGTCAGGAGGGTTGCACTGGTGGAGGGATGTAATCAGATCCTAGGATCTAATCGAACGGCTGGTGTTAAGGTGCGAAGGAGTGGCTGAGATTGGAATATAGGGAGATCTAACGGTGAGAGAGAGTGGGGTGTCATGGCGTGTTGAGGACCAAAGGATGAGAGAGCATCCTGTGGCTGAGATTGAGAGCGACGTGGAGCATGGTGAACCGTTGGATGAGAAGCGGATCAGAGGCTAAAAAATGGACAAGAGCGGATGGATGAGATTAGATCTCAGGAGAGATCTGATGGCTGGAAGTGAAGCGGTGATGGAGGCCTGAGATTGAGGTGGGGGAAGTGAGATCGGACAGCCCAGGAAAGAGCCGGGTGGCAAGAGAAAAGGCGGGTCACGTGGCGGCTCCAGAGAGCGCCACATGGCCCAATCAGAAAATTCGGAAGTATAAATACAAAGAAAACTAAGAAAGAAATAGTTAGAGGCAAAACTAGGAAAAAGTCAAAACATGAAAGTTGCTCGTCTCGATGAAATCTACAACTTTCATGTGGACAAAAGCCAAAAGAGGTCATTTGTACAAAAAACTTTTTTTGGGGGTATTTTTAAGGGATAAAACACCGAATTTTATCTTTTGATTTGTTTTGTATTTTTTAGTCTTTTTAAAGGTCAGTGAATTATGGACAATTACTCAACCTAATTTTTAGGGGTTTTGATGATAAAATAAACACAAGAAAAATAAGGAAAATTAAATACAAATAATTAAGGGTTAATTGTACACAATATAAGATAAGATAAAAATAGAGAATTAATGGTGATTTTTATTGGATTAGTTAAGAGAGGGGTTTTAATATGAGACTTTCAGCATGATGAATATGAGATTCATCATACCCCTATACTTAAACCATGCTCGTCCTCAAGCATCTAAAGAATGAAGGAGTCAGATTAATTCATGACAGTGCAAGTGAAGATTTCAAGGCTCAATGTTTTGAAGACCCTTAATTTAAGAGATCCTAAAATTCTGGGTTTATCCAAGCCTTAGTCAGAAGGAATCCAACTTCTCTAATTATCAGACTCTCTTTTTGCATTTCATGAGAGTTGAGTCGAGGCATCACTCAAAGTTCCAGTCCCAAAGACTCTCCTCTAGACCTAATCCTCAATACTAGGGAATAAGTCTATTCTTACTTCAGTCAACCGTCTCATTAGTTTGTCAGGCTTGAAAGTGTAGATGGACGACCAGATGATGGAGGGTATGGGATTGTGTCTATTTTTTCTCTCCCTTACATTGGAACAAGGGGCCTCTCGAGTACCTTTTTACTTAACACATGTAAATTTTTATATTGTTGATCAATGTGTCCGTCAAGAGGGTTGGAGTCGTTTGCACTTGTTTTTCTGGGAGTACACTGGGGTGTGTCTTTTCTGAGTATCTAAGATACCTTTGACACCCAGACTTGTATCTCTTATGATGCAGAGCCCTTTTTGTGGTGTCAGCCCGACTCCTTGGTCCTAATTAGCGCTTGGTCCAAGTTGACACTTTGAAAATGTTTGGGAGCGCTCGCCATTGGTGGAAGCTCATTTGTAATTTGACTTTGGCTTTTAGAGCTTTTCTTTGACATTTTTTTCTTTTGTTGGCTAGCTCCACTGGCCATTTGATGAACGTCGAAGTTGCCTCTTTAATAAAACCTCAAATTATCGTAGTATAGGAGGCAAATTCGGTTTAGCAAAAACCACAATCCTTGGAATGTTGTGGAGTATTTATACTTGGCAAGTCTACCAAGGTCGAACACAAGGACACAACTGCCTAATTTATTTATCGAATTTTGATTCATGAAGCACAAGTGTGAAATATTTCTCAATTTCAGGTCTACAAGATGCACTATGCTAATTACAATGCAATGCCATGATGTATGCCATTTTTAGTTGATTTTTATGCAATTTAAAGTGATGAATGAGTAATTATGCAAGGTTACATGTATGCTAAACAAAAGATTACAAAAATACCCTAAAAGTATGAGCATCATAATAGAAATAGAAATCAGGGTCGATTAATCACAACATGAAGAGCAGTCATCAAATTAGAGCAAGATCAAGGAGAGCAGAACCAACATCTTTCACAAAAATTTACTTAAATTAAAATAGTGGTAGATGAGAAAATTAAACATGCTATGATGTAGAGGATGAAACAAGGATCAAAACGACATTAAAATCATGCAATTTGAACCTATGATGCTCAAGTTATGCTAAAAACAATACAGGGGAATAATTGTAATAAAAATGCAAGAAAATAACATGATAAATATTACATTTAGGTCCCTGGAGGGACCTAAATGTAAAAACCCAAAATCCTCCTGGGCCTCGATACAATTTTTCCTTATGCGTAGGGACTTTTTTGCTAATCTTCAAAACTTTGAGGGCCTCCCTGTAATTTACCCAGGCACGCATGTGAGGCACATGCCTGGGGACCAATATGTAAATATCAAAAACACCAGGGTCCTTCGTGCAAATTTCCCAGGACCTCACGTGCAGTGCACGTGATGAGCCTAGGCTCGGGAGGGCTATTAGCTCGAGACACGTGGCAGCGTCTAATGGTTCGGCTGGAGGCTCAGTGGATCCGAGCCCATAGGCCGGGAGGAGAGGCCCGGGTGCCACGTGTCGTCATCGTCACCGTCCGACTAGAATGATCGGACGACATCTGTAACATCTTCCTCCTCCGCAGCCCACCGGAGAAGGCGGGTCTTCGGCGGGCTTGATGGAGCTCCGCCGTGCCCCGCGAGGCCTTTTAATTGTCGGAGAAGAAAGCCCAGGGCCCTCACGAAGCAGCTGGTGACGCGGTGGTGCTCAGGCAACGAATAGATTGGCAAATCGATGGCGTGCCACCGGTGGCGGAGGAGAAGATCAGGGCATCTGAGCTAACTCCAACCATTGACGCTTTGATTACCTGAAAGGGTTAGCATAGTCGAAGCTCAAGGTGCATGAGTGATTTGTGAGGTGAGTGAGGGCCCTGGGGTGACTGTAGGTGGAGGCCAATGCTCCTCCTCCAGTGAAGTGGCGTAGGAGATGAATTGGGGCAGTGGAGGTTCTGAGGAAGAGAGGGGTGGCCAGCGAGAGTGAAGGTGATGTAGCGGAGGTAATGGGATGGTCAAATGGAGGTGGACAATGTTGTAGCAGATAGGAAAATTAGGAGAAAAAGAGGAAAAAACATCACCTTGCTTGAGCAAGGTGTTTGTGGTTGTAATGATCTGGGCTGAGGTCCTTTTGGACCTCTGGGGTCATCGCAAGGCGAGGTCAATCATCCCTGGTGCTCAGCGGTGCCCGGAGGCAACCGCGACATGGCCGGAGGCCATGGATCTCACCGGAGTACTCACGGCCATGATCGCCTCAAAGCTAGCCCTCCGCTGTCACCAGAGGGTGGCTGAAGCTAGGGAGGAGGCCCTCTAATGATGGATAAGTGTGTAGGAGGCGGGCGATGGCTTAAATAGGCGGCAGACGTCCGGCGGTTACGTGGAGGGGGAGGGTTGTTTGAATGGAGGTAGTGAAGGCTGAGAGTAATGGCGTGGAGAGTTGGGGGTTACGCGAGGGAGGCGGAGGAATGGGCTACGTGGAGCGACCGTTAGGAGAGGGAGAGGTGGCCGGAGTCGCCTTCCAAAATAGGAAGGGGGTGGCGGGTTGGCGAGGCGTAGCGTCTGGGAGAGAGGGATCTGGAGGTTGACGAAGGGTTTGTGGGACCGTTGGATCGTATGATCCAACGGTCAGGAGGGTTGCGCTGGTGGAGGGATGTGATTAGATCCTAGGATCTGATCGAACGGCTGGTGTTAAGGCGCAAAGGAGTATGAGATTGGAAGATGGGGGAGATCTAAACGTGAGAGAGAATGGGGTGTCGTGGCATGTTGAGGACCAAAGGATGAGAGAGAATCCTGTGGCTGAGATTGAGAGCGACGTGGAGCATGGTGAACCGCTGGATGAGAAGCGGATCGGAGGCTGAAGAATGGGCAGGAGCGGATGGATGAGATTAGATCTCAGGAGAGATCTGATGGCTGGAAATGAAGCGGTGATGGATGGCTGAGATCGAGGCAGGGGAAGTGAGATCGGACGGCCCAGGAAAGAGCCGGGTGGCAAGAGAAGAGGCGGGTCACGTGGCGGCTCCAGAGAGCGCCACGTGGCCCAATCAGAAAATTCGGAAGTATAAATAAAAAGAAAAATAAGAAAGAAATAGTTAGATGCAGAGATCTACAATTTTCATATTGGACAAAAGCCAAAAGAGGTCATTTGTACAAAAAACAATTTTTAGGGGTATTTTTAATGGGCTAAGAACACCGAACTTTATCTTTTGATTTATTTTTGTATTTTTTTAGTCTTTTTAAAGGTCAGTGATTTATGGACAATTACTCAGCTTAATTTTTATGGGTTTTTGATGATAAAATAAATACAAGAAAAATAAGGGAAATTAAATACAAATAATTAAGGGTTAATTGTACATAATATAAGACAAGATAAAAATAGAGAATTAATAGTGATTTTTATTGGATTAGTTAAGACAGGGGTTTTAATATGACACTTTTAGCATGATGAATACGCGATTCATCACATGTCAACCTATCCATGCATGCAAATTGCATAGCCGGGTTTATGTAATTAGGTTCCCCTTGTCCTTAGTTAAACCTCTAGACGATATATCATCTATATACCTATACAGTGTAACATTTTCCGTGGACGGCAATAATATCTTAAGACTATTTGACACTATACTTTAAGAATACTAGAGCAACTACCATATTTTATGAATTATTAGTTGGGTAACGTTAGATGCTCTATGTACAGAACGTACTTTTTAAAGTATTCAGTAAGTATACCTTATAGGCAAGGCGTCACCTTTTACTCAATTATATAGACTCACATTTTGAGTTAGAACTATTGTTTGCATAACCTAATCACTATTGCATGATATCTTTTATCTAGTTATCCTAGGTTTATATATATATATATTTGGAATGACTTGTAGAGATTAGGGTTATTGCGTCTAAGTCGTCTAGGGTCTTCCTTTGGATACTATGAGTCTTGTGTCGAACGCCTACGGGTTGATCATGGAAAAGATATAAAGCATTACTAGAGTAAATGATGACCAAAAGTCCTTAAATATTAATGATATTGGATCGTTAATCATTAGAATTAATTATCTTCCCTTGGGTAAAAGAAAATAATGCATGCGGGGAAATGGAAGATATTTACTACAATGTGGGTGCACAGTCTTGTAGTCCGGCTGAACCAACAATGAGTCATCCCCACTCGAGGGGCATCATAGAGTGGGGAGGTGGTAGATACTCTGGAGATTGTTAGGTGGGTGCACGGGTGCATCGCACCATACAAATCCGTTTTGTGACTATTAGTTTGGGGTGAGCAAGACTCCCCCGACAGACTCGGTTGACAGAATCTGGCCCCATTGGCTATATGCCCTCGTGTCTCGAGTGTCAGAGTATTACCAACCAGACTAGCTGAAGGGTTGCGCTTTCGCACAGGTCTTAGTCTACACTCTGAATGAAGCGAAGCAGGTTTCATTCTTAGTGTAGACTTTCTCCTTTGACGGGTGAGTCCGGAATTAATAAATAATTAATTAAATAAGTGACAGATAAAAGAACTTAAAGAAGTGGAATAATTTTGTAAACTATCAATAATCTACTCATTTTCTGTAACATAATTATAGGCTTTCTACTTGAGTTCCTTAGAATGTTTTCATTATACCTCTATAGTTACTGCACTTGCGTTACCTACCTAAAATTTATTCATTTATAAATTAGTGTTATATCCTTACTGGGTCATTTGACTCACAAGTTACCCCCCTTGGAAATCCAACAGGAAATCTTGAGCAGGAGATCGAGGCAAGAATTTTTGGTCGCATAGTTGAGAACCAATTCAGAGGTTGATATCTAGTGGAACCTAATTATCTTTTCCTTCCTTTATTGGTGATGTAATAATACGTTCTGGATCTTAATGCCATCTTAAGTTGTGTACTTTTTTTATATGAATGGAAATTTTCTTCTTTTGTCAATTTTGTATGAATGGTATATCATGCATGTTGTTTACAATCGTTGTTGGGTAAATTTTGTGAATGGGCATAGGATACGCTCCATAATCGAGGGGCTTTACATAATTGGAGTTGGTTTAGACCCCGAACCTCTCAACTGCGGACATTCATTCCTAATGTGACCTTCTTGATGACAGTGATAACATGCACGTATTTTTGTCTGAGCTAAGACCCAACCATAGAGGTACTAGTTCCTGGTGCTGAGTTACAAGAGTATAGTGGAGGTCTAGAGAAACCCCCTCTTCTTGATAATTCCTGACCTAAGGTATGTGGTGAGCTTATAGTGGAGCCGACTGGATGATAGCGATGATCTCTACGGTAATAATTTACCTTGCATTTGGATAGTACACCGTTAAAGTGGAAACTTCTTCTTTGTCGATTTTCATCCCTCTCCATCTCAATACGAGAGGCGATGTCCATTGCTTCATCTATGGTTGTAGCTCTAAAACCCACAATCTTTTATCTCAGATCTCTTCAAAAACCGCTAACAAATTTGGTAAGACACTCTTGTGGTGAAGCTTCTAGAGCTGGGGAGTAACGTAGAAGCTCAGTAGAGTAGATATGATAATCTCGTACGGTCTTAGAACCCTGATTTAGAGAAGACATCTCTCTCCTCTTTAATTCTTCCCAATGGGAGGGATAGAAGTGAGCTTGAAACCTCTCTTCAAAGATATCCCATGGAAATTGCTCTCCACCATCATCGTGCATAATCTGCTAGGGAGTAATCAGCAAAGTGCACCCAGGTGTCAACTGGTGCATGGATTATCTTTCAACATCCTACTAACGTCATCGAGCCATAACTCATCCTTGGCAGGTGTCTCTACACATTTGAATAGAGGAATCTTTCCCTTTCGATAATTGTCAAGTAATTTTTGATGTCTAAGAGAGCCTTCTCCATTGCTCCTTCATCTGGGGTCAGATCAGACTCAGTGGAAGGATGGTAACTCGATTCTTCATCAGAAAAATGGATACAACCCTCAACTCTAGCATCCACAGGTTTGGATTCCTCAGGTCTTTGATTAAACACGAACTTCGATGTGGTCAAAATTGGTGTCTCACACAAGGCAGAGACGACCGTCGCTGTGGCGACTCACAAGTGAATCTCGTATTTAATCAACAATTAACCCACACTAAAGATCAATAAATTAGAAATAATGTGGAGTTAAAATTTATTTTTAACTCTGCACAAATGGTGTATAGTGACAAGTATGCAGAGAGTTCGAACACAGGGAGCAAACAGGGTAGATCCAAAATTTGTGCTCAAATGAGTGTGTGTGATGTGTCTACACTAAGCAAGCAATCAAAGGAAATTTTGTTGGTTTTTAGTTTTTAATTTTTTTTATTTTAATTTAATTTTTAATTTTGTATTTTGATTTTTAATTTTCTGATTTTTATAATTTTATATTTTATATTTTTTTTCTTTTTCAATAATGGAATTTAAAACCAATGTAATAAAAGATAAGATAAACTATTTATAAAAATGCATAAAAATATCCAAAAATTTAGAAATAAAATGTTTTTGATATTTTTAGGATTTTTTACTATTTTTATGATTTTTGGGTATTTTTCAAGGTGTTTTTGGTATTTTTAAAGACTGAAATAAAGCAAAACAGTGAAATGAGTGCTGGCTGTGAATAAAATGGAAGTTAAAAATAGCAAACAACAATCAAAATTTTTCACACTCAAATAAAGAGAACAAAATAAAGAACAAACAGGAACTAAGTTTGTATTTTTTTGAATTTTCCTTGATTTTATATATTTTTGAAGTTTTTGAGGTTTTTTAATTTTAGTGTTTTTCTTTTGAGATTTTTAATGATTTTTGGACTGACACTAAATTAGGTTAAAATAGACACTAGGTAATTTTTTTGGAATTTTTCGAAGTGTTTTAATATTTTTTGGCATTTTCTAAGCTAGACAGTGCACAAAAAGCATGTTTTTGATTTTTAATAAATATAAAATTAAAGCAAAATCAAAAACTAAATTGGTAGCGTGGAAGCACAAGTTAACAGGAGCTAAACCCTATTTTTGTGGAATTTTTGTACTTAGAATGATATTTTAAATAATTAGAGCAAGCATCCAAATATTAAACAGGCCTGGCAGGGGTATATATGCAATTTCTCAAACATCCAGGGACTCACATGCAAATTTCCACAAATATTTGAACTGAATATTCAATTTATAGCACCAAAATTCAATTACAAAACCCGCCGGGGTGTCCTAGCAATTTTTCCCACCAGGGCGCGTGACTTGCACGCTCCTAGCGAGGACTAAACTGTAATTTCTCAAAAACCTGGGGGTTTACTTGCAATATTTCCAAAAATATAACACGTGAAGTTAAAGTTTTGGTACTAAAACAAAATACAACAAAGACCGAGGGCCCCTCTGCAAAATGCCCCCACCTCACGTGTACAGGTCACGTGAGGTGACGTGGCGAAGGACCTATACGCAAATAAATAAACTACGGGGGTGTTCGTGCAAATATTACAAAAATATTACACTACAGACAAAAGTTTCAGGTCTAAAAGATAAATACAAAATGTGCGAGGGTTTAGTGTGCAAATTACCCTCAGCGCGGGATCCAACGGCGATGAAGAAGCCACTTAGACACGTGGCGCTTGATGGAAGGCCGATGACGCTTCACGGCTGGGCGGCTGAGATCAGGTCTCCAAAGACGATCAACAGTCGAGGCGCTTGGAGATCTGACGGTTGCTGCTTGATCTGGAGGGGGCGCCCTGATCGGACGGTAGCGAAGGCGGCTGGAAGAACAAGGCGGAGCTCCGGCGGGGCGAAGTTCCTCGAGCTCCTCCCGCCAGCTCCGGTGGCTTTTGAGCTTCAAAATCGGGCTGTTGCCTCCTCAGGTCCTCCTCTATCGTCTGGAGTCGTCAAAAAGCCACGACGGTCGCCGTGGTGCTCGCTGGTGCCTGACGGAGCTGGGAGGCTTCGTTGGCTTGGGCGAGCTCAAAACTCGAGCTCCAGGTATCTTCACTTCAGCTTTGACCTGCAAAAATGTTCAAAGGGTCCAGGGCAAACTGCCTGGACCCTTGGATGGTCGGGGGGAGGAGTGAATCGAGATAGGGTGCACGGCCGAAGGTGCGCTCCGGCCAAAGTGCTTGATTGGGCGAGATGGTCGATGGAACTTAGATTTTTGTGTTGGTTTTCAATCCTTAGACTAGCAGGAACCAAAAGATGCAAAGAAATGCAAGGGAGAGGGTCCTCGATGGCCGGAGCCAGAGGAAGAAGATACCTCGACCGGCGTACTTGCGGGAGGTGGTGGAAGCGCCTCCGACCTCGGCTGCCTTGGCTGATGGCTTCGCGGTGGAGCTGTCACCTCCAGGAAGCTCTGGAGCTCGGAGTAGGCGCGAGGGTGGACCGAAGGTGTTCAAAATCAAAATGAAAAGGAGGGGGTCGTTATATCTGGTTTGACCCCTGACCAAGGTGCTCCAAAGATCAAGGCACCTCGGGCGACACACTGATCCATTCCTCGAGATGATCATAGGGCGAGCAAGCTTGATAATCGAGGAGAAAAAGTTGTGAAGACTCCATCATGGAATGGTGCAAGATGTGATCAGGAAAATCGACCAAAACGAGGTCAAACGCACTCTGACAGACGCACATGGGGAAGGACGGCCAGTTGACCTGGGTCAACTGGGACCGTCTCCTGATTGGTCCACGTGGACCAATCAGGAAAAATCCCTGATAAATAATTTAATAAATCAACTAAAAATAGAAAAAGGCCGAATTAATTACTGATTATAAAATAAAAAATATTCGTAATTTTATGTAGTATTTATTATGATTTTTAATTTATTTTATGAGGTGTATTTTTATAAGTTTACTTTTTAGCCCTATATAGGTATATTACCTATGTATTTTAGTATTTTATTTTTATTTTGTGAATTTTATTTCTATTATTTTCATTTCTTATTTTCTAAAATTATAAAATATCTTTATATATACAAATATATTTTTGTTTTATTTTTCTGATTCATTTTGTATATTTAATTAATTATGAGTAAGTATTGTATAGGTATAGGTATAGGCAGTGTACCTATGTGTTCTTTATACAACTATTTTTATTTGTATTTTCTTTGCATTTTTATTCTAATTTTAATGCACATGTATATTACAAGTAATATTTACATAATTATAAAGATATAAAAGTACAAAAATAATGAATAAAGAATAAATTGAATATTTTAATCTGTACAAGTATACAAGGTGGGTCCAAAACTCAACTTTCAAACCGTAGCTCCGCCAAATGCGAAACCACCACCTTTGGATAGATTATTTTATTATATATAAAATTAAAGGTGAGTATGCTGCATTTGGAGTTGTCAGGTGTGAGATACGGGTCTGGGAAGTTGGGATTCTGGATTCTTATTCAGACCATAACTTTTTATATGTACATTGTTTTTCTGTGAAATCAATTTTGTATTTTTCTTTTATTTAATTATCTAGAACTTTCATGTACAAAGTTTCTTTATTTGGTGTTTAAAAAGGGGAACCAAAAATAGGTCCCAAAATGAATAAAGAATGAATAAAATGTATAGGTATTTTTATCTGTATTTCTGACCTTATCTCCCCCTACTTTATTCCTTGTCGACCTATCCATCAAGCTGCCTAGGTCTCGGGGGTTTGGGTCATAAAATATTTACAATATTTTATTCTTTTTCTTTTCTTTATTTATTCTATAATTTTGGCTTTAATTACAGTATTTTATACACTAATATGATGCACATGCATGAACGCTAAGATGATGTATGTAAGGCTATTTACAGGCATTTGCTAGGGTTTTTGGTGCCAAAATGATAGAATAAAGATGATGAAATGTGGATTCATCAGTCTTTCAACTTGTGCATTGAGCTTCTCCTCCAATGCTTGCTGCATTTGCCCCATGTCTTGGAGCATTGTCATCATAGTTGCTAATTGTCTAGGACATGTCTTGGTCTGCCATGACCATGTGATGAAACAAGGCCAAAGGTTAGATCCTATATGTATTATCATGGTGTACATAAGGGACAATGACTTGTGAATGGTACTGCAATCAGTTATTAAGATCAAAGGATCTTAATACAGCCTTAGTTTCTGAATACCGCTAATAGTTGTCAATTACTAAATAAATTACTGGAGTGACCAGGCTCTAATACCAATTTGTCACGGTCCCGATTCCCGGGTCGTCAGATCCTCCCATATCCGGATCGGGTTACTCAGCAATAATTTATTCAGCAGTCACAACTAACATTCGGAAACAGATTGGAAATAAAAATACTTAGAAGGAAGTATTTCAACACTTTTCCATTCACAAAATACAGTTCACATGATTCATTGTCCCACTACATCAGTACATATACATCAGTTGGAAGGAAATACACAGAAAGATTATTAACTACCTTACAAAGAAAAGCTAATGTGCCTGGCTGGATGTCTACTATGTAATCTGACTGGATTACTAAAGTCCTTGTGATGGCTCACCGACACTTGTTGGGTTTTCTATAAATCATAGGATAAAAAGTAGCGAATGCTAAGTAATGAAGAAGAGAAAAGCAAACAGATTGTGTAATTTTTTCAAAACTTGTTATCACAAAAAGTTTCATTCCTTGTCATTAATTTAAGTCCTATTCCTTTCTATTCCACGTCAGGGATTAGTCTAAGGAATAACTTCACCACTATATGGACTCCGAAACTGTGCACACTTCGAGATTGGAGATTGCGTTGATCTTGGTAAGCTTATACCGCCGCACGTCGCCTCAACCAATCCTCCAATACTACCCTGACAATTTCCTTTTCTTTTATTAATAAGGGTCTCAAACCCCCAGCCTGGCAAACAAAGGAGCACACCATCCTCGAGGACTCTGTTTCTTAAAACCTCAAGGTAGTATTTACTCATATAACCTAGCAGCTTTAAATACATGTTATCGTGACCCAGTCGCTATCCAACCACTCGTGCCTCCACATGGCACGACTACATCTTCCGTCGTTTAACCCAAAGATATTGGCACCCGGTACCACACGTTGCAAATTATTTATTTAGTACGCACTTATCATAACATGGCAACCGTGTACCACCTAGGTAGGGCCACGCCAATACAGGTTCCTTCCGACAAACCTACAGGTTTCATGCCTGCCCTGTAGTTCTACTCCCATTCACCCTTAACGTGACAAATGATCTTTTTCAGGATCCAACTCAAAACACATCAATTCCTATGATGTAATTCCTCTGTTAAGCCTTAGATTAGCATAACCATCTGAGTATATACTTACACATATATTAATTCATATATTTATATACTCATATTTATGCTCTTTTTAACTTTCAAACCCTAACTTTCCAAAACATTGCATCCATTTGATGCTTGGACCTTATTTTAGCTGAAATTGTAAAGCAACTTTTCACACTTTCTCAAAAATAGCCAAATAGGGTTCTTCGTAGTAAGGAGCATAAATACAGAAATCTCAACGATCTTCTATGATAACCCAACGGCAAAAAAAAAGGATTTCGTTACCTAATCAAGCTCTCTCTCGCGTGCGCAGTGCTTTATCGTGATTCTTTTTCAACATGATGATTTATAGCTTCTAAAATGATCAAATTTCATTTTCATATCAAAAACATTAAGAACATGCCAAGAATGTGAAGAACGAATGAAGAACATGAAGAACGCTAAGAACACACGAAGAACATATTTTCTCTTGAAATTTCGGTAGAGCTTCCCCTTATACGGGATGATAAATCTAGGAAAATTTTGGCAGAGTTTCTCCTTATACGAGATGACATTTCTAAGAAAATTTCGGCAATCACATTATAAAATCACTGAAAGGAAAACATAAAGGGAGCTGAACATGAATCGAAAACCTAACTCATGAAGCAAACTAAGAGAGGAACGTACCTTCCTCCTCCTCATTCTCCCGACAGCACTTCGCTAGCGCTCCTTCCTCGCCTCCTACTCCTCCTCCCGACCGCTCGACCCTAGCCCTTGGGGTGATTGCGGTAGTGGAAATTTTAGAGAATGAATGGGTGGGGGCTATTTATAGGTTCTAAAAAACCACTAAGCATGGTTAGAAAACTATGGTTAGGCCTTAAATACGGTTAGTGGTCCATGATTTTGGTCAAAACTTATCTGAAACTTAGGGATTAAGTTAGAACATTCCAGAGGATTCTAGATTTGCTAATGGCGTTTAATTAATGCTAATCGTGATAAACTTTCACTAATCACAATTTAACTCTCGCAGCTTAGGCTTATCTTTTGCTAACTATTGATTAGTGTTCGCTAATGGTAATTAGTGATTTTTAATCCATCATTATTTTTTAATCATGCTTAATTAGTATTAATGACAGTCATTATAGGTTAATGACATTTTAAACCTCCTTCTCTTTCTTCTGAAAATCATAACAAATTGAAATGACGTCCGATTCACACGAAACAAATTCCGTTGGTTTCCTCTTGACGAGCCGGATCTTATTATATAAGATCTGAGAAATACCAAGTTCAAGGCTTTACAATTAGAGACAGGTTTTGATCCTAGGACCTCTGGGTTATGGGCCCACCACGCTTCCGTTGCGTGGGATATGGGAGGGGTGCCTCTAGTTAAAGTATTGTGGCGGAACCAAGAGTTTGAAGAAGCCACATGGGAACCTGAGGCGGAAATGTGAGAGAATTACCCCTACTTGTTTGAGTGATAATACTATGTGTTGTATATCTTCTTTATAAATGAAATGATGTTCATTCTATTTAAGGTTTTGCATGCCCGACCTGTAGTTCTACTCCCTATCATCCATAACGTGACACACGATCCTTTTTAGGATTCAACTCAAAACACATTAATTCCCATGATGTAATTCCTCCGTTAAGCCTTAGTTTAGCGTAACCATAAATACTGAGTATAGACTTACACATATATTAATTCATATATTTATATACTCAATTTATGCTCTTTTTAACTTCCAAACCCTAACTTTCCAAACTAATGCATCCATTCGATGCTTAAACCTTATTTTAGTGGGAATCACAAAGCAATTTTTCATACTTTCTTAAAGGTAGCCAAATTAGGGTTCTTTATAACGAAGAACATAAAATTAGGAATTTCAATAATCTCGTATGAAAATCCAACAATAAATGAAAGGATTTCGTTACCTAATCGAGCTCTCTCTCGTGTATGTAGTGCTTTATCGTGTTTCGTGTTTTCAGAAAGGATGATTTAAGACTCCTAAAACGATCAAATTTCATTTTCGTGTCAAAAATGCTAAGAACGTGCCAAGAACGTGAAGAACAAATGAAGAACACGAAGAACACGAAGAGCACGAAGAACATATTTTCTTTTGAAATTTCAGCAGAGCTTCCTCTTATACGGGGTGATATTTCTAGGAAAAGTTCGACAGAGTTTCCCCTTATATCGGAACATATTTCTCGGAAAATTTTCAGCAGAGTTTCCCCTTATATCGAGACATATTTCTCGGAAACTTTTGGCAGAGTTTACTCTTATATCGAAATATTTTTCAAAATAAAAACAAAAAGAGTTTCCTCTATAGAATCAATCGAGAGGAAAACAATCGCAAACCTGAAAGAATATAATCAAACTACAAGCGATGGAGAATCAGTAGACACCACGCGTCTTAGGTGAGTGAATGCGTGATGAATCATATGGGTTTAACTGACGTGCATAGCCGCCGACACCTAAGTAGGGTATTACACGGATTTATCCATCAAAATAACTATAAAAGCGGAAAAGAAAGAACAATAAGCAATGGAGAATCGGTAGACACCATGCGTCTTAGGTGAGTGAAAGTGTGACGAATCACAGGGTTCACTGACGTGCATAGCCGCTCGCACCTAAGTAGGGTGTTACATAGATTTCTCCTCGAACCATAACAGAAAGTGAATCGGAAAGAAGATTAATCGAAAACCAAACTGGAAAAAGAACATGAATCTAAAACCTAGCTCACAAAGCAAACTAAGAGAGGATCGTACCTTCCTCCTCCATGTTCTCCCAGCAGCGCTTCGCTAGCGCTCCTTCCTCGCCTCCCACTCCTCATCCCGACCTCTCGATCCTAGACCTTGGGGTGGTGGTGGTAGTGGAAATCATAGAGAATGAATGTGTAGGGGGGGCTATTTATAGGCTCCAGAAAATCGCTAACCATGGTTAGAAACCCATGGTTTAGACCTTAATCGTTATTAGCAGCCCATGGTTTTGGCCAAAACTTATATGAAACTTAGGGTTAAGTTAGAATATTCCAGAATATTCTATATTCGCTAATGACGCTTAATTAACGCTAATCGTGATTAACTTTTAGTAATCATGATTTAACTTTCGTGGCTTAAGCTTATCTTTTGCTAACTATTGATTAGTATTCGCTAATGGTCATTAGTGGTTTTCAATCCGTCATTAGTTTTTTAATCATGCTTAATTACTATTAGTGATACTCATTATGGTTTAATGACATTTTAGACCTCCTTACTTCTCTTTCTTCCGAAAATCATAACAAATCGAAACAAAGTCCGATTCACACGAAACAAATTCTGTTGGTTTTCTCTTGACAAGCTGGATCTTATTATATAAGATCCGAGAGATGCCAGGTTCAAGGCTTTACAATTATAACAACCTTAAAGGAAGTCTCGTCCTTGAGACTTATAATGACGGCATAACAACCTTAAAGAGGATTGAAACCATAACAACCTTAAAGAGAATTAAATGGCGTTCATTCTCTTTAAGGTTGTTATGGTTTCAATCCTCTTTAAGGTTGTTATGCTTGCATTTCTAGTCTCGAGAACGAGACTTCCTTCAAGGTTGTTATAATTGTAAAGCCTTGTACTTGGCATCTCTCGGATCTTATATAATAAGATCTGGCTCCTCAAGAGGAAACTAACAGAATTTGTTTTGTATGAATCGGACTTCGTTTGGATTTGTTAAGATTTTTGGAAGAAAGAGAAGTAAGGAGCCCGTAATGACTGTCATTAATACTAGTTAAGCATGATTAAAGAAATTAATGACAGATTGAAAACTGCTAATGGCCATTAGCAAACATTAATCAATAGTTAGCAAAAGATAAACGTAAGCAGCATAAGTTAAATCGTGTTTAGCGAAAGTTAATCACGATTAGCATTAACTAAGCATCATTAGCGAATCTAGAATCCTCTGGAATGTTCTAATTTAAGCCCTAAGTTTCAGATAATTTTTGGTCAAAATATGGGCCAAAACCATGGACTGCTAACCGCGGTTAAGATCTAAACCATGGTTTTCTAACCATGGTTAGCGGTTTTCTGTAGCCTATAAATACCCCCCTCTACCCATTCATTCTCTATGATTTCCACTACCACCACCATCCCAAGGGCTAGGGTCGAGAGGTCGGGAGGAGGAGTAGGAGGCGAGGAAGGAGCGTTAGCGAAGCGCTGCTGGGAGAACGAGGAGGAAGAAGGTATGATCCTCTCTTAGTTTGCTTCGCAAGATAAGTTTTCGATTCATGTTCCATTTCCTTTGTGTTTTCCTTTCGATGATTTTATAAGGGAAAACTCTACCGAAATTTTCTTAGAAATAAAACTCTGCCGAAATTTTCCTAGAAATATCACCCCATATAAGGGTAAGCTCTACTGAAGTTTTAAGAGAAAATATGTTCTTCACGTTCTTCGTGTTCTTCGCGTTCTACGTGTTCTTCGTTTTTTCTTCACGTTCTTGTCACATTCTTAGCTACGAAAATGAAATTCGATCATTTCAGGAGCTATAAATCATCCTATTGAAAAAGAATCATGATAAAGCACTGCATACACGAGAGAGAGATCGATTACGTAACGAAATCCTTCCTTTTGCTGTTGGGTTTTCATGCGAGATTATTGAAATTTCTGATTGTATGTTCTTCTCTATAAGGAATCCTAATTTGGTTATTTTTGAGAAAGTATGAAAAGTTGCTTTGTGATTCCCACTAAAATAAGAATTAAGCATCAAAATGATGTAGTGGCTTGGAAAAATAGGGTTTGGGAGTCAAAAAGAGCATAAATTGAGTATACAAATATATGAATTAATATATGTATAAGTCTATACTCAGTATTTATGGTTATCCTAATCTAAGGCTTAACGGAGGAATTACATCATGAGAATTAATGTGTTTTGAGTTGGATCCTGAAAAGGATTGTGTGTTACGTTAAGAAATGACCGAAAGCAGAACTACAGGTCAGGCATACAACCTGCAGGTTTGTCGGAAGGAACCCGTATTGGCGTTTCCCTACCTAGGTGGTACACAGTTGTCCTATTATGGTAAGTGCACACAAAATGAATGATTTGCAACGCGTGGTACCTGGAGCCAATATCTTCGGGGTGAATGACAGAAGATGTAATTGTGCCATGTGGAGGCACGGGTGGTTGGATAGCGGCTGGATCACGATAACATGTAGTTAAAGCCGCTAGGTTATATGATTAAATGTTAGCGTAAGGTTTTAAGCAACGGAGTCCTCGAGGACGGTGTGCTCCTTTGTTTGCCAGGATGAGGGTTTGAGACCCTTATTAATAAAAGAAAAGGAAATTGTCAAGGTAGTATTGGAGGATTGATTGAGGCGACGTACGGCGGTATAATCTTAGCAAGATCAACGCAATCTCCAATCCCAAAGTGTCCATAGCTTCGAAGTCCATATAGTGGTGAGGTAATTCCCTGGACTAATCCCTGACGTGGAATAGAAAGGAATATGACTTAAATTAATGAGAAGGAATGAAACTTTTTGTGATAACAAGTTTTGAAAAATTACACAATTTTTTTGCTTTTCTCTTCTTCGTTACTTAGCATTCGTAAATTTTTATCTTATGATTTATAAAAAACTCAACAGGTGTCGGTGAGCCATCGCAAGGACTTTAGTAATCCAGCCAGCTTACATAGTAGACATCCAGCCGGCCACAGTAGCTTTTCTTTGTAAGGTAGTTAGTAATCTTTCTATGTGTTTCCTTCCAGCTGATGTACATGTAAATGATTATAGTGGGATAATGTATCATGTGAACTTTACTTTGTGAATGGAAAAGTGTTGAAATACTTCCTTCTGAGAATTTTTAATTGCAATCTGTTTCTGAAAGTTAGTTGTGATTACTGAATAAATTTGAGTAATCAGATCCGAATATGAGAGGATCCGATGTCCCAAAAATTAGGGTTGTAACAGTTTTCCATAAATCATAGGATAACAATTAGCGAATGTTAAGTAAAGAAGAAGAGAAAAGCAAACAAATGTGTACTTTTTCAAAACTTGTTATCACAAACAGATTCATTCATTTTTATTAGTTTAAGTCCTATTCCTTTTTATTTCACGTCAGGGATTAGTCCAGAGAATTACCTCACCACTATATGGACTTCGAAGCTATGGACACTTCAGGATTGGAGATTATGTTGATATGGTAAGCTTATGCCGTCGCACGTCTCCTCAACCAATCCTCCAATACTACCCTGACATTTTCCTTTACTTTTATTATCCAGGATCTCAAGCCCTCAGCCTGGCAAACAAAGGAGCACACCGTCCTCGAGGACTCGGTTGCTTAAACCTCAGGCTAACATTTTTTATCATATAACCTAGCGGCTTTAAACATATGTTATCGTGACCCAGCCGCTATCCAACCACCCGTGCCTCCACATGGCACGACTACATCTTCCATCGTTCAACCCGAAGATATTAACACCCGATACCATGCGTTGCAAATTATTTATGTCGTGCACACTTATCATAACAGGAAAACCATGTACCACCTAGGTAGGGCCACACTAATACGAGTTCCTTTCAAAAAACCTACAGGTTGCATGCCCGACCTGTAGTTCTACTCTCAGTCATCCTTAACATGACACATGATCCTTTTCAGGATCCAACATGAATACACATCAATTCCCATGATGTAATTCTTTTGTTAGGCCTTCAATTTGCATATTCCTTTATATTGAGTATAGATCCACATATATATTAATTCATATCTATATATACTCATTAATATTATGCTTAGGATAACTCCCAAACCCTATCTTTCAAAGCCACTGCATCCATTCGATGCTTAAATCTTATTTTAGTGGGAATCACAAAGCAACTTTTCATACTTTCTTAAAGATAACGAAATTAGGGTTCTTCATAGCGAAGAACATAAAATCAGGGATTTTAAAATCTCGTATGAAAACCCAACAATAAAAGAAAGGATTTCGTTACCTAATCGAGCTCTCTCTCGCGTATGCAGTGCTTTATCGTGATTCTCTTTCAACATGATGGTTTAAGGCTCCTGAAACGATCGAATTTCATTTTTGTATCAAAAACGCTAAGAACGTGCCAAGAACGCAAAGAACAAATGAAGAACACGAAGAACGCGAAAAACACACGAAGAACATATTTTCTCTTGAAATTTCGGCAGAGCTTTCCCTTATACGGTGTGATATTTCTAGGAAAATTTTGGCAGAGTTTCCCCTTATACGGGGTGATATTTCTAAGAAAATTTCGGCAGAGTTTTCCCTTTTAAAATCACCGAAAGGAAAATAGAAAGGATCTGAATATGAATCAAAAACCTAGCTCACGAAGCAAACTAAGAGAGGATCGTACCTTCCTCCTCCTCGTTCTCCTAGCAGCGCTTTGCTAGCACTCCTTCCTCGCCTCCTACTCCTCCTCCCGACCTCTCGACCCTGGCCCTTGGGGTGGTGGTGGTAGTGGAAATCGTAAAGAATGAATGGGTGGGGGGGCTATTTAAAGCCAAATTCACTTGTAAATATCACATGTATATTTCCAATATCTTCCTTATTTCTATCTATTTTTCACTGACTCGGAATTGAATAAAATCAACTCTATAGTGTATATATTACTAACAATAATAAATAAAAAATATCAAAAAATACTAACTCATAAATTGACCAATAAAACTCAAACCCTAGTTTGAGAATAAGAGCCTTAAAATATGAATATCTCTCTCATACAGTCTCCTATGGGCTCGTACTCATTTTTGAATTAATGCACGTTCAATTACCTTCAAAACAATATCAAATTCAAAAGAATCGGAGCCCATTTGTAAAACTTGGGTTTTGGGCCCCTCCTTATATATTGTACTTATGTCCCCTTTTATTTATTTATTTTATTTCTTTATTTTTCTTAATTATTTAAAATACAAAAATAGATTAAGTTGTAAATATTTATCTTATATTTTCTTTGATTTTATTTTTATCCTATTTTAAAATGCCAAAAATCTGCAAAAGATAAAAATTCGGTATTTTTATATCTATAGGATACCACCCAAAAATATTTTTTTGTACAAATTGTTTTTTTATTATCGATCCTTCACGAGAGTTGTAAATGTCATCAAGATGAGAAACTTTCGTGTTGAACACTTTTTGATTTGACACATTTTGTTATTTCTTTTTTTATTTTTTTGTTTATATTTATTTTTTTATTTTTCTGGGTGTGACACGTGGCAGCTCTGAGAGTCACCACATGTCACCCAATTTTATATTATTTTCGTAATTTTAATTTATTTATTTTATTTTATTATACTTTATTTATTTTATTGATTATTATTTAATTATTTACTTATTATATTTATTATTGTATTTATTTATTTTCATTTTAATTAATTATATATAATTATTTATTTTTTAATTTCATTTTTATTAGTTTCAACCAACTCTCATTCTCTTCACCTCTCCCACTTCTTTCCCAACTTCCATCCCACTTCTTTTCTAACTTCTCCATCTTCCTCCTCCTTTTATTCCGTTCATCCTATTCATTCTTCGCTATCCATCAAAATTGAGAGAGAAAGGGAGCCACCAACTCAGCCTGCTCGACGATAACATCGACTGAGTTAGTTTTCGACACAACGAAGGTTTCCATCATGTTTGCTGAGATCCGAGGTGGAGAGATCGACCTCGTCGCAACCGCATCTAAGCCGCATAACTTCTCCAATTTTTCGTCGAACCAGATCGAGGCAACGACCGGAGTTCAACATTGCTGCTCCACAATCCGGCGAACCACACATGTAAGTTATCCTTCTCCTTTTCCTCATTAGTCTTTATCTAATATTTTTTTGTTGTTGTTTTACACCATATCACCACCAATCATCACAATCACCACTATCATCATCAACACCGCCTTTTATCATCATCATCACCACTTCTTCATTCCCATTTTTGATTAAATGATGAAAAAAATTAAAAAAAATAAAATCAAATCAAGACAAAAAAGTAAAAAAATTGCAGCTCTCCAGGCCATCCTCCAACCGACCATCGCCATCACGCGCCACTTCCTGCACGCAACTCCATCGCCCCTGGTCACACATGTTCGCCCTCGTGCCTCTCCTCCATCTCCGTGGCCACGCATGCGGTTGTAGCTCTCCAGGCCACCGCTCTCCTATTGCACCTCCACATCGTTGCTCTCCTACTACGTGCAACATCACCTTCCACCTCGTGTTGTCGCTGTAACTGCCACCCTCATCATTGTACCCCGCACTGCCACTCCCTGCCTACGCATCCACATCCCGCGTACAGCTCCCTGCCTGCACCTCCATGCACGCTGACCGTGCGCCACCCCCTGAACTAGCAATTGTCGCGCACGTTGCTCTCTGCCTGCACCCCCGTGACCTTGTCCATCTCCTCCAGCCCCACACACAACTGTGCACACCGGTCGCTGCCTCTCCAGCGCCCGCAGACCTCCACGCAGAGCACCTCACCCATGTGCCTCCACGCCCCCACGCTCACACCTGACCACCACTTCTCGTAACTTCCCTCGCGGCGCGGACGATAACCACATATTCTTGGAACCCAAGAAAGGCAAAGAAGGTCCATTTTATTTTTTTAGTTTTTTATTTTTTTTGTGAAAATGTAGTTTCTCCCCCATCATGTTAATTGCAAAAGTGCCCCTGTGCATATTTTAGTTTATTTTTTTAATTCCTATATTGCACGGACACCCATGTGTTTACACTCTTATTTCGACATCATTTCGTCATCATTTCTTTAATTCTAAAATAACATGTTGTAGTTTCATTAGATCTATATCACTTGGTTATTTATTTATAATTTTGTGAGCATTTGGTAAATAACTAAAATTATTTTGGTGAAAATTACATATTTTACCCAATTCGTGGTCTTAAATTCATATTTAATTAACTCTTGCTCTAAAAATTATGCAAAAAATCAGAGATGTTGCGTTTAAATGTGGTTTAATTACTATCCAAATTCATCAAAAATGGATATTTCTTATGCATAAAATAAGTTATTGAGTGATTTTTGTCGTTGACTTTTTTATAAAATCCACGAATAATAATTTTGCAAAATTTCAAGTCTCCTGGATTGTTCATATAAATATCTTTTGGAGATAAATCAGTCTCTGATAAATTGATTTTTGAATTAATTAGGAATTAGATACTCACAGTCACTTTGTTTCCATTACAAAATTCATAAAAAATCATATAATCTCGAAAATTTCAAAAAAATATTGTAGCTTGATGTCATCCTGTTTATCTCTCAATAAAATTTTCATTAATTTTGCATTCTATTTGTATGAAAAATTGCATTAAAATCCATAAAAGTATGCATTTTTCATTGTTGCATTTTAAACCCAAAAATTCCACAAAAATACATTCTATATTCATAATTGGATTATGTTTCTAGGAAAAAATAAATTTTCTAATTTGGATTAATTTCACATTAAAATTAATTTAACTCAGTTGCTTGTTTTCTTAATAGCCTAGTTCAATCGTATTTTTTGCATTCGCATTTATATTGCATAAAATAATATAAAAAATCCCACTTGGAAAACCGTGTTCTAAGTGACCTAAATAGATCCTAGGTTGTTCCTTTGCCTCCTTGAGTCAACATTAGAGCTTGCTTAAGTAAAATAAACACAAAAACACACATTAATTGATTCGTTGATTTTGAATTCATGTAGTTAATATTTGATAGATCCTGATTGCCCGACTACAACAACACGACATATTTAACATAAGGTAAATTAGGGATCATCACCTTGCCAACTTCTCATTGCTTCCGGGAAAATGCAATACATCATTGGAGAGCCACATTTTAGCTTAATTTAGGTATAGCAAGAGATTGTGTAGACTAATTAGTTGTAATTTTTATCATTTACTTTGTTGTACATTATTTTTAATACTAATTTTATACTTACAACAGGTCTCGATTAATATCTCGTGTTTGTAGACCGACATTTGGACTAGTATTATTTTATGCAGTGTGTCGAGACATGTTTCATCCTTCATTAGAGGTTGGGGCTCGACTTAAGTGCCCGATTCATTTAGGAAGGCACATGGTTCTTAGAGCTATTTAGATTTTCTATTTGTACCCGATTGAATTAAGCCACACAAAAAGGTTCTCCTAATAAAATGCATTATATCTCATTCTGATTGGCTAAATTCAACTCAATTCGGACCCACTAATAGAATTTCTTCTTAAGAGCATTTTATCGACTTGCGTATCGTATAATTTAGATTCGGTTGAGCATCCCACATGGAGAGTGTTGGGAATCACTGTAAGTCTCATTATATGAGCATTAATCATAGTTTTACGCATGCATTGGCTTTCCCGACTCTCTCTTGAGTTTTACAACTTAGGAATAAAAAGAAAAAGGGATTGATTTTAGGTGTATATTTTTTGTGCCTAGATTAACAAATCAATGGTAACAAAATTCCAAAACTAGGACTGCTAATGCACATTTGATTAAAGAGATTTTTACACCCATAACCCTGAGTACTTTCGTAATTACATTCATAATCGTACGAAATCGTGAATTACACCAAGAACCCCAAAAAATGTTCAACTCTTACATGGCATAACCCTATATTAGTTGCCATCTATTTTCTCTGTTAACTCTCACGAAAAAAGCTACATGTTGACAATTTTATCCTTAAAACCTTATGACATTTATAAAGTATGCCATTGGTATAAAAAATCTAAGAAAACAAGATCTACAAACATAGGAGGGGAGGGGATTGCTGGAATTTGGCACAACACAATTCATCGCGAACACGGCAGCCACAAGCTCGCCCGTGGCAATCACATCAGAGTGATCAGAAGTTCCCGATGGAGCGGTGCAAAGGGGCTGACGGAGGTTAGCGATTTGGAGGCAGTGAGGTCAGGTCAGAGTGCTACGTGGCTGTGAAAGGGCGGTGCAGAAGGTGACGGCAAGATGTCATTGACATTAGTCACTTGCCATTGGTGAGTGATACCTCACCACCAGTACAGGTACGCTCAAACAAAAAACACTACTTAATCGACCTCCTCAATCTTAGGACCAGCACCACTTCCTCCTGCAGATGGGCGATCTTCATCCATGCCGTCGGCACCAACATCATGCCCAGTGCCTTGGTACATCTTTGCTATGATGGGGTTGCAGATGTTCTCCAGTTCCTTCATCTTGTCCTCGAACTCATCAGCCTCTGCAAGTTGGTTGCCTTCCAGCCAGTGGATGGCCCCATCAATGGCATCCTCGATCTTCTTCTTGTCTGCAGGCGGTAATTTCTCCCCAATCTTCTCATCACGAATGGTGTTCCTCATGTCGTAGGCATAGTTCTCCAGCGGATTCTTTGCCTCCACCTTCTTCTTATGCTCCTCATCCTTGGACTTGTACTTCTCAGCCTCTTGACCATCTTCTCAATCTCCTCCTTGCTCAGTCTTCCCTTGTCATTGGTAATCGTGATCTTGTTCTTCTGTTGTCCTCCGCAGACACATTCAGGATACAAATTGCATCAATGTCAAAGCAAACAGTGATCTAGGGGACACCTCTCGAGGCATGTGGGATGCTAGAAAGCTCAAACTTACCAAGGAGATTGTTGTCACGAGTTTAGATACGCTCACCCTTATAGACATGGATCAACACACCAGGTTGGTTGTCAGAGTAGGTATAGAAGACATGCTCCTTCGCGGTGGGGATGGTGGTGTTCCTCGGGATGAGGATGATCATCACCCCACCAACAGTCTTGAGACCAAGGGAAAGAGAGGTAACATCGAGAAGAAGGAGGTCCCGGACCTTCTCATTACCCTCCCCATTGAGGAAGGCGACATGGACATCAACACCATAGGCAACAGCCTCATCTTGATTGATACTCTTGCAAAGCTCCTTACCATTGAAAAAGTCTTGAAGGAGCTGCTAAACCTTGGGAATCCTGGTAGACCCACCAACAAGAATCACGCCATGGATACTGCTTTTGTCCATCTTGGCATCATGGAGACACTTCTCAATAGGCTCCACACACTTGCGGAAGAGATCCATGTTAAGCTCCTCAAACCTAGCACGGGTGACGATGGTGTAGAAATCAATGTCCTCGAAGAGAGAATCGACTTCAATGGTGGTCTGGGCGGTAGAAGAGAGGGTCCTCTTCGCCCTTTCACAGGTAGTCCTCAACCTTCTGAGAGCACGGAGATTACCGCTAATATCCTTCTTGTTCTTCGGATTACCATTGGCCGCTTACAGGAGTGACGAAAACGGTGCGGAAGCCATGGCTCAAGTGCTCTGCTGCCATCGTGATGGGGAGGTGGTCGGCGGTGCGAGTGAGGAGGAAGGGGGCAGGAACTGGAGGGGGGGAGGTCTGCTCACGGGAGGGGTGGGGGAGGTAATCGACGATGCGAGTGGAGGAGGAAGGGGAGTGGGGGTCGACGGGGGCGCAATGGCAACTCGCGTGAGGGGTGGGGGGCAAGGTGGGTCGACAGTCGGGGGGATGGGGGCACTGGAGGAAGGGGATGGGTGAATATTTTTTTCTTTTTGTTTTTAAGTTTGGTTAATTTCAACTATTAGATCTTTGATTGGTTAGATTAACTTAGTCTGGTTGGGTTAACAAGCTAAGGTAACGGAGGACTATGGATGTAAAACTACGTATTTTTAGGGTCCTGGATATAATTCACGATTTTGTAGGGTTATCAATGTAGTTATGAAATTACTCAGGGTTACGGGTATAAAATCCCTTGATTAAATTAAACTTGGAATAAAATTAACCTTGTCTTATAGGAGAGTAATCCCCTCATTGCTTACAACTACTTATCTCTAGACTAGAGTGGGTGAGGATGGATCATTAAGTATAAAGTCCAAAACCATGAACCTGCACCCTAAATCTCCACTTACAACCTTTACAGTTTTGGGAGGGGCAAGTGCTCACCTCCCACCTTAGTCGATGTTTTGGTTGTGTAAGTCTATTAGCTCCTTTATCTGTGTGATATAACTTGGTAACCCAGGCAGATCATCATTTTGATTGAGGACTAATAGAAGCATTGTTGATCTTCAGAGAGATATATTGTGAGTAACGTACTCAAAGATTACATTATCACTAATAAAATTGACAAGATAATTGGTTGGACTCTTGCACCTTCACGAGTGAAGTTGGTGGAAAAAGGGTATTGTATTTGAATTCATATTGTACGAGTTCATACACCAAACATTCAAGTGTCTCCTAGTGAGATATCAATCATTTATTGATTCATATTCATGCTCTCTTCATATTCTTATTGACAATGAAAATGGATATTGGGGGGTGGAGTTTTTTTAGATTTTGGGAACTTCTCATTGAACTCCTAAAATATTATATATTCTGAGGTTTATGATACACCCTTCCTAGACTAATGATGACCCTCTTCTTGAATCTAGGTTCACTATATTTGTAGGGATTGTAACATCCTGACTGAGAGCTTTCTCTATTTTTTCCTCATCGAGGAAGACCTTCGCTTGGTGAGCTCGATTTGATTTCAACATCTTCCTCTAATCTTAATCCCTTTTCTAATGAAGGTGACTTAGAAGATTCGAACTATAGGATGCCTCCTAAAAACAACCAGATGACTGTCTTAGCTAGACTGGCTACAACTGAACATCAGAATACTTTACTTAGAATGCAGATGGGGCAGTTAAATGTGGGAAATGATGCACATATGGTAGCAACTTATAATCCTGGACAATATTAGAATTTGAATTGGTTGAGTCCAGCTACACTTGATATCTAATATGAGTTGAAGCCTCCTTTTCTTTTATTATTGCCGAAATTCAATGGGAATGCTACCGGGTAACCTGTCGCATTCTTTACAGACTTTGAGTTGTTCTGTGATAACCTTAGAAATCTTAAGGTTAGACAAGACTATATTAGTATCAAAATCTTCCCTTCGCCTTGGGAGATAAGGTAGATTATTGCCTAAAGAACCTTGGAATAGTTATAACCACCTATACTCAGTTCCAATGACCTAGTCATGAAGAAGTTCAGCCCTCTTAGTATGATGAATCAAATGTGGACTTGTATCACAAGCTTCACCCAACTAGCGAATGAACCATTATGTGATACTTGAAAGAGGTTTAAGGAGTTACTACATAAGTGTCATTGTAATTGTATGGAGAGTACGATCCTAGTTCAGGTATTATTCAGTGGTCTCAAGCCTGAGATGCATGGGTTAGTAAGCACAACCTATGGAAGTAGTTACCTATCTAAGGGAGCAGATATCGTCTATAAGGTATTCAAGCATATGGCTGACACTAGCCATTCACAGACCACCATCAACTTATACATAGATACCACTCTCACACTCCCGTCTAAGGAGAGTGGTAAGCATGTTATAGTTGATCTCGCAGAGGACTTGATTCTTAGCATGGGAGTCATAGCTAGTAAGCTGACACTCGTTGAGAAGATCAACAAGAGAGTGAGTGAAATGCATAAACTCGCTGAATCGAAGAGCTTGTCTAAGCTTCCAAAGCAGATCGAAGAACTTTATGAGAAGATGTCTAAGATGAAGATACCCTTCATGTATACATCCTCTGCCCCTATATATCGTGTACAACATGTACATGAGCAGTAAATGTCAAGGCCTCAGTCTGCATGGGTAGAAGGCCACTCCTATTCCCATCATTTTCAGCATGATCCATCTACCTAGTTAGTTAGTGAGGAGCCTCATGATGTGTGGGATATAAATGGTGTGTGTTATACTCATGATCCTGCCAACAGACAAGCATGAATGGGGGACAATCAACAATACCAGTGTCCTCTAACATTCCATAACACTAGTTTTAACCCTACACGTCTACCATCACAGCCACACCCTAGAGCCTATTTCTCCCAGCCTCAACAGCAACAGTGGATGCATCAACAAAGTTACTATTCAGGGCTTAAAGGCCCACCATTTCAGAGCAACCCACAACAACAACATCAGGGCCAACATGGCCAGTTCTCATGATCTCCTTTCCAATAGAGTCAACCTAGGCAAAACCTAGGTCATTTTCTTCATATTCATTAGGTTCACCTGACTTTCAACAACAAACTCTTAATGAGATCCGATCTTATCAAAATGAGATACAAAACATAAGGGTTGACCTAAACTAGATCTCCAGATGGCAAGAGGAGATATCTACACCAATTACCTCCAATCTAGCCCAAGTTCAGGGTAATTCTGATAGCATGAACAAGAGACAACCACAACACTTCAATGATCATGTATACTACTCGGATTCACCTAGATCTGATCACGAGATCCGTAAAATTTGATAATGTTCACAATATGTCACTCATGAGTAGAAGGTGTTGGACATGCGAGCCCACGGCGAGCCATTATGCAATAAATGTTATTGCAATTCACTCCTTAATCTGAAATAAAGAGTACATAGTTTGCATAATAGGTCCCTTAGTGCAATTAGGGTTATGTACCATGGCCATCTTAATGATCGTACAGCTGTTGATTCAATTATTGAATCATAGAGGCTGGTGCTTAGATGAATATCTAATGAGTTAGATTGAGGACTCATTAAGCACCGTCAAATGATTATTAAGAGATGATCTCCAGCCTAAGTAGGAGATGGCAATCCTTTCTCAGTTAGGTTGATATCTGACCGACTTCTTGATGCAGGTCCTCTGCATAGGAATAGAGATTCGGAGGTGTCAAATTAGTTAGGTCAAAGAGTTGACTTAACGAGATCGAGATAACCAAAGTCCTATATCATATGCTGTCATGATATAGGCACACATCCTCTGACCGGAGACAGATGTGTTACTATATGTCTGAGTATGTACATTTGGCAGACCAATAGGTTGATGGCCTAATCAAGGTCTATACACCAGCGTACTGGTGTGCATATAAGGGCATATGAGTAATACGATCTCTCAAAGGGATCATACAGGTTCACTACTGAACCGGAAGACATGGGATCACTCATGAGATATTGGGAAGAATCAAATTCCGTGCGCACGGTCGTCTCGCTTTGGAAGCTTGACTGAATTTGTTGGTTTGATATATACTTTTGGAAAGTATATGATCAAGACCTAGGTGTGATATATGCGTTTGGAAAGTATATGATCAATACCGACTCCCAATGATCGAATGAGAAACATACTGATAAAACCATGAAGTAGACAGTATAAAGTTGATCCAATACTTCGGGTTTAATCTGAGTCTTCCAGTATGCAGGATGTACAGGTATTAGGAATACCTGAGGGTGATGTGATCATAAACGGTTGTATAACCATGACGCTTCCATTCCTAGGGAGTGATGAAACGGGTCTGGATTTTAGTGACTCCTCTCAGTAGAGAAGTAATCTTATCTTAGTCCAATTATTGGACTTTGATCTGAATATGATTCAGATGCAATGAGAAGATTATATTTGTGGTCTTGATTTAATCAAGCATCTATGGGAGGCCCGCGATCTGGATTTGAGATATGATCTCAATATCCATGTCACTATACGTGGAACAATACAATCGCCCTGTCCTTATCTCCAAGTATCTGCGGAGAAAGCGCATTATCCTTGAAGGAGTTCATGGATAATTCTATTGTTTATTTATGTATCCGAGCATTGAGGAAATGGATAATTAAATGTGTTTTAATTATCATGATTAATATGAATTCGATTCATATTATAAAGAGAGTTGTCTTAGATAATTAAATATGATTTGATTATCAAAGATGTAAATAATGTGAATATGATTCATGTTATTTGAGAACAAGAGAATAGAGATCCAAGATGATTAAATGTGATTTAATTATCATGGATATGAATAATGTGGATAGCAATATCCATATTAGTCATATATATTATAAATGTGATTTATAATATATAAGAGAGAGTTATTTGTAATTTACATTTGTTAATTAAATGTTAATGTAAATTGGATTCACATTGGACATTGAATTGAAAATGTAATTTACAATTTGTTTTGGGTTCTGAATATGATTCACAAAATTTTTCAATGGCAAGATTGCAACGTCTACAAAATAATTGTGAATTATTTTTGTAGAATAATTTGCAACAAAAGTTGTTGCAAATAATGGAGAATACATAAAAGATGAAATAGCCACCTTCCTAATGGAGGAGGGTGGACGGCCACCACTTCCATTAGGAAAGGGAGGCTGTCCCCCTCTCCACATGGAAGGAGGCTTTCTCTCCTTTCATTATCTCCATGTATTGATGATTTAATTTTGTGATTAAATTGTGTTGATTTATGAATATATATTTAATTTAAATTAAATTAATTGTTGTTGTTTTTTTACCAACACAAATCTTAGCCATTAAAAGAAACACAATCAATGAGAGCCATTGGATTTGTGTTGTCCCATGGATTGAGATCCATGGATCTCAAAACCCTATAAATAGAGAGGCATACCCATGCTCTCTCTTTACACAAAATGCTTAAGAAGCATCTCTCTCTCTCTCTTTCTCTCTAGACGTCAGCCCACTCTATCCCTCTCATGGCCGTCCACCATGGATACCGTGGAGAGGTTCTCCGTCGCCGCAGCATCGTCGTTATGCTGCCCAATCGTCTGCTCGTGGATCTCCGTCTCCTTCGGTGCGCCTCGCTCGTGAAGAAGACGATGGATCTCGTGTGTCGAGATCAGGATATCCGCCGCTTGGATCATCAACATGGATTGCGAGAAGCACGCGGTTCATCCCCGCGCTCGCAAGCGTCTCCTCCGTCGGATCAGACTTGAGACAGGAGGTCTCTTCGTTTAGAGACTCGATCGCAACCACGCTTCAAGAGGTAATCCTATTACTTGTTTGTGGTTTAGACGAAACGATTCGAGAAGTGTTCTTGGATCATGTGATTTCGTCGTATAAAATTTTTTAAATTCCCCTGCATCGATCAACTAGTCTGACTAGTCGCTCCTTGTCGTATTCGATACGACGCACACGCTTCTGTGATGCGCTTGAGGATCAAACCATATCCTTAAAGTGGTATCAGAGCCTTAGGTCGACGGTTTTGAATATGATTCGCTAGCCAAGGACGGCTTGGGTTCGTTAAGGTCGCGAAAGTTTTCATCGCATTTGATTTTGCAGATCCGTTTAGTAAGTAAATTCGGCACTGTTTAAATTGTTTAAACACGAATTTAATACTTGGATTTTTTTCCCCATTAAATAAGGAAACCATAGGATCTGAGTTTGCGTAAATCGGATTTCATATGCTCTAGATATGGTAGTTTTAATGAAAATGTATTCACTGTTACAGGAACTGCGAATCTTAACGTAATTAAAGAGTTAATTACTGTTTAGAGACACCTCGAAATACGTGCAAAACACATAGGTTCTGTTGTAAATCAAGTTAGCAAACTATGGAAATTTACTTTGCTTAATTTGGATTTAAATTGATTGAGATATGCTAATTTTAGTAAGTAGGGGTCACTTCTGAAATTACTTTCCTAATTAAGAACCATGTGATTGTCAATTAGTGAAATTAATTGTTAATTTCATGAAATAATTATGGAAAATATTTGAGAAAAATTGTAAAATGATTATTTCCTTAATTGACTTGACCTCAACCAATTAATTGATTAGATTTGATCTAGATCATAATTGGAAACACAATCATCAAACTCCTTCCTTGAATAGGATTGGGAATTTGTCTAGCAAATTTCCTTATAATCAAAATTGTTTTGATTACTATATGGTATAATTTCGGTTGAAGAACCGATGATCATCTCAAGTACAAATTAATCAATTTGGCATTATCTTTTCCCGAGGCGGATATGGTGTCTAGTCGGGGATCGCTGGGGTAGCGGGTTGCAACGTATGCAGTCCGTCCCACTCCCGCCGGTACTGGCCATGACAGCGGGTAGGGCCGGGATAATGTCCAAGGGATTAAGATGTATTTTTCTAGTTATTAAAATACGAATTAATACGTACTTTGAGAATAATACCATATATATTCAAGTAAGACAATCAAGTTTGATTGATTGAATTGGATTGATAATTAATTTAATATGATTAAGTTAATTATGTCCAATAAAAATACTCTAATATGATTAGAGTTGATAATTCCCTTGGAAGAATTAAATATATGAATGTGATTCATAGAAATTAATTTAATTTGAATAAGATATGGAGGATCACATAAGTGACATCCATGGTCTCCCGTCAAGGTGAAGGGTTTCGTCGCCAGATATTATATGTGGGAGATGCCTATCCGAAGTGACAACTCCTGCATATGATCCATTTGGATCGGGCTCGTCGCTTCTCGAAAGAGTAAGGACGTATGCGTAGTGACCCCAATATCGGGTCCTCATATTATTGGGGCGATATTGGATTGCGCATAGCGAGTTGTATTCCTGTTGACGGTAAGTTCAATTAATGACGGGTAAACATCACCTTAGGGGTGGTGGGCCCGGGTATTAAAGACCGAATTGGGAGATGCAAGTTGGACTTGCAAGGCGGAATGTGTTCCCGCTTCTTTTTATCCGAGTTGTAGGTTCTCATATTATTGGGATGCAACAAAGATAAGGAAGGAGATCCCAGATCTTGCTTGAGATATAATGGTAAATTTATCTCTTACATTGAAAGTGATTAAGGGAATGAACTTTCATTGTTGACATGGCAAGACAACATTGATATAAAATTCCTAATTCAAAGTAAAACATGTATAAATATATAAATATATACCCTTATGCAAATTACTTATTTCAGATAATCCTTCATTAAACCCACTCAATGTTATACTCATTAATAACCAGTAAAATATCATGGATTGGACTCATGATCCAGATATTGTATTTGCAGCTGGACACATAATGTATGTGGTTGCAATGTGCAAGTTTTCTCATAATAATGAGGAATGATGATTAATAAGACAATAGGACTAAAACCCTAGGGTTTGTATGTCTCTATAAGTCTTGATCTTATCGAATGTACTTTTAAAGTGACATGTCGATGATGATCGTAATTATCAAATAATCCTTATAAAATTCGAAGAAGATGTTCTGGCATACATATGTGCTCTCGACATTTAATCATGAATGTTGTGGTTCTCTGCATCATGTAGAATGGTGGCTCTATAAGAGATGATGTATTCAAATTTTTTGAGTACCTACCTGAACCAATATTTTAAGAGTCTAGATGGATGTAGATACGATGAATGTCATCATTCTACTATCTATACTCTAGTCATTCATAAGCTTCGTAATATTCATATTGTATGAACTTAAATGAAGCTTGTATAAATGTTGAAATACTCTTATATTGAGATTTTTGATTTTTAAATAAGAGATCCTTGGTCTTGAGCAATAGTTGCTTATAGACAAAGGGAGCGCAGTGGAAGCATGGGTTTGGACCCACGTAAGAGGTATAGTCAAAGAGTTGACTGTACTTCTGTGACTTCCATATGACATCCAAAGAGTTGGATGAATGACAATACTGTAATAAATTAGTGTGTTGATAGTATGACTATCAAATCTATCTAGAATCCTTAGAAAAGGAATCGGATAGTACATCAAAAAAAACTACATATAATCATTGAAATTGACTTACTTATTTGATAAGATAAAGTCTAATAATTGTAACTCAATCTTCTAATGACACTTGCAATTGGTTGCATTTGTATTAGAAATTTGATCTTAAGGTTTAATGGTCATCCATGTTGGAATTGATGCAATTGTTGCAATAATTTCCACCGGATGAATAGACTTCATATTTTCAGTGGGAGCCCTTAGTCTTAGAGAATGTCTCTATGACCTAGATATTAGAATACACTCATTGTTTATTTCTAAATGTTGGGAATAAACATGAAATCTGGAATAGACCTATCATAAAAGGTTATGATGGAGATATTTCAGATAGTAATCTTACATCTAGTGGACTCCACTAAATTAGAAAATTAATGAATGGTTCATTAAGATTTCTAATACTGAAAATTAAACCTTTAAAGATCAATAGGAGGATAAAGATCATTTGACAATGATCTGACATAATGTTTTGGACATATGTCTGTTGATGAGATCAATGGACAAGTAAGAGATGAAACTTTAGAATGTCTAAAATTTCAAAACTTGCATACTTATGAATATTTGTATTCAAAGTAGAATGTCCAATACACCCTTCTTTTGGAATGGTGTAAGATGTTAAGGTATTCAAGATCTCATACATATTGATGTATGTGAATTATCTATATTAGAATAAACATTATGGATATGTGATATCTATTAATGATTATTTGTGATATGAAATTTCTTCTCTTCACTTAGAAAACTTTGAAATGTTCAAAGATTTCACAATTTTGGTTTAGAACCAGAGTTTGAAGGAAGATGAAATGAATTTGATCTAATCAAGGTAGCTTGTACCTATTAGATGAATTCAAGGAATACCTTATGGAGATGTGAATATCATTTCTATCTCATCCCTCCTAATGAGCCTTAACTCAATAGAGTTGTAGGGAGATGCAATTGATCATGTGTGACATGATTTGATCAATGATTAATCTTAGCATAATTATCTCTTAGTTTCCAGGTATATGTGGTAAAGACTACATTATACACTTAATAAGGTCCCAAGCTGGTAAGCTGGAATCTAGCACCAGAGAGTTCTACTTCATTAGGAAAATAAAGGATGGTATTAGATACCTACTTTATGACCTTGAGATTCTTAAAAGATCTCATCTTTGAGAATATGATTTTTATAGGATGACTCTCTTGAGAATCAAGATGAAAATGAAGTAAAGGAACTCATTTAATCTTGAAAAGATAATGAGGCTCCTGAAATCAGAAACTAAAATAGATAATTTAAGATGAAACATTAATACCTCTTCAAATAAGTTTGAGGATGGATTCCATGTGTCAGTTAAATCTGAAAATGTGATCGGACTTCATGTGATAAAGCTCCTGAGGATCATGACATGGAAAGATGGATGTTAGCAATAAAAGTCTAATGTAGACTTCATATACAAGTGTTGTATATGGACTCTCGAGGATCCACCTATATGGATCAGACCCATTAAGGTGTAAATGGATCTTCAAGAGAAAGAGAGAACCTGATGAGAAGGTATAGACCTTCAAAGTACGGTTCGTAGCCATGAGCTACACACCAAAGAGAAGGCATCGCTTGCGATAAGACTTGCTCTCCAGTGACCTTGCTTTAACCCATCAGAATATTGCTAACTATAGCTACACAACTTGTCTATGACATCTTCATGGTGTGAGTCAAGATTGCATTCCTCTATGAATACATCTCTGAGGATATTCATATGAAGAAGCCCCAGGGCTTCATGGTTGAGGAAAGCAAGGTGTGCCAGCTGAAGAACTCCATCTTTGGACTCCAATAAGTTTCTTGTAGTTGGAACATAAGATTTAATGAAATTATAAATGTTGTGATTTCAGATAAAATCTTGATGAACCATGTGAAGCTTAGTGGGAGTGCCATTATGTTCATCGTGCTTAATGTAGATATTATTCTAATCATTTAGAATGATATAAGAATAAATAATAAGTGTTTGATAATTTGGTTGTTCCATACCTTGAGATACGATCTCGAGGATACCTCTTAGATCTTAGTTCTGAAGTAGCTCAGAAGCAAAGAGAAGAGGATATCGGGACCGTCACATTAGTAATACACCTTGGACTTATTCCATTTTCTGGAAAATTCCAAGAGAGGCTTCCTTCCCTTAAGATGTGGCAGTGACCTGTCTAAAGGGATAGCACCTCAAAGAGTTGAGGAAGTAAAAGCCAGAACTGCTTGCACTTGTGCATCAGTTACGCGAAGCTGAAGTGTATGCAAGATGTGTACAAAAGCCATATGTCTGCCATGCAGTGGGAATAGTAAACTGTTACTAATCCTACTCTGGAAATAAAACACTTGGTTGCAGTAATAACAATATCTTCAAAGATGATAAAACTTAGAGATAGTGATCTCAAAGTCTTATCTTCAAAAGTTTAAGAACTTGTAGATAGTGATCTATAAGGGTCTTGACTGTAGATACCTTAGGAGATAGAGATCTCCAGGAATGAATGTATTCTAAAAGGGTTATGGGAATACTGATTATGATAATTAATAAGATGTAGTGTCAATGACACTATAACCGACAAAATTGAGTATTGGTTGCATAGGATGCAACATTCGCATTAGATGCGAGCACTGTTACTAGGAGATATGCAAGTGTCGTAAAAGGACTTGGCGTAGTCTCTTGGGAACAGAGTGACTGATCAGCTTACCTAGCTATTTTCTAAATAGCCTATGATTGTCACATGAGTGTGGGTTTAAATGATTAGCCCATTAATGGCTCTTTGGGCTAGTGGGAGATTGTTGGACATGCGAGCCCACGGCGAGCCATTATGCAATAAATGTTATTGCAATTCACTCCTTAATCTGAAATAAAGAGTACATAGTTTGAATAATAGGTCCCTTAGTGCAATTAGGGTTATGTACCATGGCCATCTTAATGATCATACAGCTGTTGATTCAATTATTGAATCATAGAGGATGGTGCTTAGATGAATATCTAATGAGTTAGATTGAGGACTCATCAAGCACCGTCAAATGATTATTAAGAGATGATCTCCAGCCTGAGTAGGAGATGACAATCCTTTCTCAGTTAGGTTGATATCTGACCGACTTCTTGATGCAGGTCCTCTGCATAGGAATAGAGATTCGGAGGTGTCAAATTAGTTAGGTCAAAGAGTTGACTTAACGAGATCGAGATAACCAAAGTCCTATATCATATGCTGTCATGATATAGGCACACATCCTCTGATCGGAGACAGATGTGTTACTATATGTCTGAGTATGTACATTTGGCAGACCAATAGGTTGATGGCCTAATCAAGGTCTATACACCGGCGCGCTGGTGTGCATATAAGGGCATATGAGTAATACGATCTCTCAAAGGGATCATACAGGTTCACTACTGAACCGGAAGACATGAGCTCACTCATGAGATATTGGGAAGAATCAAATTCCGTGCGCACGGTCGTCTCGCTTTGGAAGCTTGACTGAATTTGTTGGTTTGATATATACTTTTGGAAACTATATGATCAAGACCTAGGTATGATATATGCTTTTGGAAAGTATATGATCAATACCGCTCCCAATGATCGAATGAGAAACTTACTGATAAAACCATGAAGTAGACAGTATAAAGTTGATCAATACTTCGGGTTTAATCTGAGTCTTCCAGTATGCAGGATGTACAGGTATTAGGAATACCTGAGGGTGATGTGATCATAAACGATTGTATAACCATGACGCTTCCATTCCTAGGGAGTGATGAAACGGGTCTGGATTTAAGTGACTCCTCTCAGTAGAGAAGTAATCTTATCTTAGTCCAATTATTGGACATTGATCTGAATATGATTCAGATGCAATGAGAAGATTAGATTTGCGGTCTTGATTTAATCAAGCATCTATGGGAGGCCCGCGATCTGCATTTGAGATATGATCTCAATATCCATGTCACTATACGTGGAACAATACAATCGCCCTGTCCTTATCTCCAAGTATCTACGGAGAAAGCGCATTATCCTTGAAGGAGTTCATGGATAATTCTATTGTTTATTTATGTATCCGAGCATTGAGGAAATGGATAATTAAATGTGATTTAATTATCATGATTAATATGAATTCGATTCATATTATAAAGAGAGTTTTCTTAGATAATTAAATATGATTTGATTATCAAAGATGTAAATAATGTGAATATGATTCATGTTATTTGAGAACAAGAGAATAGAGATACAAGATGATTAAATGTGATTTAATTATCATAGATATGAATAATGTGGATAGCAATATCCATATTAGTCATATATATTATAAATGTGATTTATAATATATAAGAGAGAGTTATTTGTAATTTACATTTGTTAATTAAATGTTAATGTGAATTGGATTCACATTGGACATTGAATTGAAAATGTAATTTACAATTTGTTTTGGGTTGTGAATATGATTCACAAAATTTTTCAATGGCAAGATTGCAATGTCTACAAAATAATTGTGAATTATTTTTGTAGAATAATTTGCAACAAAAGTTGTTGCAAATAATGGAGAATACATAAAAGATGAAATAGCCACCTTCCTAATGGAGGAGGGTGGACGACCACCACTTCCATTAGGAAAGGGAAGCTGTCCCCCCTCTCCACATGGAAGGAGGCTTTCTCTCCTTTCATTATCTCCATGTATTGATGATTTAATTTTGTGATTAAATTGTGTTGATTTATCAACATATATTTAATTTAAATTAAATTAATTGTTGTTGTTTTTTACCAACACAAATCTTAACCATTAAAAGAAACACAATCAATAAGAGCCATTGGATTTGTGTTATCCCATGGATTGAGATCCATGGATCCCAAAACCCTATAAATAGAGAGGCATACCCATGCTCTCTCTTTACACAAAATGCTTGAGAAGCATCTCTCTCTCTTTCTCTCTAGACGTCAGCCCTCTCTATCCCTCTCATGGCCGTCCACCATGGATACCGTGGAGAGGTTCTCCGTCGCTGCATCATCGTCGTTATGCTGCACGATCGTCTGCTCGTGAATCTCTGTCTCCTTCGGTGCGCCTCGCTCGTGAAGAATACGACGTATTTCGTTTGTCGAGATCAGGAGATCCGCCGCTTGGATCATCAACATGGATTGCGAGAAGCACGCGGTTCATCCCCGCGCTCGCAAGCGTCTCCTCCGTCGGATCGGACTTGAGACAGGAGGTCTCTTCGTTTAGAGACTCGATCGCAACCACGCTTGAAGAGGTAATCCTATTACTTGTTTGTGGTTTAGACGAAACGATTCGAGAAGTGTTCTTGGATCATGTGGTTTCGTCGTATAAAATTTTTTAAATTCCGCTGCATCGAGCAACTGGTCCGACTAGTCGCTCCTTGTCGTATTCGATACGACGCACACGCTTCCGTGATGCGCTTGAGGATCAAACCATATCCTTCAGAAGGATCATGATCGTACCTGATCGGGCATGAGACATGGAGGAGGATGTATCAGAGGCTCCACCTGAGGAGACCTTAGAGGATGATGCGGATGAGCATCGTCAGACATAGCAGAAGTCCCTTTAGCAATAGAAGATGAGGAGATTACAAGGAAGAGAGAGGATGAAAAGCATCAAGACACATCATTAAAGAGATTTAGAGTCTACAGAGGATCTTGCACTTCCAATTGAGGAGAATGTACCAGCAACAGACATTCCCCAACTTTTAGTATATAATTTCAATTCCAAGTCTGTAAAAGAATATATTTGTATTAAGAACTTAGCTTCTAGAAATGACAAGATGCCTGTTTCAGTTTATGACTCTGATTCTTCTTATTCTAGTTCTTCTCATACTTTAGTCTCTTTCCCCTGTGCCTTATGATAGCAAGGCGAAACATCAAAAAGATTCAGAAAGATGATCCTAACAAGTTACATTTTTGTAATGAGAAAATCATTGTTAAGGTGTCATTTAACAAGTAAATGGGCAACAATCCTGTATTTCAAAAATACCTTAAGCTGAGATGCACACCTACTAGGGTAAGCATGAATAAACCGAGCAGTCAAATAAAGCAATATGTGTTAATAGTTTCCACTACTTATTATATCAAGAACTAGCAACTGCCTAGAAAGGAGATAGATATGGGTGCACTCTACGTGGTGAGTCATATCGATGACATCACGTTTGCACGTACTCTCCTAGTAATGGCTTCTACATTAACCTCTTACCCATAGCCTTGTACAACAGGCTGAACTTAGGGACTCTCAAAATTCAAGGGCTCTACTTCAATTTCTAGATAAATCTACGAAGAGGGATAAGGGAGAGGTTAGGAACATTATTATCTCAATTGCGTGGTAGGATTACATCATGGATTTTATAGTCCATGATATGGATATGCCCAATTATTTGAGAGAATCCCATATCATTTTAGGGTGACCTTTCCTTAGGATAGTCGGTGCTTCATTTGACTATCAGACTATGAAGATTGTGTTTTGCTATCTGATTGGAGAAGTGGAACTAAAGATGCAGCAAATCATATGGCAGAGACATGATTCAGAATGCAACACCGATTATCCATCTTCTGAGGTCGAGTGTAGAGTGACAGATATAGTTGCGACAAACCCTAGCAATAGTTAGTGATACCCTCTCATCTGGAAAGGATTGTGTACCTAATCCAGTTTGCCAGATTTTGCCTAGTTTCTTGATAGATGCATCACCCTACTTCTTTGGTGGCACAAAGGACACTCTTTACATGTTAGTTCCTTCTTTTATGGAAAAATAAAAGGTTGAGGATTACGAGTCAAACACAGCTTTGGTTGACTTCCAGATGATCTTTGGCGATCTGACTTAGGACACAACATAATTGATGGCCGACATAGCACATATAAAACCACCTTGATGCAATAAGAAATCAAATTCCGAGATGGTTAAGCATGATTCGCTAGATGATACATAATTCCTGAGCCTAAACTATTACCCCCTACTCTTAAGGGCCTTTCTTGCAGGACCAGAGAAGAGTTATCATGTCATTATTAGCTCACAGTTGACTGAAGAATATGAGTCTAGTTTGCTTAAGGTTTTAGAAAAGAACCCTAAGGCAATAGGCTGGAGAGTGTCGGATCTTGTTGGAAACAACCCAGCTCTTCATTCACACCACATTTATCTAAAGGACAATCCTAGACCTTCCCGTGAATTTCAAAGAAGATTAAATCTGAATTTGAGGAAGTTGTTTAGAAAGAGATTGAGAAATTGTGTGGAGCAATGTTCTTGTACATGCCTTGGAATACATAAGACCCCCACCCGCACTAGTACCAAGAATTTATGACATATGATATTTATGTGCATTAGAAAAAGGGATAAAAGATATTGGAAGATGAATGTTTGCAATAGATGAAGTACCTAGGGTCTTTATTTTGGACATCTTGAACTCCCAAATACATTCTCAATATACTTCTTTTGAGATATGAATGGTTTTGCTCCTGCATGATCCTTAATAATTTTCATCTCTAAAATCCTCTTCGTTGCACCAAGGTCTGTAATTTCTAACTTTGAAGTAAGGACCTTCTTTAGATCGTCAATTGCACTTCTTCTTAAAAACAATCATCATATCATCGACTAAAGAAATAGATAGATGGACCCATCTTCCACCTTATTATGATAAACACACCAAACATATGGGCTCTAGTCAAACCCAAGATCAAACATGAAGTTGTCAAACCTTTTTGTTCAACTTCTTGGGAGATTACTTGAGCCCATGTAGGTATTTCTTCAATCTACGTACATGGTTTTCCTTGTCTCGACATCTAAATCCATCTAGTTAACTCATCAGAATGTCTTCTTTGAGTTTACTATGCAGATAAGTTGGCATCACATCTAGCAGCTCCAACTCCAAGTCTTGATGTGCTACAAGATCCAACTGAACCATTATGGCATGCACCTCATATCAGAAGAGAATATATCTTGGTAACCCATACATTATTTTTTAATATAATTTTTTGCAACTAGGAATGCCTTGTGTTTCACTGCTTAAGATTGTTGTCTTTCTTTGAAGACCCATTTGCAACTAATGGGTTTCCAATCCTTTGGCAACCTTGACAAGCTCCTATGTTTAATTCTTGTAAAAGGGTCCATCTCCCCACCCATAGAAGCAATTTATTTATGGATTTTTTTGCTCTTGTGATAGTCCCGTTGTATGTGGATGACTCTAGACACTCTACCTCCTCATCAACCTATAGTGCAAATGTTGTAATGCCCTCAAAGTCAACTCTACGATGAGGATATATCTCTTTATGAGGCCAATCAAACAATAATGCTATGAGGCCTTTCATCTGTTTGCCCATATTTAGGTTGTTCAACGTTAAGCTAATAAGAAGTAATGTGATTAATTACTAGTTCGTTATTTGGTGTTAATTCAAACTCCACGTATTCATGGATATCAGTACCCATTTCTGCATCAACAGACTCAACTCTTGAGTAAAACATAGAGTTTTCATCAAAGGTAATATTCTTGCTAACAATTATTCTACACTCAAATGAGGACCATATTTTATATCCCTTTATACTATTCTTGCACTATACCATCTAAACACCCCTTCTTTGCCCTTGGGTCTAACTTTTCTTTACTGACATGATAATATGCATCATACATAAAAAACACGTAAAACATAATAATCAACATGGTTACCAGAACGTACCTCAAGAAGCGTCTTATATTGGATAACATATGCATGACTCCAATTCATCAAGTAACAAAATATATTCATAGAGATGACCTATCATGGTCAACATTTAACAACATACACATTGCTCTCTCTCTCTCTATACGAATCATGCTCATTCATCCTGCAACTCTGTTCTGTTGTGACCGGTCCCGAATAATGTGGTAGCTTGCAACACCTTCCTCCTTATAGAACCCGTTGATTTTCGATGATAAGAACTCCTAGTGATATCAGTAAGTAAGTGCTTGATCTTCTTTGGAGTTTGATTTTCCATCAAGATATTCCTCTACTTGAAAATCTTGAATACTTCTTTTTTGTATTTCATCATGAAAACCAAATCCATCCCGAAATACTTGTTGCTTATAGATAATATGTAAATGACACCTTCTAAAGATGAGATATAGGAGGGCCCCAACAATCAGCGATGTAATTAAACATCTCCCTTATCATGTGAGCTACTTTACCAAACTTCTTGTGTTATTTTCTAAACACGTAACGTTCACAAAAATTCCAACTTGGATCCTTTGAGATCTTCTAGAAGACCTTTCTACAAAGGATGTTCATCCCCTTCTAATTCATATGCAGATGCAGATTTTACAGCTTGCATCGGGTCAGTACTACAAATCTCCTAAAGAAGTCTTCTACTTGATACCATGGATGCCGATTGTCACTTCTTTATCTACATGAAATACTCCTCATACATTGTTGTAACTAGGGATGCTAATTAAATTGTATCATTCAAATTCAATTAGGATTGCTCAATAAAAATTCCCAAAAAATTTAATTTAAAATAAATGGACCTAATACATGAATAAAATTCGAAAGAACCTGAATTCATTTAAACATGATTTGATTCGATTTGATATTTGTTGTAATTTACCCATAAAAATATTAAAAATTCCCATGCGATTCCAGATAAATAACCCACGAGAAGCCCTCAATTTGTCCTCGACCATTTAAATTTTCTAAAACAGATGCATATGCTTCACATGTGCACTTGTTAATGCCCTCCTTAAATCCATCAACCCCACTCCCTTCCCCCCTCCACCTGAGTAAAGATGGGACCGTCCAGGTTCGCCCAGACATGCACCCTCCTCAGCCGCTACATCAAGGAGAAGGGTCTCCTCGGCGTCGACATCGCTGCCACCACCCCCGCCCTTCCCGACCTCAATGCCCAAGTCGCACGCAAGCCCGCCAATCAGATGACCATATTCTACCGGGGGCAGGTGATCGTCTTCGACAATTTTCCCACAGAGAAGGTGAACGAGCTCGTGGCAACGGCCGGCCAGTGGTGCCCGCCTATGTACACCGTCTTCGACGTCCACGCAGTCGATGACGTTGCTAAAGCATCCCCTACAGTGGAGGCCGGGGAGGAGCAGCTACAGTCAGGTATGCTATAGCTTGAGCAACGCAGAAGAATTTACAGGGATGCATGTACAAATTTTCCCCGTAATTACGGCGAGCTTGGTATTTGAGATTGTTTTTTCTGTCATTAGCGGATCTGCCAATTGCGAGGAGAGCGTCGCTGAATCGATTCCTGGAGAAGAGAAAGGACCGGTAATCACCATTTTTATGTACCTCTAAATTCTGCATTTACATAATAAAAACAGGATCTTTTACACTTGTGTCACTCTGAGATTCTGTAATTACATTTGTAACTCTACTTATTTGCAAGAATACTTGTGTCCCTGTATTCTTGGGAAATTTACAGTTCTTCACTTGTGTTATACGCTTATATAGGGCACAAGTGTTATTGCCAAAAGATTAGATGTATAATGTAATTGCAAAATTGCAAAGGAGCGCAATGGTAAAAACCCCTTAAAAAACTGTCAGTGGAGTTCTGCAGAAACCCCCTTGAGAAGAACTAGTTTTGATGTCTCGCGGGAGAATAGGGTATTCTCCTACGGGAATCTCTAATTGATTTTTAAGATATAGTCCAATAAAATAAACAGGTATTATCGATTCATCTGCATGTGGCCTGATATGGACTTATCTTAATAAACAGCGCGGTTCCAAATCTAAAATAGGAAAAGGGAAAGGTTTGGCAGGAAGATTAGTGTAAAGGGAAACGTTTGTGTTGTGCAGGATTAGCTCCAGAGCACCGTACCAAGTGGCCGTTAATAATAGCCACCCATCGTCTTCCTCCTCTGCTGCACGCCCACCGTAGCATCCTCCGGCGAAGTCCGTCGACACACCATCGGAGAAGAAGGATGTCTACTCGTAATTATCGTCTATGTTGCTTTCTGTCTGCCTGTCTGTTGTTGTTTAAGTGTTGGGATTTCAGGTCGTGTGAGATTGTTGATGTATGATTGCAGTGGCAGTGCTTCCTCATCTGCCTGCTGTGCCGTTTCTTTTCGCGAAGTGCTTTTGAAAATCCAACGTTATCGATTGAATTTATGAATATTCTTATATATACATATCAAATTTCATCAAAATATGATGTCTCTGTCGAATCGATTGTAACTTATACGAGGCAAGAGATGATATTCATGTGTTGATACTTTAGACTGATGCCACTTTCTTGCTCAATATAATGTCTTAAAATTTCAGTTAACTTAAATGGCAAGAAAATATGCTAAAAAGGTAAAATAAATTCAAAATACCTTAAAAACTATTATCATACACCATATATAAAAGATTCTTGATTTTATTATACTATTTTTTTACTAGTGTTTGTCTAAAACTAACCATCATAAATCAGGGTTCCCAAATGCCTTTCAAATAATGAGAGATATTCATCCCTAAGAGTTTGCTTTTGATATTTTTACCTGCATGCCCATCTATACCTTTTATACTGACCCCTGTATAGTATTGAATTACACATAGACCCCCTTTATATTTATTACCATGACATGAGATACCATTTGTTGTCTTGCATCTAATCTTGTCTAACATTGATAAGAATCGTTAAATATTGTCAATTTTACCTCTCTCCCCCTTTTCAAATTTGACAATTATACCATTCGCATCATCTTCTCTTCGTCCTCCTCTTCACCACCAACCATTGTTGTCACATCTCCCCCCTTCCAACTGCCTCCTCTCCCCTCTCTTTAGATAAGTGCATGTTGCCCTTCTCTACCTTCTTCTGTCTCTCCATCTCGAAATCACAAGAAGAACCATCATTGTTGTTATCTGGAGAAGAATCTCCAACCACCACTCCAAAATGTTCCTCCTCCTCTATCCAAAAAGCATGGTCGACCTCGATCACAATATTGTCGCACATCAAGCAGATCCTCTGCAGTACTGCAGAGGACTAATGTAACTCCTCACCAACCGGGAGCCACTCGATCAAGATCGAGCAGTTCACACAAAATCCAGGTTTTCCAAAGCCTTTATCGTCTGAACCGCTCGATCGCTCCCGGTTAGTGAGGAGGTGCAACAGACCTCTGCCGTATTGCAGAGGATCTGCTCTCTGTCACACAACCTCCACTACCTTCCGGTGTGACCATTAGGAGGACCATGTCCTCCTCCTTCGCTTCAGCTCCCAACTCATCCTCATGTCCCTCTCCTCTGCCCTCCACTACCAAGGTCCAACGTTGCTTCGCACCACCACTATAGTGTGGCTCCTCCTCCTACACTCAACACTGCCTCTCTCTCCTTCATGTCCCCCTCCTCTTCTCCATCCATCACCTCATCTACTACAACATTTCACCTTCCTTCTCCCCCTTCGGCTCCCACTAGCGCAGCCTTCGCAACAACTCCGCCTTCTTTCCTCTTGCAACCTCAACTCCCTCTCACATGCTCTGAGGAACTAGCCCTTCTTGTGCATGACATCCCAAGAGGCACATGAAATCTAGGGGACTTCATGTGGGTTCTTAGGTGGGTGGGATTGTTGAGAGAGGAGGTGGTGGCAGAGTCGGGGTGGAGGATGTCGGAGGTGGTGGTAGAGTCAGTGTCGAAGAGATGGTGGTAAGTCTAGTAGAGGAGGTAGCGAAGATGGGGTAGAGGGTTGACTAAGATGATGGTAGAGATGGTATCTCAGGCAGTGAAAGTGGCAGGAGGAGGAGAGAGGGGTGACGTCAAGAGGGGATGCTAAAGGATAGGAGAGAGGGAGGAGGAGAGTTGGAGGAGCTAAGCACGAGGGAGAGGAAGGGGGTGGAGAATAAAAAAATAGATCATAGGATTTTTTGATGGTTTGTTATGTTAGCAGAGTAAAATAATGATTGGATAAGAATGTAATTGATTATCAAAGTATGTATGGGTTCTAAATACCTTTACTTTATTTACTTTGATACTAAGATTTTAGGTAAATTTTGTTTAAATTTTGAATAAAGAATTTCATTTTGTAAGTAAAAATCTTAGAAAAATTGAAAATTAAACTCACAAAGTATGAGAGTGGATTATAAGAGTGGATGATTACCACTTAACAAGTTATTCTTAAGCATAATGGGTGTTTGTCAACAACTCCAGTTGATCTGAACTCAACAAATTCTCACGAAAAGGAAACTTTACAATATAACAATGAGAAATAATAAAAGCAGATGTTCCTTAATATGAACTTGTGAAGCTTATTAGGCATAGAGCCGCGTACATTCTTTGGCAAATGCAATAACCTGAAAAAAATAAATAATAATCAAGGGCGTGAGGGAAGCTTTATTGGGCATTCAAATATTAGATACACGCCACAGGCCATCTTTGCCTATATAAAATAAAAAGATGGTGTAATTTTGAGATTGGAGCAATCATTCAACAAATGTGAAACTACAAATTATGCAAGATAATTAATTACTTGGACATATATAACTATTAGATTTAGAACCCATGCCTTTATTAGGCGAAGAGTGTCCGTCTATGGGCTTGGGCCTTTAACTTGAAGATATTTTGTAAATTTTTCTTTGAAACAAATGCTCACAAGCATTCCTCCTCTATCTTATTTACTCATCCTTTCCCTGTCTAAACTACCACAAGTAGAGGTGTCAGAAAATTCTTAAGTTCGATACTCGCTTAGGTTCGACTCGTTAAAAGTTCGATTCAGATTCGGTTCGGAAATAAACGAAACGAACATGAACACACGCTTAGACTCGATTAAGTAAATGAACCGAACCTAAAAATCATAGTTTCGCTCAGGTTGGATTCGTTAAAAGCTCGATAAACACACACACATTTACTAATCCTTATCCGCATAAGTGGACCTCATTTTGAGATAAGTAGATTTTGTCCCATAATAAGTGAACTTTGTCTGGAGATAAGTGAATGTTTACGAGATAAGTATGTTTTATCTCGATATAAACTATCCCAAAATAAATAGTCACATCGTGGTTACAACATCCATCATCAATGTGTCCAGTACTTTTCCTATCTTTATCCTCAAATCAAAATAACAAATATAAACATTACTTATCGTATATCCCAACATTATTGCTTATCCTCATCTGAACGGGCATAAAATATATTATAATTATACTTTTTTTCAAAGAGATGAATATTTATTATTCTATTTTTTTCAAAAGATGAAGAAAAGTTAGATAAAGGAAAAAACTAAATGAATGTTTATTCTAATTATAGATGCACATATATATTTCCATTTCTTTTCTTTTCTCTCCTTCTTATTAGATAATTCTCAAGTTCGATATTCGTTTAGGTTCGATTCAAATTCAGTTTGAAAATAAATGAACCGAACCTGAACACAAGTTTAGGCTCGATTAAATTAATGAACGACACTTAAAAAATCTAGGTTCGATGGGGTTCCATCTGTTTATAACCCTAACCACAAGAGAGTTATATGTGGTTTTCTTTTTTTATGAAGAGGAGGGTAAATATAAAATAACAAATAATCATTTTTCTTACTTTCTAGCTAATATAAATTAACCAATAACCACTTCCCCTTTAGTTACTTTTGGGGGTGCGGCAACCAGTGACGAAGTCAGGAATTTTTACTTGAGGGACAAAATATTAAACCAGAAATTTTTACCTAGAGGGTAAACTAATGACTCGTTATTGTCTAATCTATATTGCAATGATTTTTCACGTTAGTTATCGATAGTTATTGGATTTTATTGATTACGCAATTTAGGAGAAATGATTCCAACGGATTTTCAAACTAATAATTGCATGTGATTATTACTAACGCGGTGCTTTAATTAGTTATTGTACATAAATATCCTTACATGTTAATCTATTTTTTCCTTAAAATTTTCCACTTTACAGAAATACACATATTAAGTAATATCGTCAAATTTAATTTTTCTATGTAAGAAAATAAATCTTGTGTATTGCAGCCATACAATTTTTAACATACTGTTATTGTCTTTTTCCATATTATTAATAAGGAAAAAATGGGGCTGCCCCTTGCGGGCAACTGCCCGCCTTATTTTTTTCGCAAATTTTTTTTATTTTTTTGGAAAAATATCACCATGTATATTCATTCCTATATACCTCCTATATGTCATTCGAATTTCGTCAAAACAGAGACTCGTACGTCCTCCATCCAGATATGACCGATTTAAAAAATTCTGCGACTGTTAAAAAGTGATTGTCATCAAACCCTATTAATAATGATAATTATCCCGTTGATTTATCCGTTTATCAAAATTCCATTAGTGACGATCCGATACGTTAATGACAATGCGATCTGTTATATCAAAATTTCATTACAGTTCCATTGGTGATTATCAAAATTTCATTAGTGATGATATGGTTCATTGTCGTATTAGTTTTATCTATATATAATTTTATGTGTATATATTCTAAGAGGGATATAGATACAAATGTTTATAGATAGATAAGAATGTTACGTTGATATTTATAAATATCTATGTCTTCATGTTTGTATATATATGTTAGATATATAATTCTAGATTTATTTGTAGTTGTAAGCAATAAAACTTTATACCATTTTCCACCTTATTTTATATAACTTTTAATAACTAAATACATAAGTATATTTGTAACATGTTACATGATAAACTATTAGATTCATTTATTTATGAGTCAATATATAAATTTTATTGAAATTATTCATATATTCGATTCATATTCGTTTATATCCATGTTTATTTTTAAGGATATGGTAGCAATTTTAATATATGCCACTATTTATATCTGCATTGCATCAATCACTATAACAAAATTAGCTTATAATAACTGTTGAGATATTTGTATCTTTTATTATCTATTTCTAATTTCTATTTTCTTTATGTACCTCTCATGTAATTAACCCAGGATTTTTCTCCTATATAAGAGAGCCATACCAATAATTTATTACTCGTTATTCGTGGCCATATACTATTTTGTTAAGATCTATGATTATGAATACTATTCGTTGTTAGAGTATTTTTTTCTGTAAATTCGCAAAGAAACTCATCGTCCTTGCTATATTTTTTAACAAAGAATCATATAATAGTGATTATTTGTTGTTATTTTCTTCTACTCAATATTAAATCAGAACTAATTGATACAAATTTAATTAAAAATTTAGTAAATAATCATAGTTAAATTTAGCCTTTAACAATGAATAAATAAGATTCAAATATTTCTATTATATAATGGTTATTATAGGAATTTCCTTTCCTCGTATCAGTTTTTCTTGAAGGAAAAAATACAAAAATATTAGAAAGTAAGCATCTCTTGTAAAATATGAGCAACATCAAATCCTTCTAAAGCTCAAATCCTTCGTATTTATTGTTATATACTTCGATGTTATATATAACATTGAATATTATTCTTAGTGAAATTATCTTTTGTTCTTGTATTTTTGCGATGTGTATCACGTTCGTCAAAAATTTGTACTAATCACTACTATTTTAAGAACGATTAGAAAAAAATAGTTCACGGACAACCAATTTGATATAGTTATTGATAGTAATATAGCAACGAATATGTTATTAATTATGAATTTAAAAAAATCAAGCAACAAATAATATTCATTAATATGCATTCAACTACGACAGATATGACAACGAATATTAAACTACTTATTACCTTTGACCAATTTAGTTATAGTATACCTGGTCTTATATAAATATATAACTAATTATTTTATGTTATAGTATAATTATTTCTAATATATTATGTGTATTTGTCATAAGTATATGAGATGATAACCTACTATATTATACATATATATTCACATCTATATCCATATACGAAATATGATAAAACTTAAAACATATCATTAAATAGCTATGCCATGTATATGGTAATTATAGCAAAACTATGATATAATAATATGGGCTGTGAAAATATTTTAGAATTATTAAAATTATTGTAGCAATATCTGTAATCTAACCATCTAAAATAAAAATTACTGATAGTCATCAACTTCAATCTTTAGTATTAAGATAGCACAAGCATTAAAATCCTTCTTTCCATGTGGCAACACATGACGATTGATGAGGGGACATGATCGAGATTTGCTGTAACATCCGAATCCAAATAATCCGAATCCGACCTGATTAAGAATATGCATATGACCAATTAATAGTTAGTTAATATTAAATAAACCCTGATCGATCCGTTGATTGCAGATCGAAATTCGTTCGGTCGCAATCGACCAAAATTCGATCAAACGTAATGCGTGTTATCGGAAAAGCTGCGACACAAATCAAAAGCTGCAAAACAAATCGAGACCACCAAAAAATCTGATTCGACAAAATAAGACCAACGAAATTGATCGTCATTGATCGGAGGTCGTTTGATATGTTAAATCACAAATTTTAATCACAAACCGAGACCGTACCTCGAAAATTTCAGAAATTCATATCCGATCTAAAGTATATGAATATTATAGTCATTTTGATCGTCATTCAGAAACGATCGATACAAGCCATTATACACCTAGTTGGTTCTTCCACTCCTCCGCATGTCATCACACAAAGCCTTCTTCCTTGTTTATATAACACTCCATCCTCCCTTCTTTTCTTTTATTATTCTCCTTTCTTTTTCAAATTTCCAACGAGTGAGGAGCCAAAACAACCCTCTTTTTTTTCCAAAGCCACTGGAGAGCAGTTGTCCTTAAGCTGTTGGAGCTCCTCCTTTCCCCTAGAGCATCCAAACAACAAAGGGATCTTGCATGCAAGAATCCTCTCTAGAATTTGGAGAATTAGGTACAATCTTTTTCCCCTTCCTTTTACTGCAGCCCCTTTTTCCAACTGATTGGAGCCCCATACTGCTTCTTTTTTTACTAGAAAATTGCTTCCAAGCAACCAAATGGTTGATGCTCCTCCTGCTGTTGTTGCCAAACTGCTGTCCAAGCAGCTGAACATGTAGTGATGCTCCTCTCCTCGATTCCTGGAGCAGATGCTACCTCCATTGTTAATGCAAAGCTGCTGCAACAACAACTCTTGTTGCTCCAAAACCAAGGAACTCCTGGAAATGCTTACATGATTGAAGATTATATTCCAAATTAAAGATCAAGTACAATCCTTTTCCCTCCCTCCTTGCTGTTAGGCATGAATAAATCCAAGCCTCATTCAAGCTACATGCATGTTTGATATTACAAATTAGAGATCAATGTACAATCTCCATCTCTCTTTGTTGCCATGCATGTTTCTTGCCATTGTTTACCCTAATAAGCTTCTGAAATTAGTATTTGTAGATCTGATCTTAATTATTTGGCTCCATTTATATGGAAATGTATATGTGTGTGTGAATATATATATATATATATAGGATTTCTTTCAAATAGGACTTGGTCCTTCCATCCCTAAGGAAGGCCAACCTCTTTTTTGTATAAAATAGGATGACTTTAGTAGAATACATATACAGTTTTGTATTATAATGTGAAGTTTTAATGTTTGTATTATAATGCGCAGTTTTGTATGCGGCTTTGTATTTATAACGTGCACCTATAATACAAATTGTATACGTATTCTACTAACGTGTTCGTGATTTATACAAAAAAGGGCCGGCCTTCCTGAACTCAGGAAGGACTGCGTCCTATTTGAAAGGGCCCCTATATATATATATATATATATATATATATATATATATATATATATATATATGAGGATGGGGAGCTTGCACCAAGGTGCATGTAACTTTACATGCACCGGTGCTTATATCTTCCACATTTTTTTTACTTTTTTTAAAAATACCACCATGTATATTCATCCATATATCCCTCCAATATGTCATTCGAATTTCGTCAGAAACAGAGACTCGTATGACCTCCATCCAGAACAGGTCGATTACATCAATTCTAAGACCGTTAAAATTACCTCTTCTGGATGGAGGTCATAGGAGTCTCTGTTTCTGACGAAATTCGAATGACATATTGGAGGGATATATGGATGAATATACATGGTGGTATTTTTCAAAAAAGTAAAAAAATGCGGAAGATATAAGTGTCGGTGCATGTAAAGTTACATGCACCTTGGTGCAAGCTCCCCATCCTCTCTCTCTCTCTCTCTCTCTCTCTCTCTCTATATATATATATATATATATATATATGAAAGCTTATGGTGACAAAATTTTAGTTTAAAGTTCTTACGTGTGCTTTCTTTGAGGAATCTCTACATAAGATCATTACCGAACTCAATTGGAATCTCAAACTTTTTAGTTACCTTGATCTCTTTTTACTAAGAATCGAGAAGTTGTCTGAAATTATATCCTCTCTTTACAACCTATAAGTGTTGGTTTTAGTTGGTTGTATTGACCTCCATATGAAAGCTCATTCTTTTACAAGATTGATTAATTTGGTATGTCTAGCCATCCATAAAAATTTGAACCTATTAGCAACAACAACAGACTTATAAATATTCAGAAACTACCAGCATTTCATGTTGGGAGGCAAGAGGGATATAAGATGACAGAGTTAGAGAATTTAAATAGACTTTGTGATTTACTTCACGTCTTTAGTCTTCAGAATATTGAAGGAAATGGGGAGGCACAACAAGCTCACATTAATAAAAAAAGATGGCTTGAATAGTTGGCATTTGGTTGGTACAGTACTGCTAGCACCGCACACGAGCAGATGCATGTAAAAGTGCTCAATGGGCGTTGTCAGAATACTAAGTTAAAGGGTTTATTTATAAATGATACCTGGGATTATATTTTCTGCATTGGATGAAGAATAATTAGCTACCGACCTTGAAAATAATCTAGCTAGACAATTGTTTGAAGATGAAATTCTTACAATCTCAAACGAGCAAAATGTGTGGTCTGAATTCAGTTCTAATTGTAATTTCAGAATAATAATTAGCTACAGATTTCATGCTTGAAGAATGAGAAATTAGGGGTGTTTTACATGTAATAAAGTCAAGATTCAGACCAAATTAAGATCTCCCAGATCTCATATTAAAAAATCTAGGAGTTTATACGTAAGATTGGCTCTAAAGTTTTGATCAAATGATTAACTCTATATTCAAGATTTGAAAAATGAAAAGATTGGGAATTTTGAATGAATTTGACCTTGATTAATAATTAGGCCACTAATTTTATAAATTAAGACATTCTAAGTATGGGTACTATACCTTCTCATAGAAGCAAATAAAAGTTGGCTCACATGGAATAACTATCTAAGAATATCATTGATAGAAGATTTGGGGTTAATGTCTAGGAAGTCACATATTCTTAAATAAATAATTCAGATATAATTGAATCGATCTATGATTTCTTGAGATTATTATGAAGTTAACAAATAATTTCATAAGATCATTGTGAATAGAAATCCTCAATCAATTGATCCTTGAACATAATCTTCTATTTATATGTATATCACTAAAGATAAGTTGTGACAAATACCTAGATCGTTAGGTCAACCATATAAGACATTGAGGAAGGATTGAGTAGACAAATAAGTGAAATTGATGGTGAATCAGTGATAACTTATAATTAAGAGTGCTGGTCGTGGTGACCTTTACACCTGACTGTGTGAGGGTGTGGTGCAATTTGCCCCCTGAGACAGGGGTGTAAGTGCAATTTATTCAAGAACTAGGGGTATTGGTGCAATCCCCCCCCCAAGGCATGTGCCTCACATGTGGTTCAGGAGGCTCGGCAGTGGAGGCTAAGGATAGGGTGGAGCCTTGGGTCCGCAGCTGACGTGGGACACCCGAGGCTCCACGTGGCGGTGAAGGCGTGCTTCGGATGGTCCGAGCCTCGAGGATTGGCGAGCTATTTCGGGGTGGGGGCACGATGTGGCGCAAGTAGAGCCGTTGGATCAAAGGCTACTGCCAAATCCAACGGCTCAGATGACGAAGGCGAGAGGCGATGACGTCGGGTAGAGGGCCTCCGCAGTGGTGATGAGGCGGGGGCGATGTAGGCATGTGGCAATGGCGTTAGTAGAGGTGCTTGGCAGGAGATGGTGGTGTGACTGTCGGAGCGCAGGTCGACGAGGGCGAGCAATGACACGGAGGCACAAGTGCGATGGCGGGGTTGCGCTAGAGGTGGAGGAGTTGCTTGGGAGTACTGGAGAGGCGGTGGCCCGCTCCTGTTGCCGCTCGAGCTCCTCGGTGAAGGAATGGGCTTGGCCACTGGTGGAGTAGCAACCACAAGGTCGGGGAACGATCTTGGATCATGTAGAGGGCCTCGGAGGTGACACGGAGGGACCGATGTCACCAGCTCTATCACAGAGCTCTGGACGATGGGGGACGAAGGGAACTGGGGTTGATGGCGAAGGATTTATAGGGGAAGAGGGTAACGGTGGTGAGGTGGCGTGGCTGGCATTATGTGTATGCGACTATAACGACCGGTGAGTAGGGGCACAAGGGTGGCCGTTACAGTCAGTGGTGGCGGCGACGGTTACATGGAGGTGGAGGAAATGGAGGCGAGCGGTGTTGGGAAGGGGAGGGGGCGGAGGTCACGTACGGAGTACGTGACCGAGGTGGGGGATGGTGAGTCATGTGCTCTGCACGTGACTGGGAGAGAGGCTTGATGGGCGGGTGGCACATTGTTTATCTCGACGAGATCTACAACTTTCATGAAGAGACTGGGAGCAAAAGAGGTCATCTATATACATTGGTATTTTTTGGTGGTTCTTTGTGTATAGAAAACCGACTTTTGGGATTTTCTAATTTTTTTGGTGGTTTTAAAGAGGATAAAAAATCTAGAAAAATATGATAAGATAAAAGACACTTAATTACACATTAATCTAATTTTTTGGATTTTAATAAATAAGAAAATAGGGAAATAAATTAGAAGTACGAAATATGAGATTTTTGTACACTCACAATGGACACTCGGACACAATCAGTTTCTTTGATTTCAGTCTTGATCTAGATTTGGATGTTTATGTTGTTTGATAAAACTTTTATCAAAGAACACAAATGAAGAATAAATGAAATAAAAAAGTTGATTATGTACATAAAAAGTCAAGTCAAAAATCACAAAAAGATAAAATGCACAAAAGAGGACCAAAACCCAATTTTCACATATGATCTTCGAATTTTATGAAATTGGTCTTGTTTTGAAGGTATTTGAAAATGGAGTACTTTAAAAGTGAGTAGATAAAAACCAGACATTGCATGAGGGAGATATGAGTATTTTAGTACGTCAGATGTGAAATTAGGACTTGGGTTCAATTGACACTTATTTGGGTTAGCATTTTTTGTATTTTTTGTTCTTGTTAGTAACATATACACAATGAAAATGTCTTTAGATCAATTGGAGTTAGGATGAATTAATTAAAAATATGGGAAGTTAGCAGCTTTTTAGGCTAATTTATACATTATGCAATTATGTATGATAAAATGTGAATATTAATTACACATGTATAAATGCTAATGATGCTCTATTAATTATTAAATGCATATGGATTTTGAGTAACATAGCCTAATTGACCAATTTTAGCATGATGAATACGAGATTCATCATGGTGACCCTCAACTGGGTGGGAGATAGGAAGCCCAGTTCGGACAACGACCGCTGATAATCGAGGTCTGATAAGGGTCGTACGGTTTCACAAGGCTAAACCGCAGTCGATGTGTTGACTGCTAATAAACATCAATCAATCAACAGTTAACCCACAATATGTATAAATCAACGAATAGCAAAAATGTGGAGTTAAAATGTATTATCTCTATCATAAAATGCATAGCGAGTAAGCATGTAGAGGTCGAACCACAAAGAATAAAACAGGTAGCCTATGGTTATTTATTAACAACCATGCGATTTATCACGCATATACATATATCTTTTTGTGGGTTTTTAGATTTTATAATTATTTTATTATATTTTTGTATTTTATATTTTTTTATTTATTTTTCAATTTTCTGTTTTTATATTTCGTTTTTATCTTTTTTATATTTTTTATTTCCTTTTTTTAAATAGATATATATATAGGTATATAAGGCTATTATATACATATAGAGGAATACACTTATAAATACTAATAAATATAAATAAAATACATATTTAAAATTGTTTTTGGTTTTTTCATATTTTTCTAATGTTATTGTAATTTTTCTAGAATATTGTTAATTTTTTATGTATTTTAAAGTCAAAAATATCCCAAATAGGGAATTAGATAAATAGGTCGACATTGAATTGGATTTTAAAAATAGTAAATAAGTCTCAAAATTAATAGGTCTCAAAATTACCCAAATCAATTTTAATAAATAAATATTTATATAAAGAAAAATTATAAAAGAGAAAAACATATTTTTGGATTCTTTTAATGATTTTTAAGCTTTTTATTGAAAGATTTTGGGGGTTTCCATTTTTAGGATTTTCATTTTTCCATTTTTAGTGATTTTTGGTTTGTAATAAAAATAGGATAAAATACACCATATGTATTTTTTGGAATTTTTAAAGATATTTTTATATTTTTTGGTATTTTATATTTAAATAGGGAAGAAAAAAGCTCCATTTCATTTTTAATAAATAGATAAAATGCTAAAAATGCCAAGTAAGTGCATGGCGTGGATATACATGGTGAAGCATATATCTCTATTTCTGCGTGTTTTAGGAGCATAATAGATATTTTTAATAAATAGATCAAAAGCACAAAAATAAATATCCTAACATGGGCATTTTGCAATAAAAATTAATTCCAGGGGCTTTCGTGCAAATATACCGATATAATGCAACAATTATTTAATTTTTAACGATTATTTTACAATTACAAAAACTGCTAAGGCCTATTTACAAATTCCCCATCATGTGGGACTGTACGTGACTCTACTTGGGAAGGATCAAAATGTGATATCCAATAAGTACAAGGGCTTAGTTGCAAAATTTCCATTTATTTTAAACGCTCTATTTTGTTTACAGAACTAAATGTTAAATATAAAAAAATTAGTGTATAGATTGCAATTTACCCCTTTATATGCACACATGCTAATGACTAGATGGACGCCACTTGCCACATGGCGTGTGCTGGATGACAGATACCGCTTCGTCGATGACAGCCCATATCAGATCTTTGGCGGGCGATCGACGTCTCTAGTGAGATGCATCGGACGGTGGCTGGTGCAACTGGGACTCCTCGTCAATCGGACGGTGGAGAGCGAAGGAGGAAGAACATGGAAGAACACCAAGGCAGGAGAACTTCGATCTCCTCCTCGCATCTCCGACGACGGTTAGCTTCGCGGCAAGGCTCAAAATGTTCCCAGCGAGGTCCATCATCCAATGATGTGCTCAAAATGGCACCTAGATCTCCAACATGGTCAGGCGATGTCGAGGAAGAGAAGGAGCTACAAGTGCCTTCTCTTTTGCAGAATCGCCCCCCCCCCCCACAGGGGTCCTTTGGACCTTCGGACCTGCAAGAAATGTTCACAAGCACAAAGAAAGGGGTCCGAGGGCCTTATTGGCGTAGGGACATGGTTGATGAGGTGTGGCGGAAGTGCCTCCGGTGAAGCAGCGAGATGGAGGCACCGATCTCCAGATCCGTGGGGATTCTCGTTGAAGAAGGTGAGTGGGGCGTACTGGAAGCGTCGGGGAACAAGATGAACGCAATTGGGCGAGTCGGGAACATATGATCACACTTATAGGAGCTCGTCGGAGCTCAGCTCCGGTGAACTACGCGGATGACTAACTACCCTAATTTGACTAGCAAAAAACTAAACTGAGAACGTAAAATTAACCTACAATAAAAAGAAATTAAAAAGGAGATGAACTACAACACTTATACCTGGATGTTGGCCAAGGAGCAGGGCCGCTAGCGATGGCAACCGTGGGTGCACCTCCGTGCTCCCGGAGCTCCGCACGACCTTGCAAAGCTTCCTCCTATCACGAGAAGGCCTGATGTCTCCAAGACGATGGCTCCTAGACTTGAAATGGTGACCAAAGAGGTGATTGAAGACAAAGGCTTTTATTTATAAACATTCTGGGACACCCTTGTTGACCGGCCACCAGGAAAGAATCTAAGCAATGTATGATGGATGTACATCTTGGGCGTGCATGTAGGATGATTGGTCTTGAGCGAGGCGTAGAAAATGGGCGAAGTGGATGGAAGAGATACCCAGGAAAAGAGGGGGAAGACACGGGGAAAGACAGGTCCGTGTCAAGTCAATAGCTGCAGGGCGAGTTGACCGCGAGTCAATAGACGTGGCGCCATCATTGGGCCATGTCAGCTCGAATAAGGACAAAACAACAAGCTTTCCAAAATAATTATTTAGATAGTGTTCAATTTCATTAATTTTTGAATATAAATAAAAATGTTCATTATTTTATTATGATTTTTATTTATTTTTTTGTCTTTGTTTATTAGTAGTTAATTTTTAAATGTTTATTTATAGGTATATTTACCTATATTTTGACTACTTTATTTTTATTTTGTATATTTTATTTTCTTTTTTATATGTTTACAACTTATTTTGGTGTACATAAATATATTTTTATTTTATTTTTATAGTATTATTTGATTACTTATATAAATAGGTATGTATAATATGGAGGTGTACTTATAGGTAGTTCATCTATGTTTTATATACATCATTTTTTTAATGTATTTTATTGGGTTTTATTTTGGTTTTAACATGTGTAGACATCATAAATAATAATTACATAATTATAAAAATATGAATTTTCAAAAATAATAAGGAATAAATAAATTGAATATTTTATTCGGGTACAATGTACAATGAGGGTCCAAAAAACTAACTTTCACACCGCGACTCCAAAAAAATATGAAACTACCTCCAGTAAATAGCTTATGAAAAGTTATATATAATTAGAGGCAATTTTTATATGTTTTGAGTTTTTATGTGAAAGATATGGGTTTGTGAAGTTGGAATTTTGGCTTTTTATTTTGTGTATAAAATTTGCACCGTGTATTAGATTTGTACAAACTCAATTTTGTCTTTTTATTTACATTATTTTATACAACTTTCATTTATAAAGTTTCTTTATTTGATGAATAAAGAATAAAGAATAAAATAGGTATCAAAAATGAAAAAATAATGACTAAAAGAACATGGTTTTTATTGTATTTCTGGCCCTCATCTCCTCCTACTTTATTCCTTGTCAACCAACTCAATTCTTGACTTGGTCTTGGATATTTTATTCTTTTTCTTTTCTTCTCTTTATTCTATAATCTTGGCATGGAAAACCATATTATTTACATAATAAATGTAATAAATAATGAATGTTATTTTGACAAATTAATGCTATTTACATGTATTCGTTAGGGTCTTTAAGGCCAAAATGATAGAATAAAGGTGATGAAATGATCTCATCACTCCCTATACTTGCCTTTGCTAGTCCCTAGAAAACACTTATGCAATAAGTACAAAAAGAATAAAGAAGGAAAGAAAAAGAAAGAATAAATAGAATTGATTTCAATTATTAAACTTGTCTTAACAAAATCAAAGTTTGGAGCTCAGGTTAGACCTTAATGTGAAAATGTGTACGAAACCTGATCGGAAATCAAATTTAAAATACAACAGCCTTCGAAAGTCACAGAACTCGGTTCAAACCACCTCAATAGCCAAGTCAGAACTAGCCTACATCATACGCAAACCTTATGACTATGAAGACGACTTGTACAGTGTAAGTGAAAGTGGCTCTCCCCAACTGAAATGACAAAGGAACTGACTTCTCCGGAATGACAACCCAATAATTCCCCAATCTAGTAACTCTTTCCCCGAGGAGAAGGGTATTCCCTTCTAAGTTCAAGTAGCATCTGACTCAAGAGGAGTGGGTGAAGAGAAGAATGGACGGTAGCCAGTGTAGCTACCTATCCTGGGATGCATGACAAGTGTAGTCAAGTCATCTATCTGCAGTCTCACATGGTATAACTTTGGTGCTCAAGTTCGCTTATTTTCTATACAACATATTTACATACTCCAGCATGCATTTTATTTTCAATCAGGCATGTCAACTTTTTTGGGGGGTTTTTTCAACATAATATTTACGGCAATATTTACATAAGGAGTTTTTCCTCTTCAGTTAGAAGACTATCCCTTTTTTGAAGCATTATTTCAACCCACACTCTCCTGTCTTTAGACCTCATGGCTAATGGATCGGGTTGGGGTGCACTTCCCTCCCTAGACGAGGACGAATGTTTCCACTTGTGTGTGTCTCAAACCGGAAAATCCCTTCCCCTTACCACTCCAACTGAGTTGAGCCGAGTAAAAGGTGCAAGTGTCCAAGTTATGTCACGACCGATAAGAGTCATGCGTGCGTCTCGAAAAGTTCTAGTTAATCAGTTGAGGTGACTTGAACCCAGCCATGAGTCTCAAAGAATTAAGTCTGAATAGATCTGAATTATCTTAAATCTAGTTCTCAAAAGGTTCATGTGTAGTTAGGTGCAGTAAGGTCCAATCAAACTCCAACCGTCGACTTAATTTGGACTAGTTCAATCATCAAGCTCAATCCGAAAAGAATGTGAATGCTATGCAAATGTTATGTACAATGATGCAAAGAATGATGCAATTTTTCAAAAAGAATTTGAAACTAACAAGATTTTTTTGCAAATAAAAAGAATTATGGCACAAGAATATAGAATATGCACGACTATTTACACGAGAATGCTTTTTTTATTTATTAACAAGAGTTAAGAATTTAAGGACTTCATAGGTTCACAAAAAGTGATTTATTTTGGAATTTATGTACAATTGGTAAAGAATTTTATTTTTATTTTGATTTATAGATTTTATTCTTATTTGATGATGCATTTATTCCTCAAATTTATTTGAAAAAAATTGGAAAACTATATAGTACACAATAGTTTTTGCAAATATTTACAAACATTTGAAAGCCATTTTGCCAATATTTTTCAAACAATATACATAGATTTTTTTCAACTATTTTTACAAGCATTTTCAAAACCATTTGCAACTAAGTTTTCAAAATCTTTTATTTCACACAAAGAAAAGAATTTTTACAAATCAAAACTTTTTTCCAAAAGTAGAAAACATTTCACAAAAAGTTTTCCAAACGGGTCAAACTATTTTTCAAATCATTTTGCAAAATATATTTTTAACCTAATTTATTACTCAGTATATACAAAAAGAATTTGAGGAATAAAAATGCTTTTTGCTAATAAATGTTCAAAATAAAATAAAATAATGTTTTTGATATTTTTAGTTTTCCAAATGTTATTGTGATTTTTGAAAACAAAAGAAATTTGGCTAAGAAAATATGTACAAATATTTACACAGGGGTGCATCTTATATTTACGAGAGTTCAGTTTTGAAGAATTTATAGGGGGTAAATGATCACCTTTATAGACATATGTGTAAATAATTTTAATATGTTGTGTATACTCCTCAAACTTATTTGGAAATTATTTTACAAAAGTGTTGAAAACTCTAGTCCAAAATAGTTTTTACAAATAATTTTTACAAACATTTACACACATTTGAAAATCATTTTGCAAAGGTTTTTCAAACAATATATATATATATTCAAATATTTTTGCAACCAATTTTTCAAACCATTTGTAAATCGTTTTTCAAACATTTTTATTTTACACGAAGAAAATAAAATTTTTAAACAATTTTTTTTACAAAGGTTGAACATTTTTTACAAAATATTTTCCAATCAGTTTTTCAAATGATTTTTCAAAAAGATTTTCAAACTATTTTTCAAACAATTTTGCAAAAGTATTTTCACCTGGTTTATTAATCAATCTATACAAAAAAGAGCTTGAGGAAATATAAGCATGTTCTTATTAGGAGATTTTAATGAATAATTTTAGCCATGAGTATTGTTTCAAAAATACGAAAGTACGAGTTATGGTTAAAGTATATATATACACACAACCCTCCTATACTTAGCCTAAGCTATGTCCTCATAGATCAAAGAGAAAAAGAGAAGACATAACTCGGACTGAGTACAGAAAAGCCTAAAAATAACAAATGAAGGAATAACTGAATGAGAAGTCGATCGTCCCCCCTATACTTAGGATCAAGTAATCTTAAGTATAGCAGATTGTACTCAAAGCAGGGAGGGTCAAGGCTGAGAATGAACGGATCATACTCAGGATGTCTCCCCCTATACTTAGGGTAAGATATCCCTGAGTATAGAGAAGAAGAGGAGATAGGGGAGATGATTAAAGAGTGAAACTACACAGAGTGCACACCCCCCTATACTTAGGACAAAGTACGTCCTAAGTATAGTAGACTGGCAAAAAGGGGTGATACACAGAAGCCATTTTGTTTTGTTTTTTATAGAGAGAGAACATTGAAGAAGAAAAGAAGAAAAGAAGAAAATATAAAAAGACTTAAAGGAAAAGTTTATGAGTTGCATTATCTGAATCTTTTGATGCGGCTACTGTTGTGGATGTGTCATCAAAGCGTAGTACTTGGATAGAGTCGGCGATGGCTAAGAAAGTGTCATGCACGAGGTAAGTCTTCAGGAGTTGATCATTGACGACAAATGGTTGTGCGTCAGGATACAATTCTGATATTGCAATGTTGCCGTTGTCACACACTTCTCGAACTTGAAAGGACCCTATCCATTTGCTTTTCAATTTACCTGGGAAGATCTTCAACTTTGCATCGAACATCCACACTTTCTGTCCAGCTTCGAAGGTCTTTCATCTGATGTGCTGGTCGTGCCAGCATTTCACCTTCTCCTTGTACATCAAAGTATTATCGTATGCATAGTCTCAAAATTCCAGGAGCCTATTCAGATCATCTTTTCTTTTCTGACCACTTCTTTGTGAGTCCATATTGCAAATGTTGATAGCCCAGAAAGATTTGTGAATTAATTCCACGGGCAGATGGCATGGTTTCCCATATACGAGACGGTAGGGTGACATGCCCAAGGGTGACTTGTAAGCAGTTTTGTATGCCCATAGGATGGAGTTCAAGAGTTGGGACCCGTTCTTTCTGTTCGGCTTCACAAGCTTTTGAAGGATCGTCTTGATTTCTCTGTTTGATAACTTTGCCATGCCATTGGTCGGAGGATGGTAAGGAGATGCGGCATGGTGCTCGATGTCGTACTCCTTCATGAGTTTCTTGACCTCTCTGTTTATGAAGTAACTACCCCCATCTGATATCAGTATCTTCGGAATCCCGAACCGCAAAATGATGTTTTCTTTCAGAAATCAACAACGGTTGTCTGCAGCTCGGGCGGGGATGGCTTCAACCCAACGACACACATAATCAACAGAAAGAAGGATGTGCTCATATCCCTGACTGTTGGGAAAAGGTCTCATGAAATCGATGCCCCAAGCATCAAATACGTCTGCTATCTGAATGATCCTCAGGGGCATCTTTCGTTGTGAGGGTGCCTTTCAATCTTTGACAGTTAGTGCATCATTTGACAAAGGCTGCTACATTCTTGAATAGTGTCAGCTACCAGAGGCCACACTAGAGTACTTTTGCTGTCATTCTGTCTCCAGAGTGATGTTCGCCAGATTCGAGCGAGTGACAATGCTCGAGGACACTATGATTCTCCTCCTGAGGAATACACCTGCGCCATAGGCAATCCGCCCCTTCCCTAAATAGGAGTTGGTCTTCCCATTGGTAAAAATAAATAGTCGACAAGAACTTGTCCTTGATTTTCATCCAATCTTGTGGAACCATATCGAATACGAGGTAGTTCACAACATTGACATACCAAGGGAGTGAATCCACGGCTAAAATAGATTTGTTAGGGAAAGTGTCTGTGATGGGTGTACTTCTTAGAGGAAGCTCTTGCTGCTCAATTCTGGAGAGGTGATCTGCTACCACATTTTGAACTCTAGGCTTGTCCTTGATTTCCAAGGCAAACTCCTGGAGGAGAAGGATCCATATGATCAGTCTGGGTTTGGCATCCTTTTTCTGCTATAAGTATTCGATAATAGAGTGATCGGTGAAGATGGTGACTTTCGATCCAAGCAAATAGGACTGAACTTCTCAAGGGCAAATACCATCTCCATCACATAATAATTTCTCTGAGCTTCATGGCATAATGAATGGCATAGGGTGTCTGATCTTTCCCTTGTCCTAATACAACCCCATCTGCAAAATCTAATGCATTCGTCATGATCTCAAATGGAAGAGACCAATCCAGCAACTGTAGGACTGGAGCTAGAGTGATTATCTCCTTCAGCTGATCGAATGAAAGGAGAACCTGCTGATCAATGTTAAACTCAGTCTCCTTGCATAGTAATTCTGTAAGAGGTCGGCCAATGCGGTTGAAATCACGGGTGAACCTTCTGTAGAATCCCACATGCCTCAATAATGACCTCACATTCTTTATAGTCTGAGGTGGCTCAAGATTGGCAATCACATCCACCTTTGCAGAGTCGACTTCCATGCCACGTTTGGAAATGACGTGACCCAGCACAATCCCTTCTATAACCATGAAGTGTCTCTTTTCCCATGATAATACAAGATTGACTTCATGGCATTTCTGAAGTACTCTGTCCAGGTGCTGAAGATAGGAATCAAAGCTGTCACCATAGACGGAGAAGTCATCCATGAACACCTCGAGAAAACTGCCTACCATCTCGGCGAAAACTACAAGCATGCATCTCTGGAATGTCGCAAGTGCATTGCACAATCCAAAGGGCATTCTCCTAAAAACATAAGTGTTGAACGAGAAAGTGAAACTGGTCTTCTCTTGGTCTTCTAGGGCGATTGCCACTTAGTTGTACCCAGAGTACCCATCTAGATAGCATAAGAACTCTTTGATAGCCAGTCGTTCCAAACAGTTGATCAGTGAAAGGTAAGGGAAGGTGGTCCTTCTTCGTTGCTGCATTAAGACGGCGGTAGCCAACACATACTCGCCAGGATGTCGGTACACGAGTATATATCTCCTCTCCTCTGTCATTTGTAACAACAATAAGCCCTAACTTTTTCGGAATAACGTGTAGTGGGCTTACCCATTTTGAGCCGGAGATTGGATAAATAAAGCATGCGTCCCACCATTTCCTCGTTTCCTTCATGATTACATCCCTCAGGTTTGGATTTAGTCTTCTTTGAAATTAGGAGGACAGTTTGGCATCTTCTTCCAAGTAAATGTGATGTGAACACAGTGCATGATTTATCCCATGGAGACTTGAGACATGCCAACCAAGTGCCTTGCGGTTTTTCTCTAAAACCTCGAGAAGTCGAGATTCTTGCTATGGGGTCAGCCTGCTGCTGATGATGACCATATACATATTGTCTGCACCCGCAACGAAAGCATACTTCAGGCCTGTAGGAAGTGGCTTGAGTTCTGGTTCTGATCTAGCCAACTTATCAGTTGCTTCAGAGACCATGCTGGTGGTAGGATGCGTTGTTTGGACTTTTGCATGGTTGCCAGCATCAGTGCTCTGTTGAGGATCTGATAATGGGTTGAACGGATCAATGATGGGATTACAGTGTTCGGGCTGGAGTGAATCACTGGAGTCAAAAAGATGCATCAGCAAGTTTGACTCTGTCTCCTTAATGTCCTCGGAGCTTATATCGACTGTGCTTTCCAGGTCCTTCTCTAGAGAGAGGATTTCCTGTGTCCATAGATCATTCAAGGAGAGTTGTGTATCTCTAATTTCTGTAATGAAGTCACAATCTTCTTCAGACGTACCTGCATGTCCCTTATCAGTTACGACTTTAGGCTCACTGGTCATGGCTATGGTAATTCTGTTATTACCCGAACTGAAGGTGATCTTGCCATACTCATAGTTAACCACGTCTTTTGAAGTGCGTAGGAATGGTCAGCCTAGGATGATAGGAGTTTGGAGTAAGGGTGTGGGCGGGTCCATATCAAGGACTACAAAATCAACTGGAAATTGCATGTCCCGTACCTTCACAACAGCGTCTTCCAAAAGACCTCAAGGTTGCTTGATGGATCGATCAACGAACTGAAGGATCATATGTGTTTGCTTGAGAGGACCCAGCCCAAAAAGACGATGACAACAGGTTGATCGTAGAACTGTTGTCAAGCAGAGTTCGCTCGAAGACCTGATTGAAAATTTCACAACTGATTAGAGGTCATCCTTTGTCTTGCTTCTTCTGTGGGAGATTGCTGATGACTACAACTGTGGACATGGTGATAACATGCTTCTCAACTTGTCAGCGTCTGTTGTTTTGTGCTGGACGACGCTTGCTTGTACATACCTCTTTCAAACCCTTCTTTATAGCTGGCATGTACTCCATGGCCTTCATCAATGGAATCTCAACAATCAAGTTATTAAGAATGTCCACAACTCCAGGATCAGATAACACATTTTTCTTTTTGTAATTTTTTGAATTTTTCTATTACATCAGGAAAAGGAATATCTACATGACTGAAATCAGAAACAGAGTTTTTATTTACAACAGAATCCTTGTCTACAATATGTTGTACATTCGATTCAATAAAAGGAGTACAATCTGGAAGATGATATGTTGGTACTGGTGGATAGGAAAAAAGTAGGGCCTCTGCTCTATCGGTTGGCGTAGGACCGGTTGTGGTTGGCTGCTCCTCCATGGCTGGCACGACTTCACTTTGGCAGCGATTATTTTTTGGTCTTTTTTGCTTTTTTTTGCTTTTTTGTTCTTTTTGGTGATGGATACGATGGTGGATGGCAGCTGGAATGGCTCCTCCTCCTTCTTCTTCCTCACCCGTTCCTATGGCTGGCACGATTGATGCAGAAGATGACGATTCACCTGAAGCTTTATTCTTCCCCTTGTTTGTGGTAGGCGGAGGCAAGGACCTACCGCTCCTAAGAGTAACAACATTAGATAAAACAATAGCACAAGGCACAGACGGGACATCACAATCTACATGCTCTCTTTTCTTGAACCTATTGGGGTTGACTTCAACTTGAGCCAGAATGGTGGTTTTTGTGGCGGTCAGGTCGTCTAACTTCCTTGGCACATCTGCTAGGCTTTTGACAAGCTGGGCCAAGCAATCAAGGGTTGGGTTCATAGGATTCGCCTCAGAAAGTTCAGCAGGCGGACCACACTGATGCTAAGAGTGCTAGGGCTGAGGCGGTGACTGCTGGTGGTGCCGAGGTTGTGGAGGAAGATGATATTGATGGTAAGAGGGAGGAGGGTAGTTCTGGTACTATGGAGGTGGGGCAGCCACATACTGGTGGTATGGCTGTGGCTATCGGTATTATGGCCGTTGGTAGTGTTGATTCTACCTCCATTGGTTGGGATACTGAGGAAGCTGGTGATACTGCAGTGAAGGTTGTGAGGACTGCCCAAAACGACCACCCGGTGGTTGGTTGTATTGCCGGTTGGCTTGTTGCTGACCCTGGGGATGTACGGTAGGACGGGCCAGTTGTGCATCATTACTCCAAACACCATTGACTTTCTTGAATCAAGGGTGGTGGTGGGAAGGCTAGATCTAATGATGGAAGGAAGTCTGACTGGTAGACAACCATATGTTGTTGCAGCAGACCCTGATCGGGCGCCTGCACGTAGTACATGTGCTGGACTAACGGTGGTTGTTGGCTCGGCTGAGGTTGTTGTGGCAGTGATGACTCATCTTTCTTCTCAGCTGGAGCTTCTGTGGATGGTGTCGCCGATTGAACCGAACTGATGGTACCCACCAGCAGCTCGAGTTGCTTGGTGGGCTGGTCCATCTTGTCGAGATTCAGCATCCTCTTTTCGATCATGACAAGTTTCTCAAAGTTCTATGACCGCTTCTCAATGATATCAACCTCTGAGAGATGGCCCCCGATGATGCCGAGGTTGGAGCTTTCATCTATCTCCACCTCACGAGATGCTGCCATATGGACTTGCTTTTGGAGGATCTGTGGTTGCTTTATATATGCCTTGGATGAAGAGAGGGCGGCCTCTCCTTTGGTCATTTCCTCAAAAATTTGCCAAACTACGCCTTCATCCTTGTTAAAATGTGATCCCCCACAGGCTGCGTCAACGAGTCATTGGCTTTCCACGTTTAGGCCTCCGAAGAAGTGTTGGACCAAACTGGTCCTTAGAATTTCATGATGGGGACATTTCTCCTGCAGATCTGTGAATCTCTCACAGGCTTCGTGAATGCTCTCATGTACCCCCGGGAGAAGTTGCTAATTCTTCCTTGCATCTGGTTGAGACGACCGAGAGGATAGAATTTGTGCAAGAAGGTGGATTTTAGCTCCTCCCATGTTGTCACGACCTTTCTCAGATGATTGACCCAATATAGAGCTTTGTCCTGTACACTGAAGGGGAACACCATCATCTTCACTACATCCAACGGAACATTGGGGTAGTGGGTAGTACGACAGATGCGTGAAAATTGTTGCAGGTGAATGTAGGGCTCTTCGCTGGTGTTCCCATGGAAAGAATGGAGAAGAGTAAGGAACTGAGGCTTTAGCTCAAAGTGAGCATGCATCGGTGGTATGAGGATCCACTCGGCCATCTGGTGTCTCCAGGCTTATTTATTTCTTTCAGTTTGGGTTTAGGCCTCCCTTGTTCCGGCTCTTCCTCGTCGGGGTTCTCACGGGGCCCTCGTCATCCTCCTCCTGTCCTTTCTCCTCCCTCTCCTGCTTATATATTCATGATGTCATTCAACATATCCTGAAATACAGTCTGTGCTAGGTCTTATTCTGTCAGTTGTTGCTGAATGGCCTGGATAGATGCCAACAACTGAGCGTTCACCTGATTCTGATCACGCATCTGTCCTTGCTCCGGTTGTGAAGGTGGTTGCTGACCCTTGCCCTTTCCTTGAGGAGCCATCTTGGGGTCCGAGTCTGAAGAGATAAATTCCGTGTTTGGATCTAGGACCGGGACTGTCTTCTATCTGCAATGTGAAAAACCTCCAATCAGACCACTTGCACTTGAATCTTCAGCTGCCAAGATGGATCTGGAATTAGGGTCAATTCCAGAGTGTTGTGAATAAAAAAGATGTGGGCTATAATCGACTCTCATTCACAATGGTGAAGGTGGGACAAAGGTGATCCTGGTTTATTTGGTGGTTGAAAAAGGTGGTTGAGAAGACGAGGAGTCTAGAGATCGACCTGCAAGGTCCGGATCAGGTTCTTGGGAATCGCCTCAAATTATTGACAAAGTCGAGTCAATGGAATCGATGTAGGTGTTGGTAGGGTTCTGACTAAGCCATCCATGATCGACATCATGAAACAAGAAGGAGATCGATGTAGGAGGAAAGATACAGTGGTCAACGAGGAAGAAAAATGGAGTGTAAAACAGTAGAAAGGCTTGAATCGAGCGGGGGTCAAGAGGAAGACACATGATAAAATTTATGCAAATGCGTGAGACCTTATTCTTTGAACCTTAATTTAGATCCATACAAGCACAATACAAAATTGGGTTCACTAGCTCACGCCATGTGAAGCCGTGAAGGTTCAGCTATTTATTATCTTTTCAGTTTTAGAGTTGTTATTTTCGGGTATATCTTATAACAAGTCCTTAGCATGCTAACCCGTTAGGAGAGAGAGTACTGCCAAAATAGTGTCTTGTACTTGTCCTCCTCCTTTGTAACCTGTAGTCTGAACTTTTTGAGGTCCTTATAATCCTTCCTGGATCCCTACTCAACCAAAGAAATAGAGAGAGGAAGCCGATAGGTGAAACTGCTACTTCGGTTCTCGCTTGCAACGAAATCACCCGTGAGCGTGCAAGAACCTACTCGGACGCGAACCGATGAGACAGACACCCCCATGAAGGCATGGCCTATGCTCAGTACTTCAGACCATGTCGATGTTCCACACAAGGCATGAACACCATCGTTGACGAGACCCTACTCGATCATGTACGATAGAAGCACCATTACTTCAAAAATCCAGGCGATACACAAGGCAATTACTGAATGGATTTTTAGCTCTAATCCTTAGCGGGTCGTGCCTCGCTCATGGGAGGGGTTTTGGTCCCCTCTGAAGGTACCTGAAAATAATAAGAGCTTTATGAACCCAAGACAGTGATAGTCCATTATGAATTTTAATTAAGGTCAAAGTTTATTTAGCAGTCCCCTTGTTTTAATTTTTTGGGTTATTACTTTTTTTTGGATATTTCTTATACAAGTGCCTAACATTTTTATAGATTTTCATTTAAGTCCCAGGTGCTCAAAATCAGAGGGAGATAGGAAAAAATCCATGCAAGTCGATTCAATGCGGAAATCTCACCATTGACTCTAATGATGCATGCTGAGTTAGAGGACTTACAGTGCTTCCCAGATCTCTCTATGCGGTATGCAAAATAGATTTTTTAAACCTATTCTATATGGTGGTGTGCAATCGACAAAATCAAACTAAATAGTAGTTGCTATTAATCGTGAAGGACCAATTGTTAGTTATTCAGAAGTGAGACCAAGGTCCGGTCTTCAATGCTGATCGGTGCCTGCCACAACAGGTCCTGCAAGCGTTGTATACGACCTCTCTCGGCACGTGATCTCAAGTCCAAATTACTAAGATTATTAATTTGACTAGATCCAAATGTAAAGGTCTATAGGAACATGCATTCTTATTAAAGTTTGGACCTAGTTACCGAGTCAAGCAGCCTATGTCTAGGGGCTTCATTCACACAAAACAAAATAAAATAAGGAGGAAAATTTAGAACATCGGAAATCAAAATAAAGAAGGTAAGAAAAACTCAGAAAAAATGCGACGAGGCCCCTAGGTGAACAAACACCCGGGCACTGTACCTCGTTGTGGAGAGTAGAGTCCAAGTTAATTATTACATGCCCAAATTGTCTCTCTCTCACCAATAATTACATAAATGAAATCGAATCTATTTCTAAGCTAAATCCTTCTCCTTACTTCCTTGATACCCTCTCCAACTGGGCACAAAGAGAAGACCAGCCTCCTCCAAGCTTGACTGCATCAGCCTCCTCAAAATCCGTCCTCGCGTGGCGGGCCCTCGCATCAAGGTCATAAAGAGATTGCATTAGCACAATTAATGAAATTGAATAAATTGAGCTACAGACAAAGAATTAATGAAATGAAAATAAATCAGTACTTCAATGAATATTTACAACAATGAATCAATGAATCAAAAATTAATAACTATACAAAAATATGAATGACAAAACTAGGCTATGCTCATTGCTCTCCGACAACGACATTATCTGATAATCGAGGTCTGATAAGGGTCGTACGATTTCATAAGGCGAAACCGTAATCGATGTGTTGACCGCTCAATAAACCTCAATCAATCAATAATTAACCCATAATATATATAAATTAATGACTAGCAAAAATATGGAGTTAAAATTTATTATCTCTACCATAAAATGCATAGCGAGTAAGCATGTAGAGGTCGAACCACAGAGAGCAAAACATGTAGCCTATGGTTATTTATTTACAACCATGTGATTTATCACGCATATACATATATCTTTTTGTGGTTTTTTGGATTTTTATTTTTTATTTTATTTTTGTGTTTTATATTTCTTTATTTTTTTTAATTTTCTGTTTTTATATTTCATTTTTCTCTTTTTTTCTCTTTTTTTTATTTCTTTTTCTTTTAAATAGATATATATAGGTATATAAGGCTTTATATTTACATATAGAGGGATATATTTATAAATACTAAGAAATATAAATAAAATATAGAATTAAAATTACTTTTGGATTTTTCATATTTTTCTAATATTTTTTATAATTTTTCTAGAATTTTGCTAATTTTTTGGATTTTTAAAGTAAAAAATATCCCAAACAAGGGATTAGATAAATAGACTGACATTGAATTGGATTTTAAAAATAGTAAATAGGTCTTAAAATTACCTAAATCAATTTTAATATAAAAATATTTATATAAGGAAAATTATAAAAAGAGAAAAACATATTTTTAAATTCTTTTAATGATTTTTAAGCTTTTTATGAAAGATTTTGCGGTTTTTTTTTCCATTTTTAGGTTTTTTATTTTTATTTATTTTTAATGATTTTTGGTTTTTAGTAAATAGAATAAAATACACCATACATATTTTTTGGAATTTTTAAATATGTTTTTATATATTTTTGGTATTTTATAAGTAAATTGGGAAGAAAAAGGCTCCATTTCAGTTTTAATAAATAGGTAAAATGCTCAAAATGCAAAGTAAATGCATGGCGTGAATATACATGGCATAAAGCATATATCCATATTTTTGTGTGTTTTTTGCAGCACAATAGGTATTTTTAATAAATATATAAAAAGAACAAAAATAAATATCCTGATAGGGGCATTTTTGCACTAAAAATTAAGTCCAGGGGCTTTCGTGCAAATATCCCAACATAATACAACATTTATTTAATTTGTAACGGCTATTTTACAATTACAAAATCCACCAGGGACTATTTACAAATTACCCATACGTGGGACTGGACGTGACTCTGCTTGGGAAGGACCAAAATGTGATATCCAAAACGTACAGTGGCTTAGTTGCAAAATTTCCATTTATTTTAAATTATATATTTTATTTACAGAACTAAATATACAAAAAATTGGGGTATAGATTGCAATTTACCCCTTTATATGCGCATGGGCCAACGGCTGGATGGACGCCACTTGCCGCATGGCGCGCGCTAGACGGCGTATACCGCTTCATCGATGACGGCCTAGATCAGATCTTCGGAGGGCAATCAACGGCTCCGCTGAGATGCATCGGATGGTGGCTGCTACAACTGGGACTCCTCATCAATTGGATGGTGGAAAGCGAGGGAGGAAGAACAGGGAAGAACGCCAAGGCTGGCGAACTTCGATCTCCTCCTCCTCGCATCTCCGGTGACGGTTAGCTTTGCGGAAAGGCTCGAATTGATTTCCACGTGATTCAAGCATTTTAAATTCAGTTGAAATTCCATCAATTTGCATTTTAATCACTCATTTTGATTTTGATTCACAAATCAACTCCTACATCCATCTCTCACATCATTTCACACACCTAAAATAGCACCATATATTGAAGATAATTACAAGTCCCTTGTTCTGAATATTCTCACCAAGTTTTAGTCGCATATATTATAAAAATAGATCTAAGAAAAGGTACTCATAAATAAGCATACTAAGACTAAAACAAGTAATTTGGATGCGATAATTTCACCCAGTCCCTGAGTTCGACACTCGGACTTCCCCTATACATCCTTCAAAAATCATTAGAGGCTAATTAATTTATAAATGTAAGTGTTTGATCATGATTTTTTGATGTGTTTCGCAACAACTTGGTAAAAATGCCAGTAGTTTAATCGTTGAAAAATCACGTCATCATTTTGGCATCATTGCCGGAGGCTTGGCATCATTTCACACTTTTTACTTTGTTTTAGTCTACTTTGATCCATTGCTTACTTTGTTTATTTTCTTTGTAGATACACACTTGGAAGGAGTTTTCCCTTCAACGAAAAAAATAATCGCAAAATAAAAACAAGCAAGCTTTAATTGAAGCTGTAAGCATCTTTAACTTAGGCATCCATAGGATCTTTGCATTTATTGTGTTGCATTAAAAAAGTCAACAAAAAAATTCAATTGAAAGTTACTTCTGGTTGCATTCATCTCCCTAGGTCCCTCTCCTTTTAGACAACCGAGAGAGAGAGAGAGGAGTGAGTGAAGAAGATTATTAACTGCAAAAAAAGTCTGATGCTTTGCCCTTGCATGCACGGTAGGAGATCATTAGGTTACCCTCTGTTGAATCCACTCTTATACGATCCTTTCTACCATCCTCGTTTTTCTCGATCTAATTCAAACATTTCTGCTATGACCAAAAACCAAAAACCCAACCTGATGGATGTCATCTTGCGAGAACTTGCCCAACTTCGTCTAATGATCCAACAACCATGACCAGCCCCAATCCGAGACCACTATAATCCTGCTACCAAAAACTTGGTCCCGTGGGTACAGATACCACTAACTGTAGGTGACTTTAAACTTAAGTCAACTACCATCTCGCTTCTACCTAAGTTCCATGGGAATGAATACGAAGACCCATTTCAACACATCCAAGACTTCCTCGCTGTTTGTGATACCGTGGGCATTGCTGATGTGGAAGAGGAATATATCTATATGAAAGCATTTCCTTTTTCTCTTAAGGATAAAGCGAGCAATTAGCTTCATAATTATGGCACACCTATCGTGACTTGGGACACCCTTAGGGAAGCATTCTTAAAGAAATACTTTCCCATTGGAAAAACATATGCCCTAAGACAAGCCATCTCTTCCTTTACACAAAGAAATGATGAACCTATACACGAAGCGTGGGAGAGATTTAAGGAGCTGCAAAGAAAATGCCCCCACCATGGGATTGAAAAATGGAGTCTGGTCCAAATATTCTATGAAGGACTAGATGCCTTGTTTAAACGAGTTGTCGACGGATCTTGCGGCAGCAACTACCTAAATCAAGATGAAGACTTTTTGTGGTCACTATATGAAAATATGACTGAAAATTCTATGAATAATTTTTCATAGACCAATATAATAGAAACAAGAGACCAGTTGGGGGTACTCAAATATACATCTTCAAACTCTGAACCATATGTGGATATGCAACTCATAGCACAAATGCTAGATAAGATGGAAATACCCTCGAAGCAAGTAGAATTGATGACTAAGACCAAAGAGAACCTAACCCAAACCCAGTCAAGCGTCTGCGGGGTGACTTCCATCCCCACTTTTTTTAAGACTTTATCTCACTTTCAACTCCATCACAAGAATCGACCATATATCCAGAGTCAGTGAATTGGGTTCAAAAGAATTAAGAAAAACCATATTCACCGACAGACAATCTTGGATGGGGAAATCAACCCAATTTTGGATGGAGAATTCAGAACCCAAATCAACCAGCCCAAGGACACAACACTGGAAACCACATGCTGCATACTCCCTTCACATCGACCCCATCGCAACAACCAGCCACTCACCACAATATCCAATTGACTACATCTGTCGACTTAGGTGCGTTGATGGCTACTATAAAAGAAATAAAGGATGTTCCAGAAAGACAAAGCGTGGAGACATCAAGACAGTTTGCTGAAATAAGATCTTATATACTGGCACTATCATCTCAACCCCTACCGAAACCCAACACATCTCATACCACTTCATCATGATTTCAAAACATTCCATTGGACTTTTCTACCCTATCAAAAGAATACATATGACCCCTCCCGGATTTTATGCACAATCATCACGAGGTCAAGTACAATTTAAGACTCCTAACTCAAGCAAGATCAATCAATCCGCAACTGCAGTTACTTTACGAAATGGGAAGTCCACTTCTAATTATGACGAGACTCCCATAATACATGATTTGACTGACCCTTCTGTCGCGACACATTCTATTCCATCCACGATTGTTCCATTTCCCGTAGTACTTCAAATAAAAACTACAAAATCACCTAGCATAGATCCTAAATTAGAAAAGCTATTCTCTGAGACTGTGATTGAAATCCGCTTCTTAAAGTGTTAGAGCAAGTCCCTACTTTCTCTCGCTTTTTAAAAGAGAAATGCCCACCAAAGAGAAAATCCAAAGGGAAAAATAAGTCAGACCAACCTGAGATAGAGATACATATTTTGCCAAGAGCCACCACGAATATGATCTCATCACTTTTACCAAAAAGAAAAGAGAACCAGGAGCACCATTAGCACGCTGCACTATTGGAGATGTAACATTTGAACTTACCCTGTTGGATAATAGTTCTTCCATAAACCTCCTCCTTACCGCTATCCTTGAGCAATACAACCTTGGAAGAATGAAACATGTCTCATTAATATTACAAATGGCTGACCGGTAAAACAACCAAGAGGATTGTTGGAGGATTTTCTAGTTACAGTCTAAGGGAGACAATTTCCTGTTGATTTTGTAGTAATGGATATGGACCCAATACCCACTCTTTCTCAGACTCCCATCATACTTGGAATACTATTCTTAGCTACTGCCAATGCACATTTCACTTATAGAGATGGAAAAATTGAACTCAAGGTAAACGGTGAAGTCATCCCCATTCATCTTGTCACTCCCATTGCAACTGACCTAGACATTGAAGATTGTGAGTGGATTGAAGATTGTGCTATGATTGAATACAAGTATATTTTTTACCCACCCAATTCACCAAGGACTTATTGGAGGCTTGTTTGGCTATCCTCAATACTACCTACATGGACTTCACCCACAGGAACACCACATACTTCTTAGATGTGGCATTAAAAGAGCCTTTGTGCCCCCTCCCTGGAATAGAAATCTTAGAATTGGACGAAGGATGGGACACACTGAGCAATGAGTTGTCTTTAATAATGCCAATGCTAGAACCACCAATTGAGACACTCTACCCACCCGAGGAATACATACAACGTCACTCTCTTGATCAATCAAGCAATCAATCGAGAAAATAAACCACTTTAAAATCAACAGTGAATGCGAGTGGTTTGCTACTTTTATTTACCTGGTATAGCGACCAGGATCGAACTCAAGGAGCACAATTAAGACCTAAGTAGTGAGATTTCGGAAATAAAAGTATTTTTAGTGGTTTTTACTTTTTCAAAATCTCAATTTTCCAATGTAAGAAAACAAGTAAGATACACACTCAAACACATTTTTTGTATCTTTCAAAGAAATAAAAAATAATCAGAAAAATGCAATAAAAATATGTTTGGGCTTTTATATTTTAAAGTGTTTTTGGTAATTTTTGGGTATTTTTCAGATGTTTTTATGATTTTCTAAAAACCAAACAATGATTAAATAAACAAACAGTGAACAACCAGGAGTAATTTGTAAATTAAAAATAGATAAAGCACTCAAAATTCCTGAAAGAAATTTTTATGATGAAATAGGAACAAATATCTATCGATAGAGACTGAAATCACTATTTTTGGATTTTGTTTCTACGTTTTATATAATTTTTATTATTTTCCAAATGTTTCGCAAATTTTTAGATTTCTACAAGGTATTTTTCAACAAAAAATGATACTGGAGCTTAAGGATATTAAAAGACAACTACTATAAAATTTTAGATTTTTTGGATATATTTTTGAATTATTATGTTTTTTCTAAGGCAAACAAGACACTTTTTAAGAGGTTTTGAATTTTTAATAATATGAAAATGCAAGAAAATCACAAGCAAAAATCACCATAATTTAAGCAAGCAATAAGGGATTACAAGAAATTTTTAAGTAATTTTTGGAGTTGATTTAATATTTATTGCACTAAAGAAAAACATGTAATTAAAATAATCTACAGGGACCAATTTGCAATTATTTTAAGTCTTAGGACTTAGCAGATAACATGGACTGAAAGTTTAGGTGTCTTTATGCATTTTTTTCTTGAAAGTCAAGCGCAACACGTGAATTAGACTCGTAGGAGTATAAATGCAAATTCTCACAACATAACCTTCATTTCATAATAGATGAGAAGGTTGGGATAAAATATGTAAAAACTCCACAAAAACACGTACGGGTGCACGTGACTACAACTCATAGGGACTAAATAACAAATATAAAAACTAAAGGGGTCTGACTGTAAATGTTCTTAGCTACAGTTTTATTTATTGGACTAAAACCAAATAAAAAGACATGCATGGGAAAAGAGCAAAATACCCTTGAGGCACGTGGAACGCGTGTGGGGTCTCTGACAGCTCTGATGCATTCATGCAAAAATATCTGACAGTTCTGTATGTGTCGGGGGCGTGCGGTCAGATCTGACACGTCAAATCTAATCCAAGGGTCTGCAAATCATGCTTGGTGGGGTGGCACAAATGAGGACCTAGCCTTGATCAGACATCGGGAAGTTGGGCGATATTGGATGGCTTAATCAAGCTTGGAACTCCTTCTTTCGATCGAACAACAAAGGGGTGTGATGAACGAACACCGCTCAGGCGTACATCAACCAGACATAGAGAGAGATCCACGGGTCCGATGAAGTCGCTAAAGGGTCTGACACCATCGTGAAGTCACTCCGCGTCAGCTAGGGTGCTCGGATGAGGGAGTTGATGGTCGGATGGTCGAGACAGTGGTACTCCACCTGGAGCTGCTCTGCCACCTGGAATGAGGCTCAAACCACACTTCCTTACGCACGCGGGTACCTGCGAAGGGTAATTGGACTCGGAGGCTTTGCACCGATCTGGTTATTGCATGGAATAAAGAAGAGAAGTGACGGGGAATGACCTTGATCTCTGGCGTACATGGGAGAGGGGGGTCAAGTCTTAATCTCGATCAAAATATCTAGTTTAAGGGGATCATATTGCGAAGGAAGATGAAAGGGCGAGTAGTGCGTGAATCGATGCAACGAGATGAGTCAGATGGAGCTCTGACCTGATGGTCAGGGCTGATGAACTACAGCAAAGTCGAAGGACAAAAATCAGAATGAAAATGGATGCATAGTCGAAATGGAGGGTACCTGGGAGTACGGATGGGCTCAACGACGCAAGGCGGATTAGACAACAGGGTTCTAGCCTCAACTGAGCTGCGGAAGGTGCAGGGGGATACACAAGGCGAAGCTCCGGCCACGTTCTTGAGCTACAGCCAAAGAGCCACCAAACTAGGCTCCAAAGGCTTCTCTGGTCTGCTATCACACTACTGGAGGTAGCTAAGGAGGAAGGTAGCGACGAGGCACGGGCTGGCAAGTGAGGGAGGTGGAGCGAAGCATTTATATGATGATCATAGGGTCTAGAAAGACAATGAGATGTGTGAAACCCTAGGTAGATCCACCCTCTCCCAGGTACCCGCTAGGAACATGGATCCTAGGAGAAGATTCAGGTATGAAAAGTGAGGCAAATAGTGATCAGACCGATCAGGAAAATTCCAAGAAATTGGGTCCAACGAAGTATCTGTCGGGTCGAGTCAGCTGGGGGAGAAGGTTTACTGAGGTCAACAAACTGCACTGGACCAATAGGAAAATTCCAAGCTAAAAAATGAAAGAATAATGAATAAAAAATAGCAAATGGTTTTAAAATAAAAATAAATTAAATGGAAATTATTTATTATTTTTCAAGCCATTTTTTGTGATTTATAATTATTTTCATGAAAATATAGATAGGGTATATACAATATAATGTAGTATGTACATGTATAATATACCTATATATTATGTACATGTATTTTATTTTATTATTTTTACAAAAATATGTTTTTATTTTATATTTTATTCATTTAGAAAATAAATTGAGGAAAATAAAATGATTTTATTTGATTTTTATAGAGTAAGTAGATATACTAATTAAATAGATGTCTCTATACACTATACACATGTGTGTCTTTTGTACAATGAACTTTGGATTTTATTTTTGTTTTATTTTGTGTTTCCTAAATTTTATTTCATTTTTATTTATTATTAAGGGTATGCACAAATGTTAAAAATATACTATGTACAAAGTATAATTAAATATAATTATTTATAGGTATAGGTATCAAGTGGTATACATGGACCCTATCTCCCCCTACTTTCTTCCTTGTCAACCACGTCACTTATTTACCTTTTCTAGGGATTTGGGTCAGTCTCTACTTATTTCATAATTACATCTTTCTTTCTTTTTCTTTTCTCTTTATTCTTTTATTTTTGAAAAATATGTGTTAATTATGCAGTATTAACAAGGACATGTACAATGGTAATTTATTGTATTTACACTTATTTATAGATGTTTTTGCTAAAAGATAAAGCTAAAATAAAAGAATAAAGAATGAGAATCATAGATTCATCATCAGCCTATAGTATCATCGATTTCTACTTCTGAACCCACCTCTCAGACCCCTCCTAGCACCCTAATTGAATTAAAACCGCTCCCACAAGATATGAAATATGTCTTTTTGGATGATACTCAAACTCGTCCTCTAATAATTAATGTTGAATTAGAACCATCCCAGTAAGAGCAATTTATGGAAGTATTAAAAAGAAACTCCCGGGCTATTGGATGGACTATCTCTGATTTAAAAGGAATTAGCCCGACATTTTGCACCCACCATATTTATTTGGAAGATAATGCAAAAACCTCTCGCAAAATGCAAAGACGTTTAAATCCCAATCTTCAGAAGGTGGTTAAGAATGAGATCTCTAAGTGGTTGGGAGCGGGTATAATCTACCCTATATCTGATAGTCTATGGGTCAGCCCATTACAAGTGGTACCAAAGAAGACTGGATTGACTATTATAACCAATGTAAAAGGGGAGGATATACCAACTCATGTAGCAACATCATGGAGAGTTTGTGTCGGCTATAAGAAACTGAATAAGGCAACAAGAAAAGATCATTTTCCCTTACCCATTATTGATCAAATTTTGGAAAGATTAGCAGGGAATTTGTTTTCTTGATGGATATTTTGGTTATAATCAACTTGCCATTGCCCTTGAAGATCAAGATAAAACAACATTCACCTGCTCTTTTGGAACATATGCCTTTAGACGAATGCCATTCGGATTATGCAATGCTCTAGCCACGTTTCAGAGATGTATGATGGTGATTTTTGCAGATATGGTAGGTGATTTTGTGGAGATTTTTATGGGTGACTTCTCAATATTTGGAGATCATTTGAGGAAACTTTGAGTTTTTTAGATAGAGTACTCCAAAAATGCATCGAGGTTAATTTGATATTATCTTGGGAGAAGTTATATTTTATGGTTCAACAATGGATAGTTTTGGGACATATAGTCTCAAAAAGAGGAATGGAGGCGGACCTTCAAAAGTAGAAACCATAACACATCTGAATCCCCTAACTCTATCAAAGGTGTCCAATCCTTCTTGGGACATGTAGGATTTTATAGATGATTTATTAAATATTTTTCAAAAATAGCCAGACCACTTACAATGATGTTAGAAAAAGATAAAGAATTTCAAATGACTGATGAAGCCTTGAAATCCTCCACACTGTTGAAGCAAACGATCACAGAAGAACCTGTATTACAACCCCCCAACTAGACATTGGATTTTTAAATAATGTGTGATGCATCTAATTTCGCCATCGGGGAGGTTCTTGGACATAGAAAAAATGGCAAATCGTATGCTATCCATTATGCTAGCAAAACATTGGATGATGCGCAAAGGAATTATATTGTTACTGAAAAAGAGCTGCTGGAGATTGCCTTTTCCTTGGAAAAATTTAGATCATGTCTTTTAGGGACACATGTTGTAATTTACACAAACCACTCAACATTAAAATATATTTTTGAAAAGAAGGATGTCAAGCCTAGACTTATTAGGTGGATCCTCCTACTACAAGAATTAGATATTGAGATTAAAAACAAGGCATGAACCAAGAATGTTGCCGCTGATCATTTCTCTAGGTTACCACAACCCCATCTTTCTGAGTCAAACACTGGATCTTCACTACCTATCTCTGCGACCTTCCCAGATGAATCCATTCTTTCTGTTTTTCAACTACCATGGTAGCAGACATAGTAAATTACTTGGTCACTTCCAAACTGCCTGATCATTGGCCTAAACATAAAAAGGATAAGTTCTATGCCCCGATTTTATCACTGGGAAGACCCACTACTATTTGAGGAAGGCACAAACTTGATATGGAGATGATGTATTCCTGAAACTGAAATCCCTAGGGCCTGTTTGGTTACTAGGATAGGGTGGGTTTGGGGTATCCACTTGTGAATAGTAGGTGTTTGGATGGTTATGAGGGTTGGGAGAGAGTTAGAATAAGGAATGTGAGTGATATCACCTTGACTTGTGATGGATTTCCAACCCAGGTTTGGAGGGGGATACACCAGGGTACCCCAGGGTACCTCAGTAACCAAACGGGCCCCTAGTGTCCTTGCTCATGCCATACATTCGGGTGCGGAGGACACTATTCTGGGAAACGAACTACAATCAAAGTTCTACAGTGTGGATTTTACATGCTTACTTTCTTTAAGGATGCCCACCAATTTGTCCTATCATGCCCAACATGTCAGACCTCAGGCACTCTGACACGTCGAGATATGATGCCATCATCATCAATTCATGTAGTTGAAATTTTTGACACTTGGGGAATTGATTTTATGGGACCATTCACAATGTCACATGGGTATCAATGCATTCTCCTAGTCGTTGACTATGTCTCTAGATGGGTGGAGGCGATCCCTACACGTACTGTTGATAGCAAGACCGTTTTTAAATTTCTGAATGATCTTTTTGCAAGATTTAGGCCACCTAAAGCAATCATAAGTGATGGGGGAAGCCATTTTATAAATGCTTCTATTAAGAAATTGATGAAGAATAATGGAGTAAAACATCGAGTATCCACTGCATACTACCCACAAACAAATGGAATGACTGAACTTTCAAATCGAGAAATCAAAAACATACTACAAAAGGTTAGATTGGATTGAAAAGACTGGTCACAACACTTTTCATCTGCTTTATGGACTTACCGTACCGCATTTCGAACACCTTTAGGAATGATCCCAATCGTCTCATTTATGTAAAGCCTTGTCATCTTCTAGTAGAAGTTCATCAGAAATCTCTATGGGCAATAAGAAAATGTAACTTGGATTTTGATGAAGCCTGAAAGAAGAGATTACTGGATTTATCTGAACTTGAGGAATTAAGATCCCAGGCTTATGATAATGATCTGACCTATAAGGAAAAGATCAAAAAAACGACACGATGCTAACATTTCGAGGAAGAATTTTCATGTTGGTCAGAAGGCCTGGTTATTTGATGCTAAGTTGAAATTATTACTCGAGAAGTTGAGATCAAAATGGAAAGGACCCTACAAAGTGGTGGATACTTTTGATAATGGTTCTGTTGAAATATATGATCATGAAAATAATGTGATATTCCCAGTAAATGGACAAAGACTTAAACTAATGGTGGAACCTGATTGTCCTACGATGATAGTTGAAACACTGCTCCTACGTAAACCTTAAGCATGGGGTTGTCCTACAAATAGAAAAATAAATAAACACACCAAAATTAAAACACACACACACACAACTACAAAACAAAAAAATAAAAATAAAAACAAAAGACAAAAGAAAAAAATCAATCAATAAAATAATAATAGTAGTAGTATATTTAATATATATATATAATAAACAAACAAAACAAAACGCGAAAAAATCACAAAATCTTGCATAATTACTGCACTCTGTATATTGGTTCTCACTTTTCATATACCATGGGGACATGACATATTGTAAGCATGGGGGATGAATAGCCCTTTCGAAGATCAAACATTTTTGTGCATCTTTCAATCGCATTTACATTGCATAATATTTTCCAAAAAAACATTTCAAAGCTTTCAAGAAAAAACTTTTCAACAATTTACGCATGGTTTCTTCATTGTTTGCCAATAAAAAATGGGTTACATAATTATTTTCCAAAAAATGTGAGAGAGTTTGCATTCCCCATCATTCTAGAAATTGCAAGTTTTCAAAAATACCAAAATATTTTGTCTCTTTCCCTCAATATATTTTGAAAGACTAAGTTAAGCTTGTTCATGACATAGGATGTAGACTGAATAAACCTTCACTCTCAATTGATTCCCTCAGAAATGAGTATTTTAGTTCCTTGGGTCAATATTGACTTAATCTTTGAGTTCCGCCGACTTTACCGCTGACCAAATTTGCATCTAACTAGATCATCATGATCAACATGTGTTATTCCTTATTTTTGCATAGTTTTTTAACACCCTGCATAATGCACAAAGCTTGACTGAGTTTTGGAACACAAGGTGCCATGCTGGTCTGATTAAGGTGAGGAGTTGTCCTCTTGGTAATGGCTCCAACCAGGCCCAACCAATGCCTGAACCTGATCTAAAGTCAATAAGTCCAATGAAGGAAGATTTTGGGGGCACAACCTATCCTCTATAAGTCTAGATTAGTCATCAACTGGGCTACATCCATTGATCCACAAAGCCACTAACATTTCCATACCACCTCATATACTTCCTACTGAAAAAATGCATATCATTCAAAAAGAAGAAGAACCTATGCCAGCAAACAATGCATATGTACCCAAAGTTTTATCGACTTTGTGCCCCACCCCCTAAAAAATCAAAAGAGGCCAAAGAGCCCACCAAAAAAAAGAAGAAGAAGAAAGGGGGGGGGGGGCAAAGCGATATATCATGAATATCTCAAAATCTAGAAAACTATCATGCTACCACCGAAAAATCCCCCTACCTACTCTTATGTTGACAATTTAGATGAAGTGAGGATATGCTCAAAATCTGGTGAGGACTAGGCTTTAGATTCAAGGGAATCTTTGGGTACCTGATTAGATCATATGGCTGTCTCGCATCAAAACCTGGGAGAGCCAAAACTTTCACGCACAATTCAGACTTTGTTCACGGTTAGGAAGAAAACAAGTTGGTCGAGGTGAGCTGACTTGACCAAACATTGGAACTGATTAAAGACGCACGGATTTCGAAGACTGTTGAGCTAAATACTTGAGCCTAAGTGATATCTAATGAGTCTTGAAGGTTGAATGTCTGAGCCCTTATCGTATGTAAAGTTGACTTAGAATCCCAAGATAACATGGGGTGTATACCATTAACTTCAATTTTCATCATGTTTTCAAATAAGTATCGCTTGAGATTAGCAAGATTTAAGCATGAGGTGTAATGAATCATAGATTCACCATGATAAAATGCTTGAATCACGTGGAAATCGACTTCAATTACGCATTCCTCATCATATTTTATGCATAATTTACCATCCATTCATCTCAGCATATGGCACACAAAACTTATCAAAAAAATATATCATATATTGTACCATAATCCGTAAGGATAAAACCACTCCATATAAAGACTTCTTAAATCAACCTTGGGAATATAACCGTATTACGTAATTTGAAACATACTGATCCTAGAATATTAAATCCATAAAATTAGATACAAATATTCTAAGAAGAGACACTGCTCAACTTCATGCGTATTAAATGAGTAGTGTATACAATCTATGAGATTATGACTATCTTATAACTAAGGCCAAAAAGGTACAACTGACGCGCACACCTATACATACTACACTAACAATTCCTTATATATAATTAGACAAAACAAGCATTCCGTGAAACCTCAAGAACGTAATTATTCCGTATTTCAAGTATGAGATAGAAGTAAATACATGCGTAACATAATATATATCATTATATGTGTATACAGATCATACCATGTTAGAAGCATATAGGCAACTGATCCAAATTTGCATCCTCTATGGATTAGAAAAATCTAAATTAAATTTTATATGAATATTCGAAACACAAGAAATAAACCCCATAATCAATGTTATGGCAGCCATCTCTTGTATCAAGTCCAATAATTATATACTAAATGCACAATCAACATTTTAAAGCGGATACATTAATCTACACTCTTAGCACCAACTACATGACAACAGCCCCAGCCATTCAACAACAAAGGACATTCCCTCCATCTTTCCCACCATGTGATAAATCCATTTAAGATATATTATAACCCACCCCCCCCCCCCCCTCTAGGCTGCCGCAAAGGGGACCAATGGATGAGTTCAATGAATGCATAAGCAATTGTTCTCTTTTCGAACTCAATTCTAGCAAGAATTCCTGGTCCTGGTCAAATTCCTCCATCGGAGCTTCGAGAATAGTTGCAAAGCTGGATCGCGCATTGGTAAACAATATGTGGCTCAGCACACTACCACAGTCGTGTTGCGTGTACTCAACCCTTACGTCCAGTGACCACCACCTACTCACGGTTGAACTCTCTCAACTGACCTCCAGACCCAAGCCATTCAGATATTTCAACTACTGGCAAGGCCGGTCGGGCTATTTAGATGTTGTGGAGTCCGGCTGGAATATTAGCGTGCGAAGTAACCCTCTATTCTGTGTGGCCGCAAAATTGAAGAACGTCAAGAGATGCCTGAAAGCTTGGACTACCACCGATGGAAGCATTTTCAAGGAGGAGAAAGACGCCTCAAATTTCCTCCAGAGTATCACAGACGCTCTTTATGAGGATCCTATGGATCCGGGCTGGCGGCTTTGGAAAAAGAGACTAAAGAATATATAGAGAGCATACAGAATGATCTCGAATCAACGTGGAGACAAAAGAGCCATGTCGACTGGCTAAGGCTTGGGGACCGGGACACAAAATTTTTCAGCCTTTCGGCTAAAGCACGCATCAATAGAAATAACATCCCGCTCCTTATGGACGCCAATGGGGGGCTTATTGATAAGCCTTTGGAGATCGCCAATGAGGCGGTTAACTTCTTCAATTCTCTACTTGGGCCTGAGCTCCCTCATCCGCTAAGGCTTGCCCCTCCTCCACCTAAACGCACCCTCTCGGGTGAGGCTAGGACATGGATATCCCGCCCCTTCCATGATATGGAGATCTGGGCGGCGCTCTGCTCTATCGCCTCGGACAAGGCTCCTGGACCAGACAGTTTTAACGCGGGGTTCTTCAAGCAGCACTGGAGGCTTATCAAAGATGATATTTGCGCGGCTATGGACTTTCTATGCAAAGGTGGGAACATGGTTAGGCAAGTTAATCATGCCTTCCTCACCTTGGTCCCCAAAAGTTCGACATCTTCCAGACTTGGTGACTTTCGGCCCATAGCGTGTTGTAATATCCTATACAGAATTTTTTCTAAGGTGCTGGCTACTTGCTTGGCTGGCGTTCTCCCTCATCTGATTTCATTGAACCAAACGACATTCATTAGAGGAATGTCCATTGGGGATAGCATCCGACTTGCTCAGGAACTCCTATGGGATTTTAACAGGAGACGATGCTCCAACAAGGCTTGTTTAAAAATTGACCTAACAAAGGCCTTTGATCCTATCGAGCACTCCTTCATCCTGTAATCTCTCAAAGGCATGGGCTTTGGAGAGACATGGATCGGTTGGATCAATAACTGCATCTCTACAACTTCCTTCTCCATACTACTAAATGGCTCCCCATTTGCTCTTTTTCATGGCACGCGTGGCTTGAGGCAAGGTGACCCCCTAAGTCCTCTATTATTCACTATCGGTCTTGAAGCTCTTACTGGACGCCTTGAGACCGCGGTCATGGATGGCAGATATCGGCCCATGGGAAATGGTAGGACCTCCGCACCTACTCACCTCATATATGCGGACGACCTGCTTCTGTTCAGTAAAGGTTCCACCCGCTCTCTCATGGTAATCAAGGACATCCTTAGTGAGTTTCACTTGGTTTCAGGCCTACAAATGAACGCTCGAAAAAGCAAAATTATCCGTCCAAAATATTATACGGATTTCTTCAGCTCTACTCTCCGCATTGGTATCCTCAGCTAGTGCCTCCTGACCACTTACTTGGGTATACCCCTGACCTCATCCTATAGGACAAAATCATTTGTAGGATGCTCGAGGATCGAGTTACTGCTCTCATCGAGGGCTGGAAAGCTGCGACTCTCTCCATGGTCGGTCGCATTCAGTTGCTCTCTTCGGTGATTGGCGGCATCCTCCTTTACTGGATCGCGGGCACCATTATACCGCATTGTGCGGCCAAAAGGATTGATATGACCTGCGCGAACCTCTTATGAGAGAGAAAAAGGCATGATATTGCATGGAGTACTATTTGCCTTCGTAAGAGCGAGGGGGGCATCGGCTTACGCTCGGTTGGCTCGCTGATGGATGCTATGATTTCCTCTTGGATTTGGAGGCTGCTTTCCTTCAATGCCTCCATTTGGGCAGTTTACATGAGAAACAAATACCTTATGTTGGGCTCATTCTGGGATATGCAGGACATCTCCTCGCATAATCGCTCATGGAAGGCTATCCTAAGTGGGAGAGAGCTAGTCCGTGCGGCCATCACCATGGACTCCCCCCTTACACTTGGATGCACAATGGCAAGGGTTTCTCTTTCTCCAGTGCATATGACCTTGTTCGGAAAAGAGCGGAGCCACTGGTGTGGCCCTCCGTGGTATGGGGAAAAACTATTCCCCTAAAGTTCTCCCTAACAACATATAGGTTGGCTCGACAGCACCGGCCCACCACTTATAGGCTCGCCAAGCAAAAAATCTGCGACTCCATGCCCTGCTATCTATGCCTCTGCGATCTGGAGATCAATGAACACATCTTCTTTAAATGTACCTTCTCCTATAATGTATGGAATGTCACCTGTCAATTACTGGGCCTGCCTCCACCGAACAATACGAATGTGCTTGACAATCTACATTGGATTGCTAGCTGGCCTGATGTCGAGGTTCGAAAGAGACTGGGCACTGCTCTCGCTGCAACGGTCCACTGCATTTGGGCTGAGAGGAACTGCAGGTGGACCAAAGGCTCACCGATGTCTGCCGATAATATTATCAATTCTATTTTACAATATTGTCAAATCCTTTTGTAATGAGGACTTTGAGTTTTTGTTAGCCTCAAACCCTCCTCATACCAATCGCTCTCGCTTATACTTATTTTGTCCCCCCTTTTTTGGATCCTGTAATGGTGGCAGATCCCCCCCGTAAAAGTTTATAGTTACAAGGAATATACCTTTTACTTACCAAAAAAATATTATAACCCCTCGTTTCTCGTGATGATGCAAAAGCAATTAGTGCATCCGACTTTGAGCACTGCCACATCACGTCGGTTTCATTCCTCCGCGTCGGATATGAATACATCTAATGACTGTCATCGAATTAACCATTAAAAATAGTAATAATAATACACCCCTTACACTCTCTGTTCGCGTGCTGCCATTATCTGCTCTCAGTTCGGCCGAACGCATCCAACAATGATCGAGTTATCTCCTAACTCCGTTCTTTCTATATGCCCACAATAAATCTTGATGTCGACCCCATCTTTCTTAATTTTTCTATGGCACATCCGATCACACCTCGTAGACCCGAGCGTCTCTGCGTATTCCCCATTGTAATTCTCGCTGACATACCACCAACTCGAGAAACTTCAACGATGTACTATAAATAAGACCCAAATTCCCCATGCTGGGAAGAAAGTGGGAGTAGTGCAAGCTGACCAACCATATTCACACCTTTATCCACCACCCTCACCAAGCTAGGAACATGTCTCCCCTCGGCCTTGCACCACAAATCTCCCACCACCTCCACTGTCGAGCTCGAACACGTCTCCTCTCAGCCTTCTATTCACTTGCCACCATACAGTCATACACACCATCCATTACCTTGGGATTTCGCTGGTGAAAGCAACGAGTGCACCCCATCATTGAGGAGAACATGACTCTCCCAACTTCACCATTCACCATTCTTCATCTTCTTCATCAAGGTCTTATTTTACCTTGCATTCTGTTTGAATTTTGACATGTGTTGCACTTGGTCTAGCATCTCTTTCGCATGTAAGGCATAACAAGGAGGGAACATCACCTCATGAGAACATTTGCTCCCATCACCATAGATATCAAGGTCGTTCATCAACATTCCTATACTGTGGAAGTAGCAACTGATCTCCATTACCTTGTCGAAGGCGAAGTGACTACATGCAACGACTCATGCTAACCAATTTGCTGCGAGACTCATACCCAGTACTTTATAAAGAAAACATTCAATGCAAATCATTACACTATCTTTGTCATTTGTCTTAGACTATGCTTTTGTTATAACTATATTGAACTTTAAATTCAGTTGCAAATCTATCAATTTCGTATTTTAATCACTCATTTTGATTTTGATTCACAAATCAACTCTTGCATCCATCTGTCACATCATTTGACACACCTAAAATAGCATCATATATTTGAAGATAATTAATAGTCACTTGTTCTGAATATTCTCACCAAGTTTTAGTTGCACATATTTTGAAAATAGATCTAAGAAAAAATACTCATAAATAAGCATACTAAGACTAAAACAAGTAATTTGGGTGTGATAGTTTCGTTGAGTCCCTGAGTTCGACACTCGAACTTCCCCTATACCTCCTTCAAAAATCATCAGAGGTTAGTTCTTTTACTATAAATTTCAGTGTTTGATCATGGTTTTTAGATGTGTTTTGCAACGACTTGATAAAAACGCGAATTTAACTATTGAAAAATCACATCATCAAAGTGTCACCAATTCACATTTCAATAATTTCCATATATATTACATGTACAAAAGGGACTGCATCATATACATGTATCCCAAAATATAGAAGAGAAAGAAAAGCCTTTTACATTATCTGAACAAAAACATCAACAACAAATGTATCGTCGACTATAACAGCAGATGCTCAGAATCATCAGCCTACTACTGCAACGCAGACGCTTTGCCTGCTATGCATGCAAGGAATAAAAGAATGTCAACAATTATTGCAAGCAATCCATCATATTAAAAATTATAGGTAATTTAGTGGTTTCAAAAGAAAACAAGTAGATAAGTATTGAAAAAATTAAGCTTAACAAGCTACTTACTTAAACGTGGTTTTCAAGAGTGTTATATATGAATTTCCTGATCACCCAAACAACCCATAATTTTTCATATATACACTTCGTAGACTAATTGATGACATGTGTGTATGTTATTATCTTTTGTCATTTACAGATCGTGTTCATGGATCTTGATAGTGAAATGCTGAGTTTCTGATCTAATTCTTGATTCCATCTAATTTCTCAAGTCTAGTGGATAATCTGTTGTGAACCCCCTCGGATCCAGGTACCCGTTTACACATGTTCGCACTATTACATTCGCATGTCATCGCACAAAGTATTGAAATCAAGGAATTTTATTCGCGTTTGGTATGACATTCGCATTCAATGAATAAACTACATAAATAAGAAGAAGAAGTGCCACCAATATTTCATTCATTTCCGTATAATAATACATGTAACAAAAAAATGAATTACATTGTACATGTAGATCCTAAAAATATATGACTGAAGAGGAAGGAAGCATATTACATCATAAGCTGAACCAAAAATTGAAACAAAGGACATCTGGAGGCATCGCATCTGTGGTCTTGGTCTGAGTGTGACATCACACTATGACTCTAAGGCGTGAAGAGTACCTTAGAGTTCGTTTGGTTGCAGGGTTGGGCAGGGTTGGGTTGGGTTGGGGTACTATTCACAGGGGTACCTCCTTCTCACAGTTTACTATTCACCCAGCCCAACCCAACCCAGCCCTGCCCAACCCTGCAACGAACGAACCCTTAGGGATGTGGTGTGTTTGTAGGCACGCGATGGAGTGTAATGCATCCTAACTAATTTCCCAACACATCTACTAACTTATCTTATCACTCGTAGTAGTAGTTCTAAGATTCGATTAGTCGTCGATGATTGATGACTGATGATAGATGATGGTTTCGTACCAAACTCAAATGTAGCCAACTCAATTGTAACTGATCTCAATGCTAGCCAAACTCAATTGTGATCCACTCCAAGCTCAACTCTAACTCCTCACCAAGACCTATTGGTGGAACGATAACCAAAACTCAAGTGGTAGGGAAGTCTCCTAAGAGACTCTTCCGTCTCACCCTCTAAGTGGAAGTACGGTCCAATAGAGGGCTAGACCTACTCCCAAACTACGCCCCTGAGACAGGTGAGAGAGACTCCCTAGAAGAGTCTCTCCAAAAATCATCCCAACCGGTACGGACAAATAAGCTCATAAGAAAAACTAAAACCGAGGGCCCCCCTCCTAGGTACCCTAAGAAATAGGGTCGGCAGAACTATTCAAAAGTCGGGATCCCAATGAGAAGTAAAAATACTGTGAGCTCGTGTCAAACCATAAAAAGGACTGGGATCATAGAGCCGCGTACTTGGCGACTAATGAATATCTATTTCATCACCTTTATTCTATCATTTTGGCCTTAAAAACCCTAGCTAATGCATGTAAATAGCATCAATTTGTATAAAATAACATTCATCATTTATTGCATTTATTGTGTAAATAATATGATTTTTCATGCTAAAATTAAGAGAAGAAAAGAAAAAGAATAAAATATCGAAGATATTTTATGACCCTAAACCCCGAGACCAAGTCAAGAATTAAGTTGGTCGATAAGGAATAAAGTAGGGGGAGATGAGGGCCAGAAATACAATAAAAACCCTTTCTTTTATTCATTATTTCTTCATTTTTGATACCTATTTTATTCTTTGTTCTTTTTCATCAAATAAAGAAACTATGTACATGAAAGTTGTAGATAATAATGTAGATAAAAAGATAAAATTGAGTTTGTACAAAATTAATACACAGTGTACATTTTATACACAAAATAAAAGCCAAAATCCCAACGTCACATACCCATATCTTTCACATAAAACTCAAAACATATCAAAATAAGCTCTAATTGTATATAATTTTTCATAAGCTATTTATATTTTTTGGAGTCACGGTGTGAAAGTTAGGTTTTTGGACCCTCATTGTACATTGTACTCGAATAAAATATTCAATTCATTCATTCCTTATTATTTTTACAAATTCATATTTTTATAATTATGTAATTAGTATTTATGATGTCTACAAATATTAAAACCAAAATAAAACCCAATAAAATACATTAAAATAAAATGATGTATATAAAATATAGATGAACTATATATATGTACACCTGCATATTATAGATACCTATTTATTTAAGTATTTAAATAATATTATAAAAATAAAATAAAATTATATTTATGTACATAAAAATAAGTTGTAAATATATAAAATAATAAAATAAAATATGCACAATAAAAATGAAATAGTCAAAATATAGGTAAATATACCTATAAATAAACACTTAAAAATTAACTACTAATAAATAAAGTCAAAAAAATAATAAATATCATAATAAAATATTAAATAAATAATAAACATTTTTTTATTTTATAATAAAAAAATAATAAAATTGAACACTATTTTTAAATATTTATTTTTGAATAAAACTTACTATTTTGTCCTTATTCGAGCTGATGTGGCCTAATGATGGTGCCCTGTCTGTTGACCCCGGTCAACTTGCCTTCCAGCTATTGACTTGGTGCGGACCTGTCTTTCCCCGCGTCTTCTCCCTTTTTCCTGAGCATCTCTTCCATCCACTTCGTGCATTTTCTACACCTCACTCAAGATCAATCATCCTACATACACGCCCAACCTGTAAATCCATCATACATAGCTTAGATTCTTTCCTAGTGGCCTGTCAATAAGGGTGTCCCAGAATGTTTATAAATAAAAGCCTTCGTCTTCAATCGCCTCTTTGGTCACCATTTCGAGTCTAGGAGTCATCGTCTTGGAGCTAGCAAGCCTTCTCGTGACAGGAGGAATCTTTGCAAGGTCATGGCCACCGTCACCGACAGCCCTGTTCCCTGGCCAACCTCCAGGTACAAGAGATGTATTTCATCTCCTTTTTAATTGCCTTTCATTGTAGGTTTTATGTTCTTAGTTTAGGTTTTGGTTAGTCAAATTAGGGTAGTTAATTATCCGCGTAGTTCGCCGGAGCTGAGCTCCAACAAGCTCCTCTAAGCGTGATCATCTGTTCCCGACTCACCCAATCTCTTTCATCTCGTTCCCCGACGCTTCCAGTATGCCCCACTCACCTTCATTCAACCAGAATACCCACGGATCTGGAGATCGGTGCCTCCACTCCGTCGCTTCGTTGGAGGCATCTCCGCCACGCCTCATCAACCATCTCCCCGTGCCAATAAGGCCCCCGGACCCCTTTCTTTGTGCTTGCGAACATTTCTTGCAGGTCTGAAGGGCCAAAGGACCCATAGGGGGGTTGATTCTGCAAAAGAGAAGGTACTTGGATTTCCTTCTCTTCCTCAACGCTGCCTGACCACGTCGGAGCTACATGTGCCATTTTGAGCACATCATCTGATGAAGGACCTTGCTCTTCGTCTTCCCCATTTGATGATAATTCTCGCTGACATACCACCAACTCGAGAAATTTCAGTGATGTATTCTAAGTAAGACCCAAAGTCTCCATGGCTGGGCAGAGAGTGGGAGTAGTGCAAGCAGACCAACCATATTCACACCTTCATCCACCGCCCTCACCAAGCTAGGAGCACATCTCCCCTCGACCTTACACCACAAATCTCCCACCACCTCCACTGTCAAGCTAGAACACATCTCCTCTCGGCCTTCTGTTCACCCGCCACCATACAATCATAAACACCATCCATTGCCTTGGGATTTCGTTGGTGACAACAACGCGTGCACCCCGTCGTTGAGGAGAACACGACTTTCCCAACTTCACCATTCATCATTCTTTGTCTTCTTCATCTTGGTCACATTTTACCTGACATTCTATTTGAATTTTGACAAGTGCTGCACTTGATCTAGTATCTCTTTTGCAGGTAAGGCATAGCAAGGAGGGAACATCACCTCCTGGGAACATTTGCTTCCATCATCAAAGATATCAAGGTCGTTTATCAACAGTACTATACTGCAGAACTAGCAACTGATCTCCATTACCTTGCTAAAGGCGATACTCTGATGACTACACGTGGCTGGCTGCACATGCTAACCAATTTGCTGTGAGTCTCATACCCAGTACCTCACAAAGAAAAGATTCAGTGCAAATCATTATACTATCTTTGTCATCTGCCTTAGAATATGCTTTTGTTATAACTATATTGAACTTTAAATTCAGTTGCATTTCCATCAATCTTGCATTTTAACCACTCATTTTGATTTTAATTCACAAATCAACTCTTGCATCTATTTATCACATCATTTCACACACCTAAAATAACATCATATATTTGAATTTAATTACAAGTCCCTTGTTCTGAATATTCTCATCAAATTTTAGTCGCACATATTTTGAAAATAGATCTAAGAAAAAGTACTCATAAATAAGCATACTAAGACTAAAATAAGTAATTTGGGTGCGATATTTTCGTCGAGTCCATGAGTTCGACACTCAGACTTCCCCTATACCTCCTTTAAAAATCATCAGAGGCTAGTCCGTTTACTATAAATTTAAGTGTTTGATCACGATTTTTCGATGTGTTTCACAACGACTTGGTAAAAATGTCAATTTAATCGTTGAAAAATTGTGTCATCACACTTATTGTTGGTTTTGTGATTGTTTACATTAAATGTGAATGTCATTTCAAAATGCGAAATTTTTTTCCTCAATTTCGATAACCTAATGCGATGAGTTGCGAATCCAATACTGTGCATCATGTGTAAACGAGTAACCCGGATCCGGGGCATCACATTTGCAAGAGTAAAATATAATGGCATTGATTAGTAATGTGCAATAAGATACAATGGATATTTTAATGTGAGGAACTAATGAAGAAGGATGTAAACGTCCCTCTTTAATATATGTTATATCAGTATTTTTATATACATATTTTTTAATCTTATTTTTATAGGACATGTTTGGTAGGAGAATAGGGATCGGAATAAATCCTTATTCCACTCTTCTCTTATTCCTTCTTATCTACTCCCTTATTCCTCTTCTCTTATTCCTCTCTTTCCGTATTCCTCATTATCCACTCCTTTATTCCACTTCCACTCTTTCCTTATTCCACATTATCCATAACTTATAACTATTATTCGTTATCCCTCATATAGCAATCAAATGAAGAATAACGTTTATTTACCTTTATTTTTGTTACTTTTATTCATTTTTATCGGACGAAACATGAATAATGCTTATTCCCACTTATTCCCAACGGTCTAAGAGCATGAAAACAGGCAGCACCAACAAATTATGAGCCTTTACTCAAGAAAAAAAACGATCATTTGATTGAGATCCCGAACTCCACTTTTGATCCCTTGAAGGGAGAAGCAACTAATGGCCGTCTGCTTTCCCATGGCGGAGGTGGAGCCTTCTTCAAGATCGGAGGAACATGATGATGCCCACTGGAAACCCACCAACCTCCCCTTTTTCTTTTTCGATCCTTTGTTTACAAACCCAAAGATGGGTTTTTTATGTTCCTCAAGGAGTGAGGATGAAGATTAGAAAAGCACTCCTCTTCTGGATATGGGTTCTTGGAGCAGTTGCCATTTGTCTCGCCCTTCTTACGGAGTGTCGGTGAAGGCACTGGTTTGGATCTGCTCCTTCAGGAGGACTTGCCGGGTGCCTACTTTCTTTGCCTGATTCGTTTGGTGGTTAGTCCTGCAAATCTTATATCAATCCACATGTTTGTTTTCCTTTTTTTCTGATTGTTTAGTTTTATGGTAATGTGATTCTTACCCAAATCTCATGTAAACATTAGGTCACGTCTGTCTTGGGCAGAGAAGGCCGCAATTAACTATTTGTAAATTTATGGGTACCCTAGATATTTGGAAAAGAAAAAAAATGTTTAAGTTGTTGTCTTTAACTGATGGTTTGTGAAAATTATGAAGATTTGGATGGCACTGTTTGATATAGATTGATATGGATGCTGAGCTATTGGTCTTTGGATAGAGTGTTCTTGCATATTACAATTGCTAAGGGAGATCTTCTATGACATTGGCAATATTTTTTGTGCTTCTCATTTTCACCAGATTTAATCCGATAACTGTCATAATTTGTATGCTGCAGGGACTAAGATCTAAGATAATTATTCGAATTAAAAACAGTATAGCATGGTGCATGCTTCTTGTGAAATTTTTGAAATGATATTTTAAAGTGCTCTCAACATAAAGAATGGGACTTTTTGCTTAGAGTAGGCAATTTCAAGAGAGAGAAAATGGAACCACATGCAATTAATGACGATTAATCTGTGCCTTTATTGAGCTTACACAACCTGGATTGAAAATCCTGAGGAATTGGGAGACACTTGTACTTTGATTAGAAGAAACACAATTAAATTCTAAATAGATGTTGTATAAAATATATTTATAATGGGATGGAAGAACACAAAATTCTCCTATTCCATCCCATCATCCTGTTATACTTGAAGTTCCTTATGTGTAAGATGGTATTTTATGTCACTCCTCAATGGACATGTAAAATCCAATATGACACTCACGTCTGTTTACTATGTAGTTATAGTTCTAAGTTTTTTTCACATCTAATAGATTTGGCTCCAAAAACCCATGGCTGTCAATAATTGCCAGTTATATTAAGGAATATTTACATTCATAACTTTGAGTAATTTCATAATTATGTACATAACTCTGCATAATCTCGAACTACATCATGAACCTTGAATAGTCACTTCATCTCACATCCTTAACCCTCCCTTAGGTTTGTCTATTAACCCAACTAAACCATTGGGTTAATCTAATCTATGGTCTATCTTACGGTTATTAAATTTTCCAAAAAAAGCCCCATCTTCCTTCCTCTTCTAACGCCCCTCCCCCTTCCCCCTCCATTGATCCACTCCTCCCTCCAGCCCCTCTGCCTCCTCGCCAACCTCCTCCTCCAAGTTCGTTCGTCCTCGCCCTCCTCCTCCCCGACCTCCTCCTCCAGGTCCGTCTGCTCTCGACCTCCTCCTCCCTGACCTCTTCCTCCTCCAGATCCTCCCGCCCTCACCCTCCTCCTCCAGGTCATCAATCCTCGCCCTCCTCCTCCCCGACCTCGTCCTCCTCCTCCAGGTCCTCCAGCCCCTCCGCCTCCTCCCCGATCTCCTCCTTCTCCTCTAGGTCATCCCGTCCTTTCCCTCCTCCTCTAGGTCATTAGCCCGCGCCTTCCTCCTACCCGACCTACTCCTCCTCCTCGAGGCCCTCCGCCTCCTCCCCAACCTCCTCCTCCGCCTTTAGGTCCTCCGCCCTCTCCCTCCTCCTCCCTGACCTCCTCCTCCTCTGGGTCCTCAGCCATTGTCCTCCTCTTCCCGGACGGTGATGGGTTCCTATGGAAGAGAAGGAAGGAGAAGAGAAAGAAGGGGAGTGGCATCATTTGTAACTACCCTGAATATAAAGGGTGAAAATGGTCCACAATTGATGGATTCCGTCAAAGTTAACGGAAAAACGGATGGGTGTTAACATGGGGTCATGTCATGTAAGAGTTAAGCATTGTTCGAGGTTCCTGATGTAATTCAAGATTATGCAAGGTTAATATATAATGGAAGCTGGGAGCCTACACCTGAGGGTTAGGTAACTACCTACATTCGATCTTTTTTTCAGTATTTTTGGGTCTTTTTGAAGGAAGCTTTATGGGGATCTTCTTAATATATTGAGGTGAATATGTGTTTCAAGCTTCATGCAAAACAAACAATCCTAACATGTTCATCTAGAAGGGGTCAATTTCAGCAATTCTGAGACCGTTAAAATTTGGCAGTCTTGATGGAGGCTTAAAAGTCTTAAATTAAGTTGAATTTGGAATGACACTATGATGATATACGGTGATCTAATTCCCCCAAGGTTTCGTTTCAAAAAAATCAAAAAAAATAATGAAAAAAGACATGGGTGTAGGTAATTACCTACACCCTTGGGTGTAGGCTCCCTTTTTCCTTATATATTTATGAAATTACTCATGGTTATAGGTGTAAATATCCCTTACATTAATTATTTTTGCCTTTTGATTTTGTCGGCACATGATGAATGACAAACTTGCATGTCTTATCATCTTTACCTTGGAGGATTGCACAATAAGGGGCCTAGGCATGTTGAGAATACAAGAAATCAAGGAGAGTTCGACTTTTTCACTTAACTAACTCCAAAGATTCCTGGCATGACCATAAAAATAACTTATGCTTGGTTACTCATTGCCTGATTACATCTATAGAACGCTAAAATTTCACAAGATATCATGCATACGCTAAAATTTCACAAGATATCATGCATACTTATGCCCCTTATTATACTTTCCTGATTTTATTTTTTTCATAGTAAAAGGTATACAGTGTGGTTTAAATCATGATCCTTTGTGTAGAAGACTCGCCGCTTAACCATCAAATCATTCAAGTGGATTGTGCTTTCCTCGATTCTATCCATTGTCTTCTCGAAGAAATTCTACATGCACAAATATAATCAAAATGTTGGATGCGTTTTTGCATGTTAGAGAAATAAAGGGACAATATGTATAGTATTACCATTACTGTATATGGGCTGTGTTGCGATATTATTGTATACTTTATTAAGGGAAAGATACGCATGTGACACGTCTCAGTGGGTTCAGGATGAATTAGATCCATCTGAGAAAAGTGCCTGAAGTGGAATTTAATTTAAATGCAACCAATTACTAAACAAGCATTGGGAACTACCCTTTCGGAAAGGGACTGAGTTACTGTGTAGTTATTGGAGTGGTTCCGTTTCTTTATCTTGGGCACAGGCAGCATAGTTCAGCTTCTGCCTTGTTCTAAACTATTTTGGTCAAGATTCTATTTGTTGTTGCTAGACATGCTGCCATAAGTGTATTAAATTGAGAAACAAATTTCAAGTGGTTTGTGTCTTCATTGTTCTACAACCAATTTCCATAGAAGATCCTCTCAATTTGCACAAATAATCACCTCAATATCCATGACAGTAACCACTGGCAAGCGGACTTGCATGACTGCAACCACTGGCTAGCTTAGCAGACATCTGTGCAAACCCTTGTGTAGCAAGTCCTATAAATTATATCCTGTCAGATTGTCATGTGATATTAATCATATTATTCCTTGAAAATACCTTCGTGAAGTGGTCCAAGCCAGTCTTTAGTATGGTTTAAAGTCATTTTCTGGCCGGTTAGTCTGGTCCCCAATGTCTAAGCTTGTAGGGCCAGTTTTGAGCTTGGTCCCCAAGCTGTCCGACAGAAGTACGTGGATGTGCATGCTTAATAATAGTTTGTTAATGAAGCCATAAAAATTGAGAGCTTGGTTGGAAGATTGTTTATGTGACGTCTATCGTCTATTTGATTATCATTTTGTTCATGGTGCATTTTCCACAATTCCACATTCTTGGTCTTGCTGTTATGCGCACACGCTGCTTTGTATCTCGAGTTACCATAATCAACGGCCAGTGCACCATCTTTGTTGGATGCAAAAAAGTAAAAAGTGTAGTGATACATATATCTATATCACTAGCTATTACTTAGCACAAAAGAAGTGTTGAAGACAACAACGCCCGAAAATTAAGGACTTTCCTGAAAACAGTCTCGGTAAACTATTACAGAATCCGTTGTCATTAATGCCCGTTAAGGTTTTTACATCAGTTGCATCCCGGAGAAGCAAGATCCTTGTGATTGTTTCTATCCGAGGCTACATATTTTCTTCCATCCTCTTTTAAATGGGTTTAAGTTTGGAGAGAAGCAATGAGAACAACATTTCTGTTCTGAAATCCCATGAATATGGACTCACATTTTTTTTTTTTAGTTGCAAGAATATAGATGGATCTGACCAAGGCATGGCTAAATCAGGTACTGTTTTCGGTAAACATCGACGGAAAAGACCCACGATGTCAACCCCTGCTGAAGAAGCAAGCGAAGAGAAGATTTCATGCAGCAAGGCCTTATCAAGAAAGGGTGACGGACATGGCTCAGGCAAGGCAAGAGGTTGTTAATGCTCTCAAGTTGCATAGGGCAGCCACGAAAGCAAGGGAGCAATTGCAATATCGTCTTGCATCGCTACCACTACCACCTGTTCCATCTTCAGCATTACAACTGCCTGATGAAGAACCATATAGAGTGGTGAAATATGGGAAATCTCCACTTGATAGCTTTCCCAAAAGTGTGTTGATTTGTCTTGAGAATCCATTCTTGCAATCCACTGCTTCTTTTTACAACCTAATCAGAATTGTGCTCATTGGAATTCAGGTAAAATTTCCAACAATTTTGAAGCTATCTCTTCAATGGAATCATCTCCAAGAATGCATTCTAACCATCAGGGCTTAAGGAGCACTCGTGCTTCCACTATCGCCAACACCACACTGAATTCCTTAACTCATACGATCTTCTCCCCTTTGTCATCATCATGGCCTTACTCCAAGCCTGTGTCATTATCTACTCCAGAAGTGCCAAAGTTATCAGGCATACAAATGAAAAGTTCAGCTACGTTGCACCTTGCGATGAATGCCAAGGAAATTGATGAGATTCAGTTAATTGGAGCACAGCATGACATGGGGTGGAATGATAAGCTGAACTTCTCTGCATCACTGTGGTGGTGCCATTTGCTCCAGAAGATGGAGATGGGCTCAAGGGAAAAGGATGGGAAAGTGGGAGGGGAAGGAGCCGTGCTCGGTTTTCCTGATGCGTCAGCAAGGATTTCACCTTGGTTTTCTTCTAATGAAGAATTGTGGCAATAGCTGACTTTTGCTGGTTTTGTGGCGAACACTTGCCATGGTGAGACTATTGATTCTTTAGTATTTTTCAGCTCTTTACAGTGGTGGCGTTGGTTTCATTTTACCAACCTCTTGTGAATTATCATTTTCCAAGTTGGCTGCCAATGATATCTGATTCCGTCGACGATCTTTTCTCACATTTTAAGTATCTCATGACGCAGAGTGAATTTTGTGACATTGAGAAGATTGAAAATATTGTGGTTGTTTTGTCCATGCAAAGAACTAGAAGTAGATATGAGCTGTTGGTTAATTCTAACTTCCGTGGTTCTTTGCTTGATCTTTCGGTTGATTCTACTTGAAATATCACTTGTTGGGAGTATTTTTTTGTGTAGTAACAGAGGAGAGCCTGTGGTTTATTACAATTTCATTTTTCCAGTCGCCAGTAAAAGTGACCATCACTTTTTTTAGGAAAAAAGCGACCATCACTTGCTTAGCATCTCTAAAATTTCAGTAAGCTATAGTGTATTGCATTCTGATCTTGATGTCTCTGTAGTGTAACTGCTGAAGAGATTGAAGGAACCGGTGGCGGCCAGCTTTTTCCTTATTGATATCTCACTATCTATGTCTTGTTTGGGTCATTTCCCTCTTCTATTGCTCTCCACTGTTTCCACTCTATTTGATTGTTTCCTGGAAAACGTACAGTTTGAAAGTAACAAGCTATTGAAAGAAAGATCACACAGATCATGTCTTACAAACTATATATCAAGGACAGAATCCTTTTATTGTCTATGCCTTTTCTTTTGGACTGTTATATCTTATTGTTTCGTGTTGCTGGGAAGAGAAACAGTAAATATGCTGTTGTCATCACAGAATCTGGCTTTAGTAATTCTGGTAGACATGTTTCATGTACTGTGTTGCCCAATAATAGTTCCTTGTACTTGGAATGATATGCATCTGATATGCAATTTATGTTTACGAAACTGCAAAGTGGTTATTATTTTTCCAAAGAAAATATATGCAGTCAGATTCACTGGGAAACTTGGTGTCTTCTTTCTTCCATCATGTTCTTTGTTACTTTGAATTACAAGCTGAGTTTCTGATTAATAACGTGAGAATTTTCTTCTAGCTACTGCATGAAATCATGTAATCACACACAAAATAAAACATCTGGATTTGTTTTTTTTGCTTTCATCTTTTCTCGTATACTCCGTCATTGTTAAACTGTTCAGTTGGTTTTATTATTACGGATCAATAGGTCGTGGCGAACAACTTCGATTTTATATGCCTATGTATGTAACTCTTCCCCCCAAGTGAAGACATTCATGGCCGTCATTGAGCGCAATGGAATCCCTTCCCACGATTTTCCCATTCCGTTGAATATAAAATTCCATGTAAATCATAGTGACCTTTACTTGCATGGTTTTGCTTGTTTCTAGATGTATTTAAATCCTAACCGATTGATGTTCGTGAATTTTGTGGAGATGCAGTTGATACATGTTGAGGGTGTTCATACATTTTGGCTCACTTTTCATGATTATAGAGATGGGGTTCTTTCTACTTTTGGAGAGGGGTTGAAGGCTTTTTTATTCAAGAAAGTGTGGATCTTTTTTACAGAAAGGGAATTAATATAATTAACCAGTACTCTTTTGATTCAAAAAATTGTGGATTTTTTTTATAGAGAGGAGGTCAATATAATTAGCATGTGGTGAGATCTCCTATACAAGGACAATCATACATCCTTGTGAGGAAATCCACTTGAAAAAAATGGGCGTTTGATCAACTTTTGTTATGATCAAGTATGCTCTTGCCCTTTACATCATCGATGTTAGATCACGCTTGTCTTTAGATTCTCGTCTAGTCTAGTGCTTTGATTGCTCACTCACCTTTGTATAATTGCTCACTCGCCTTTGTATGATGGATCACTTGAGGATTTTGCCGTCACTCGGACTAGTTGTATATGATCAATCTTCCATGCGCAATTGATCATTTTTCTATGTGATTTATCAACTTGTCAAATCTAACAAATCACTTGGGGTTATTGTCCCATAGTGATCGATGACCCTCTTCCAAGCAATCAATCAACCACTTCTTTTTGTGATATAATTGACACTCCCATTCTCTTGATCGACTGTTTCGAGGTTCTCTTCCCTTGTTGTCTAGGTCCAATGATACTTAAAGATAAAGTTGATAAAATCAATGTCTAAAAGCATTGTTAATACGTCTTGATTTTTAATTTATTAGGGATCAATTTAGATCTCGATTCATTAGAGGATCCATCTGGATGTTGATTTTTTGCTAACATGGTTATTCTTCCGTTGAGGCAGGTTTGGGGATTTTTCCTGTTCAGGGAGATTCAGAGGATTTGCACATCTAGGGAGATTTGAGAATCGGCCATTTTAAAGAGATTTGTTTACATGGAGTACCATATGAACCTTCGTATGGTTAGAGTTTTGAATCATCATATGTACTTGGTTTTTCCACCATATTAAGAAAGATATGACATCGTTGTCAAAGACAGCTCGATTATGAGTTAGCCTTGAGAAGAATTGTGGTTGTTTACATTCTTGTATATATGTGTGTTTGATTTATACCTCATTTCCTTATGCTCAAGAAACTGGCATTTGAGTTGTTAGGTTCATCTGAAATAAGAAAGAGAATGTCACACAATATGAGAATCGGGAGGTTCATAGGCAGAAATAATTTTGGCCTTTGATTGGTCAAAATGTGCATCCTTCTCTAGCAGTAGGGTATCTAAGTACCGTTTGACAAAGGTAGGGTGAAAATACTTGAGCATGCAAAGTTTTTGATGTAGGAAGAAAATGCATGCTCAATAATCATGTTGTGTGTAACATACGAGATTATAGTGAAAGTCGTCAATGAGAAGATCGCCACAAGTCGACGGTTGAGGTTGGAGATTACGTACATGACGTGGGCTCTGGCCAACACGTTGTTTAGGCAACATATGCTCTCACTCCTTTTATGTAAGATGGTGCCCCTCTAAAGAGAATCTAAATTGTTTAAACAATTTGCTTCTAGATATGAATAATATATATGGTAAAATAGAGGGTGAGTATGTTATTTTAATTTATTGATTTTGTCGTCTATATCTTTTGAGAATTTTGTCCACTCATTCATAGTCGAATGAGAAAAGATTACCTTAGAAGAAGTTTGGTCGAGTGTCCGTACTTGCGAGCTTTGTCACATGGTTTCTATGAGCCTTAGAGACACATTAACCGGGAGGTTGATAAAGACTCATGAAAATAACTATTGTATTGTAGAGAAATAATAAAAGAAGGGAAGATCAAAAGAAAAACCAAGGAAATTAATAATCCAGACATCGGAAGAGGGAATTTTCAAAGAAGAAAGACAAGACTATTGGGACCTCCATACAACGATGGGGTGCGAGTGGATCGGACCCCGGATCGCTACAATCACAATATTCTAAAACAATCATAGTGTTACATTGCACTTTCAGTCACAAGATAAACAATCAAACCAAGTACACATATTTAACTTGGAAATCCTCCTAGGTAAAAACCATGACCAGAGTCTCCCTACTTAATATTTCAACCAGACCCACACGAGTTTTTCATTAATATGAGTTGCTTCTTGGGTAATCGAACTATATTACAAGAAGTTGTTTACGATCACTAAATGATCAATCGCTTTGTTTACCTAAACCCTATTTTTAGACTTAGGTTCTCCGTAGTCATAAGGCAAAAATGGCAAGGAAAATCTTTATGAAATGCCACATGATTGATCAAACAAGAAAAGTGATCACTCAAGTTGATGTGGTTAATCAAGTAACAAGACTCGATATATTATATAATTCAAAAAGTGATCAACAAGGTAAACAAGTTGATTGATCATTTCGTAATCGCTAAAGGAACATTGGAGTTCAAACTTTAGTCGATTATAACAAGAGAGTGATCGATCTAGCAAGGAAGTTCGTTGATCACTTTGACTTTTTCGACTAAAAATCAAAGTCAAAGGTCTGACATGCAAGATGTATGATGCTTAAGGTATTTTACAATCTAAGACAATTACATTATGTACGATTCAATAAAAGAAAAGGTCTTCGACTTCTTATTGAGCTTGAGATCCTTTCTTGAGCTTGAGGGGGAGTTCTTTAGCCTTGAACTCCTTTGCGCTTCATAGCTTGAGCTCCTCAGGATTGAGATTCTTCTTGGCCTCCTTAAGATTGAGCTTCCTCTTGGTCCAATAGCTTCCTATTTTTGACTTATCTTCAAGCTTACTGCACAAATTTTGTTATCATGAAAATATGCATGTTCATGCATGAACTAACAACCTTTCCCTTTTTATGATGATAAATCTTTGAAGTATTTGCAAAGATAGTGTGTCTATGACCAAACAATTTTTGCAAACAATCTTTTCTCTCATTTTTTAACATAATCAAAACATCTAAGCAGATACCAACTGTTGAATAAAGCCAATTGTTAGCTAATATCAATTGTTGGTTGAGATGGCTAAAATATCTCTTCCCATTTTTATTTGAAAATATTATTTGAAAATATCTCTCCCCATATGTTAGAGCTTCCCCTTAATCTTTTCTTAAAGGCTCTCCTTAAAGATAAGAGTCGAAGGCTCATTGCCAATGCATGATATGCTTGATCTACTTAACAAAAACGATAAGAAGTCATGTGATCAGCGGGACCCTAGGATTCTTGGCGATGGACTTATCCAGTTTTGGTAACTTCTCTATGGTGGTGGCGTCCATCCATGGCTTAGCATCGGGTAGGTATTTGGTCTTGACGAGGTCCATCTTGGGTCTTGATATGGTATCTTCCCTTTTCTTTCCCCTTGACCTTTAGTACCTGTAAAATCTTGTTTTGGTACTGTTTCCTTTTCGGGTCCTTTAGGGTTAGATTGTATTGTACCTTTTTTTCTCCAAATCCATCCGTCTTTCTTTAAAAACTGGTACTAGAAGCATGATTTTCTATTTTTCCTTTTCCTTTTTCATTATCAGGCACAAGAGTAGGTTTTCCTTTCAGCTTAGCAATTTCTCTTTCTAAGCAGGTAATCTTAACTTTAAAACTACTAAGATGATTTTTAACAAGTCGTTTTCCTTTTTGAAAGATGCCATTTCTTTTTCATACCTCATGTTTTGTCGAAAGATATCTTGAATGTATTATAAAGTTTACTATAAGAAAGATTTCTTATCTCTTTATCAGAGTCGGAAGAGTCGGATTCGGTCGGTCCAATTAATCCATGCATACTCTTAAGTTATCTTCTTCATTGATGTTGCTTGAATCGTCCCAAGATGCTTTCATAGCTTTATTCTTGAACTTCTTCTCTGATCTAAAGTTCTTGTTTAGTTGAGGACAGTCCTTCTTCACGTGCACCACCTTGTCTCATTAGAAGCATTTAATTTAATGTTCTCTCTTTCATTTATTCTTGAGAAATGACTTGAACTGTAGGGTCATGAATGCCATATCTTATCGCAATCAGACCCTTCTTAAATTTCCTTGTTGGTTGCGAGAGCTATACTTTTTTATGGCCTTTCTTCATCTTTCTTATTGTTCTCCATTTTTTTCATAGGCGCGAAGATTACCTATGAGATCCTCCATGGATGTCTTGCTAAAATTCATTGATTCGTCTATTATCGTGACCTTGTGCTCCCATTCCAACGATATGGATATGATAATCTTGCTTGGGAGTTCTGTGTCTAGAAAGATTCTCCCCAAGTTTCTTAACCAATTTACAATAATGATGAACTAGACATTCATCTCCTTGATGTTTTTCCTTTTCTGCATCTTGAACGTCTCATAATCAAGGGTTGGTATTTTGAAACGAAACTCAATTAATTTGTTGACCCTCCATGCATAGTCTCCAAGCATTTCCATATATCGTATGTTGCCTTTTGAATAAAATACTAGATAGATTTCATCTTCAAATGGAGCACAATATAGGGAATTGATTGACTTTGAACTGAGGGTCATCTGTACTAATTCGGTAGAAGAGTAGCATGTCTCTTTTTCTTCTATGATACTGAACTCTTTCCTTGTCATTTCCAAATGGTGAAATCAGAGTATTGAAGGAAGATCATCATCTTGGTCTCTTGGTCTGACTAGTTTATCCCGTTGAAAAGGGAGGACGAATCATGGAGTTACCTTTAGTACGTGCTCTTGAGATGATGGTTATGTGTGTCTTGGAAGTTGACTTCCTTTGCATGAATGATGCTCTCAAACCAATTATTGGAAAATCTACACTGATGGGGTGCGGGTGGATCGAATTGTGCTACATGGACCGTTGCAATCATAATATTCTAAAATAACCACAGTGTTACATAGCACTTTCGATCACAAGATAAATAATCAAACCAAAGTTCACAAGTATTTAACGTGGAAATCCTCTTGGGTAAAAGCCATAATCAGAGATATTTCAACTTGACCCAAATACAGGTTTTTCACTAATCTAAGTTCTTAAACATGCAACCCAACCGTATTACAACAAGGTCTTTACGTGGACAACTTACAGTCATATCACAATTAAGTAAAAACTTAACAACCTCAATATCAAAGATAAATATGTGATAATGAATATGAAACAAAATTAAAATGATCTTATAGAATGAGGATCTTGCTCTAAGACAATCGTAGAACTTCATAACTGTAGACGAGAATCACAGATCAGAAAATAGCTCTTAGAACTTACTCTCTGAGAATAGAGTGGAGAGTAGAGAGAAGCGACTCGTTTCTCTTCATTAGGTATTGAACAAATAAGGTCTAGGGTCCTATTTACTTGCCTAGGTTTCCCTAGATGTTAGAGCTAAAAATGGCAAGGAAGAACATCCTGAAATGTCATATGATCGATCATTGATAAAAAGTGTTCGATCAGGTTGATACGATCGATCATGTAACAAGGGTCGATCGATCGTAATTCAAAAAGTGATCAATCAAGTAAACAAGATGATCGATCATTTAATGATCATTAAATGAATGTTGGAATTTGAATTGTGATCAGTCGTAGCAAGAGTGAAATCGATCATAGGTGATTGATCATGCAAAGAATCTAGTGGATCTATAGGTGACCGATAAGGGCAAGGAGGTTGATCGACTAGCTTGAATATTTGATCTTAAAGTCAAAGTCAATGTTATGAAATGCTTAATGTTTGAGGCCTTTTATAATCTAAGACAATTATATTATGTAGGATTAACGAAAAAAGTTCCCCGACTTCTTCTTGAGCTTGTGATCCTTTCTTGAGCTTGAGCTGGAGTTATTTAGCATTGAAATCCTTTGAGCTTCTTATCTTGAGCTCCTCATGCTTGAGCTTCTTCTTGGTCTGCTTAAGCTTGAGCTTTCTCTTGGTCCAGTAGCTTTCCTTCTTTTGACCTGACTTCAAGCTAACTATACAAATGTTATTTTCGTCAAAATATGCATATTCTCATGCATGGACTAACAAAGATCGTGATCATCGTATTGGCTCAGGGAGGGGATGATTTAGATGATGGTTGATGAATATGTGATTCATCATCTTAATATATTATTCTTAGTTAGAATCCATGAACAAACATCAAATAAATGTCCCTAAATTCAATAAATAAACAAAATACAACTCTTAATAAAAATAGGCTAATAACGTATATTTATCTTATAAATAAATCAATGAAATAATTCATAACAAAAACCATAAAAATAAAGAGTTGAAAATGTGTATATTAACCTGTAAAAAGCTCAATCTTCCCTAATTTTTAGTAAATTCATACCAACTCCTTTTGACTTAATTCTTCTTCTAGCTTGTACACACACACATACACACACATAACAATTTCACATTGAATAAGTACTTTTAGATCTTGAACCGAAAAAGTTGTAAAGCCCAACTTCTCGGCTGAATCCCCGCTCCATATGAACTTCAAATTCTTCAAACTCACTTTTAAAGTTCAAGTTATAAAATTATCTATCCAATGAAAGTGACTTCATTAAAATCAGAGCTTGTTTGCAAAAATGCCGGTTTTGGGATCTAGTTGTATACTGTATATATATGTACTAAATTGACACTGATATTTCATGTACAAATTTAATCTATTTTGATTTCTTTCTTCTTCTATTTATTTTTTTATTTTATATAATAATAAATTATATAATTATAAAAATTCAAATAAATTAGTTTATCGTTGAAAATAATGCAAAATGACTTTATACATAGTGTCAATATTGTTCTTTTCTCCATTTCTTTTGCTTTTTCTTAATTATTAAAAATCCAAAATAATTTATATTTATATTTTATTTTTTCCTAATACTTAGTTTTTATTTTGTAAATATCTTTTAATTAAAAAATAGAAAAACCATAAAATTCTGTATTTTAATTGTTTAAAATGCATTCCAAAAATATTTTTGATGTACATACTATTTTATTTTGCATTTGAAGTCTACATGAAAAATGTAAATCCCATTTGGATCTACATTATTCATGTTGACTTTTTATATTTTCTTTTTAAAATTTCTTTTATTATTTTAAGTAGCTTACTTTATTTTTATTTTATTTATTTATTTCTTTTACTCATTCTCTACGCCAATTTCTATTCTTCTCCACTACCCCACTCCTTTTCTAATTCCCATTCTTCCTCCTCCTTCCTTCTTAAACCGCTCTAGCTCTCGACCCTTTTAAGTGACAGCTCGAAGCCCAAGAGCGACGACCAGCGGTCTTTTCTAACGAGGTCCGTGGCATCTCGGCTACATAGCAGCAAGTTCCTCACTCTGCTGCGAAGCTTCACAATTGGCCCTCGCTTTTCTTCTTTGAGGTGATAACTAAAGACGAACTCTATCAAGCTCTCTCGATCCTAGGCGAACACATGTATGGTACCTTCTCTTTTTCCCTTTTCCTTTTGGTTTCTTCCTTTGTTTTCCATTCTTTGCTTTCAATCTCCTTGCTTGATCTGAAATCCAACACCATCAACTCGCCTTCTTCTTCTTCTCACTTCTTTTCTACCTTCATACAATCCCCACCACACTGCTCCAAATACATCATTCAACAATGGAGCTCCTTCAGTCTCTGTGTCAAAAACTCCATGGTCGAGTCCAAGCTCGAGCCCATCTTCCTTTGCAGGTGTTCTGAGGATAATTCCGTATAAGCAGCAGCCACCCCCACATGTGAACGCGTGCACAGTCATGCCCCATCATCGTCGTCCACCTCCGCTAGGCACCCCCATGTGCGAACGCATGCTTTGTCCATGTGCAACCATCGCCGCAAGGAGGAGCAGTAACAACCACCCCCACACGTGAACGCGCGCACAGCCGCGCCCCATCATCGTCGTCCACCTTTTCCAGGAACCCCTATGCGTGAACGCACGCTCTATCCGTGTGCAGCCACCGTCGTGAGGAGCAGCAGCAGAAACCACCCATGCGCCCTCGTACTCCACTACGTATTGTTGCCTCCCCATCCACCTCTGTCATGTGATGCCACCTCGCAAGCCATGCGAAACCGTCGCCGCATCACCCCAGCCATGGCTCGTGCATGACAACCATCCATGCCCTCAATTTGGATCGTCTGTTGTAGCCCTTGCTGCAGCAGACTCTGCTGTAGGGGCTACACCGTCCGATCCTTTCTTTCCAGCCTCGTGATGCGCACGCCCACCCTTAAGATGCACACCCACTATCCCAGCCCCCTCTGAGGGTCGTCGGATCCTCATCTGACGACTCTCATTCATTGCAGCAGGTGCTATAAAACCTCCCTACAATAGACAATCGGGTTTCCCATGCCCTTCCCATTTTGGGAACCCACATTTGGTGGGGTAGAATAAGCCATTTCCATTCTTTTTTAATGTTTTGGAACAATTGCAGGAGGGTCCATCATACATAGGTAATTAAAGAAGTGTCATTAGGTACAACATTTAGTTGTTTATCTTTTATTTCTACATTGCAAATTCACCCTACATTTGAGACATCTTTTGGACCTCATGTTTCGTCTTTGAGTTTAAACAAAAATAACATAGTGTTGAATACATTATTCTTTGTCATAACCCATTTACTTTGTAATTTTTAGATTATTGTATGATTTATTCAAATTGCAGGACTGATCTTCACTTGTATCTTATCCATTTGTGTTCTAAAAATCATATTGAGCCACTGCTTGCTCCAAAAATTCTCCAAAAATCAGATATTGGGTGTTTACTTGTGTCAATTGCTATCCAAATTTCACTGGAATTGTGTGCTTCTTGTTCCTACAATAAATCATTGAGCAATTGTAGTTTTTGATTTTTAACTAAGTCTCACTTCATATTTTCCCAAAATTCCAAGCTCTTTAAATCACTCATTAAAAATTCTATTTAGGATAATTTTAATTAAGCATGAATTTACATTATGGATTTATTAAGAATTAATTACTAGCATTCATCTGTTTCAGTAGAAAAATCATAAAAAATCATATATTATCATAAAATTATAAAAAATAGTGTAAGCTCATTTCATCATATTTGACATTTTTTCTACGTTTTATTAATTTCGCATTCTCTTTGTTCAAAATAAATTACATAAAACCCCTAAAAATCATTCATTTTTCATTGTTGCATTTTAACCCTTAAAAATACAAAAAACATATTTCATGTGCATCATCAAATTAGGTTCACAGGAAAATATCACTTGCCTAATTTGATCTAATTTTGAATTAAAATTTAATTGGGCTAATTTACTTGTTTTGCTTAAGACCTTAATTCAATTGCATTTTGCATTTACATTCGTATTGCATAAAAAATACCAAAAAACCATTTCTTGAAAACCATGCATTAAATTTGATAAATTGAGTCTTAAGTTGTTCTTTACCCCCTTGAGCCGACCCTAAGCCTTGCTCAGGTTAAAAATACATAATACTGCACATAATTCACTAGATTGGTTTCTTCCTCTTGTGGTTATTTTTCGTTGATCGGGATCACCCGACTACAATAATAATCTGACGTAATTAACATAGGGTGATTCGACGATTATCAAATGGAACTATTTCCGTTATTTTATTATGTGTATAGCTCTCTCTGACATACATCTTATATTTTTATACGAGGGCCCTATAGACTGGAGCAGCTACATTGGAGTTGAGCAACTAAGGTGCATCGGAGACGGGTTCTTCTTGGGTTGAGCCAACCGAGAAGAACATAAAATTAAGATCAATTCGAGTCGTGAGAGAGTGTAGAGTCCTTATGATTTTTTTTTGCATTTTATTTAATTTTTATAATTATTTATAATAATTGCACTTTATAGCAGTTCCTGTTTGGGATCTCACGTGTGTATCCAAACTTGAAAATTCTTATTCTTGTAGTGTGTTGAGACGTGTTTCACTCTCGTGTGGAGAGTGGGGTTCGACTTGATTGGTTCGTAGGTTAGACCTGCACTCACGGTCCTTAGATATTTTACATATGTCAAATATCATTTGCTTATGCTCATTTAATTTAGGACCACACTTCATACTTTAATAATACGCACCTTGAATCGTTCTACCTAGTCAAATTAAATTCAAATTCTTCCCGATTAATAGAAGTTCCTGCTAGGTGTGGCTTCCTCGCTTGCATTTGCATATAGTATAAAAATTTTAATTTTGTATTGCATCCCACATGTAGAGAGCTGGGAATACTGTAAGTCTCTTAACTTGGCATTCGTCATTCTTTTTTATTTTCGCTTTAGCTTTTTCAATCACCTTCCTATGTTTTATAGCTTAGGAAATTTAAAGGAATTGGGACTATCGATATCGTGTTAAGCGGTGGATTAATTTATAAGTGATAACCAACTTAAAAATCAAGGCTGCTAGTATAACTTCAACCAAAAATTACATACAAATTGAAATTGTTTTCAGGAGAGAAACCTCATCCTTGAACGTAGGTACTTACCCCTAAACAGAGTGGGTGAGTACACGGCCACTAAGGTTAGAGCCCAAATCCTTGGCCTTGCCCCCAAGTCTCAATTTCTGACTCTTGTGGATTTGGGAGCTACAAGGGCTTACCTTCGACCTTGGAAATACATTTCGATTGTGTAAGCTGGGTAATCTTCTTAGGGATGTGATACTGAAACCTAGCTGCCAGGGAAGATCGCCCTTTGATTGGGAGCTATCAGGAGCACTATTGGACGTAAGGTGACTCCATTGTATGTAAAGGACGTACAAGATTGTTATACCATCAAACTAAAACTAAAAAGATAATTGGTAGGATCTTTGCAGCCTTCACTGTGTGCAGTTGATGAAATTGAGATTTGCTTTATGTTTGCATTCATGGGTGTGCATTCAATGAGCGCGCTCTTAGCACCTTTCTGATCACTCCTTGTTCAAGTCGTGCTCTTTCATCGAACCTCTTGACATATAGAATGGTTGATTAGGGTATTTTTTTCTCAGACTTTGCAAGCCTCTCATTGAGTACTACAAATCGATCATCCTCACGAGCTAGGGATGACTCTCTTCCTGAGTCCCCTTGGCTTCAAGGCAATCCTTTCCTCGAAGCCAAGCTTAATAAGTCTCTTTTCTTGAGGAAGGTCAGACCAAGACATCTCCTCCTTTTTCTTCTCACATCAAGGAAGATCCTCACCTCGGAGTTTCTAGATCAGCTTCTTCTACCCATACTAATTCCAATCCCTTTGATTCCGAAGGTGAAGAAGAACAAGTGAGTAATATGCCTCCCATATGAACCTTGATGAAGAGGGAGACGGTGATGCATTGAAGGATATCCTAGCAAGACTGACAAGCTAAGCAACATAGCAAACAATTTAAAGAAGAGTTTGGTCAGTTGAGGAATGGGGGAGGAAATGGACTTGAGTTGGAATCAATGAGGGATGCTTACAATCCCAGTTCTGCATAGAATGAGAATTTTCTTAGGCCGGTTGTACCATCCAATGTTGGGGAATTGAAGCTCCCTTTTCTAACACTCCTGCCAAAATTTTATGGCATTGTAGTAGATGAACCATACATGTTCCCACAGGAGTTTGAGATGGTTTGTGACGACCTAGGATGACTTAGTGTTTCTCAGGACTACATTTGTTTTAGGGTCTTACCATTTGTTGTAACAAACAAAGACACATATTGGCTTAAGAATTTGGGGAAGGATGGCACACATGGGTCGTATTGAAGGACATGTTTCTCAAGAAGTTCTACCACCTAAGTAGGACTAATCAGATAAGATTGCAGATATCTAGCTTCACACAGATGTCCCATGAGACTTTCCACAAGGCATGGGAACGATTCAAAGATATGATTCAAAAGTGTCCATGCCCTGATATCGAGAAGATGTTCTTGGTCCACAATATGTACAGTGGTTTGACTCATGAGGTTAAAGGTCTAGTGACTACTACCTATGGAGGCAGTCATCTGAATAGATGAGCCGACACGGTTTGGACGATCTTCGAGCAGATAGAAGAAACCGGTCGCACCAAAGACACTGCTAGAGCTCATGATAATCCACCTCCCCCTCGCGTACATAAGGAGGTGGGCAGATCAGTGAAAAGGCCTCAGATACCCTTGTTAATTCAACAAAATTATCGATCAAATTAAAAGTTAAGTTCGTTGTAGTCGGATAATCAAGACTTCATCAAAAACACCACTAAGACTTAATGAAAAATCAAGTTCAAGCGGCAGATTTATTTTACTTGGGCAAGCCCAAGGTCGAACTCAGGGAGGCAGCTCTCTCCTTAGGTAAATTTTTAGTTAATTTAGAGATCTGATTTTCAGAAGAATATTTTTGGTCTTTTTATCTTTTTTATGCAATTAAGGAAAATGCAATGCAGATTCAGGCCAAATTTTGAATTAAAACAAGAAAGATAGTCAAATGAGATCCAAAATTAATGAAACTTGGCCACATGATGGAATGCAATGAAACTAAGTGTCTACATTATTATGAAATTTATAGACTCTGTATGAATTTAATATGAATAAAATATGAATGCAGGGCAGTTGTTACAAAATTAATTCTAATAAATAGCAAAAAAATTATTTTTAGATATAAAAATTATCCTAGATAAGTCTAAGTAAGAGAAATCTAGGAAAATTGATAAACCTAAAAATCTATGTGGATTGGACCTATTAAAAATCAATTAAGAAAATTACTGTTTGATTTATCTAGCCTTGTGATGCGTGTAAATGCAATGATTTTTTTGTGCATAGTGTTGAGTAACTTAACCTAGGTCTAATGTGGTTTTATGGTGATTCTTGGAGAAACAAAGAATTTAATATCAAATAAAAGGCACACGGTGGGCAAGATATATCAAATTTCACCATAATAATATTATTAAATTCAAGGTGGCTCACAAAAATAAGACACTTGTCACACAACATAAAGGCCAAGTTAAACTACAACATGCAATTTTTAGAAATTAAAAATGATGAAATATGGACACCTAAATATGCATGCAAAGATATGGGCCAAAATGCAATGCAGAAAATAAAATTTCTGAAAATAAAATGTACAGACAAGGACTTAAGTGCAAATACCTATAATGCAGGTGGTATGAGTGCAAAATTTCCTCTGGAACACGTGTTCCACACGTGGCACACCCGATAGGGTCCAAAGTGTAATTTCTGAAACTTTCCAGGGCCTCTGTGCAAATTACCTAGCCCTCACGTGAGAGACACATGAGGGAGCTAGGCTCGGACGACGTTGGAGGCTCGGGCAGAGGCTCGGATGGCTCTGCATGTTCGGATCAGCTTCGGGACAGCTTCGGTCACTCCGAGCCTAGGGTCGGGGAAGAGGCTCGGAGTCTCCACGTAGCTACGGCTGGACCGTCAGATCAGACGTCAATCCAACGGTGCTGATGGATGGTGACGTGGCTCGATCACGGACCGTCAGATCAGGGAGATCTAACGGTGGTAACTGCTAAAGCATGACTTGCTGCGGGTAGTTGGATTGCGATCAATCCAACGATTTCTGGAGGTCGATGAAGAGGCAACGTGGCGTGATGAGGTCTGTTAGATCACGAAGATCCAACGGACGTGGCCGCTGATTGACGTGTCGTGACGAGAATCATTAGATCAGGAAGATCCAACGGTTCCTGGAAGTCTTCTTCTCCGGTTCGCCGCCTCTTGCGGCGGACTTGGTCGGGCTCCGGTGATGATGCTCTGGCTCTACCGCCTTTGCTTGAGGACGTGGAATCTCGCCGGCGACTCCTTGCTGGATCAGGTCTCTCGTAGGTGCGTCAGGAGTCCGCCGGAGGTTCTGGAGGCAGCTGGAGTTGACCGGTGGACGGTGGAGACGAAGCTCGAAGCGGCTCCAGCGTGAGGTCCGGCCAATGAAGATGATGGTACCTGCAGGGTTAGCTTGTGCAAGAAAGCATGTGCAATGTGCTCATGAGGTGAGTGCTAGTGCAGTGAGACCTGGAGCATGAAGTGAACGGTGGCTGATGGTCCTCCTCCGCCGTGGCGGTAGAGCTTTGGTTGGAAGGGTTGATGAATCTGTGATTCATCACTCGAAAAGTCGAAAATAGAGCTTTGTTCCCGAGTAAATAGCAGCATATTTCCACTTATCTTGCAAAATTAGCATTCATGCATGCAAGCATAATATCTACATTTTAGCATTCATATTTGCATAAATAAGAAGCCAAATTCACTTGTAAATATTCACCTATATATCAGCTGAAAATACCCTATTTGTATATATTTTATACTAACTCCAAATTCAATAAAACCAACTCTATTGTGTATATATGACTAACACTAATAAAAGAAAAATATCAAAAAAATACTAACTTGTAAAATTACCCAATAAAACCCCAAACCCAGTTGAAGACCTTAGACCTTAAAATGCACATATCTCTCTCATACAACCTCCGAATTAGTCTACTCACTTTTAAAGTGATATACATTCAAAGACCTTCGAAACAAGATCAATTTCATTAAAATCGGAGCTCGTATGCAAAACTTTGGTTTTGGGCCCCTTTTGTATATTGTACATATTGACCGCTTTACCCCTGTATTTTATCCTTTTATTTTCTTCATTATTAAAAATCCAAAAAAAATAGATTAATTTGTAAATATTCTTCTCATATTTTTTCTATTTTTATTTTTATTTTTCTCTTATTGAAAAATGACAAAAAATGACAAAAGATAAAATGCGGTATTTTATATCTATAAGGTACCACCCAAAAATACATTTTGTACAGATGATTTCCTTTGATTTTTGGTCCTTCACAAAAGTTGTAGATCTCGTCAAGACGAGCAACTTTCGTGTTGATCACTTTTTGATCTAACCTCTTTTATTATTTCTTTTTGATTTATCTTTGTATTTAGCGTTGGATTTTTCTGAGAGCGACACGTGGTGGCTCCGGAAGCCGCCACGTGTCAACCCATGGTTTTTGCTACTAATTAAATAAATGCCACATGGCCGCATCCGAGCGTGCCAAGTGGCGCCATCTCATCCCCCATCTTCCCATTCCACCCCACTCTCCCTTGACTTGAGGAAGAGAGAACTTCGACACCTCCAACTTCTACCCCATCTCCTCCACCTTCTCCATCTCTTCTCCAACCGCCTCCTCCTCCTCTTTATATCCTCTCTATCTCCCACATTCATCCCCATCCGCCATCACAGTGAGGGAGGAGAGATATCCTATCAACCTTAGGTGACAGCTAGGGAGTTTTATAGTTGAGCGACGACCCACCTTCTTCACAGGCGAGATCCGGTGATTTCATCACCGTCGTAGCCACCTAACTGGAGCTACTAAGCTCAGCCTAGCCTCGGCTTCGAGCGACAATCACTACCGAGCCTTGTCTCAGCCATTTCCAGGCATCCGACTCCATCTCCAGGTAACTTCTTCTTATTCCTCTTCTACACCCCCCTCTCTCTCTCCTCGATTCAGCCTCTTCCAACCACAGAATCACCAAAAAAACCGCACTTTCACGGATAAATCACACATTGCAAATGCAACGGTGATTTTCATTGAATTTTTCGGAGAACTTTGATCAATCAATTAATCGAAAATTTAACCCAGTTAAACAAATGCATGTGAAACAGGGGATTCGGTGAAATCCCTTGTTTTTGCACCACGTCTTCTTCTCCCTCTCTCTTCTTCTTCTTCCTCTCCTTCACGCCCCAGCAGCTCATCCGCCTTCACCGTCGACGCTACCTCTGCCCCGACGTCCAAGCTCTGCCCCGACGACCCTTGGACGTGTGTTGGCCAAACTAGCGACGACCTCCGCGTAGCACCCAGCTCCTCGACGCCGCAGCCACCTGTGTCCAAGCTCCATCCCCGCGCACCACCCCACTTCCATCTTCATCCCCACGCACCTCCAGTGGGTGCGCCGCCCACCGCCGCGCACCACTGCTCCAACCATCCATCTCCCAGCACCACGCAACTGCCCGGCCGTGCCCCGTGGCCTTGCCACCGCCGCGACCTCGCCACGCAGGCCACGCAAGCGCTCTAATGCCAGCCCGCGAGCGCCCTCCACCTCTGCGTTGGCTCCACTCAGCCGCGGCCCTCCAGCCACAGCTGCGGTCTCCCCTCGCGCTCCGCCTAAGCGCGCAGCAAGCGCGTCCAGCCCCTCGACGAGCTCCACCTGCAGTGCCCCCTCCAACGTCCACCGCCTCCTCGCGAGTGCAAGCCCCAGCCGCGCCATCGGCTCCCTCGTCCGCCTCCACTCGCCGACTCCAACCGCCCCTCCATCTCCTCTCGTGGCCGGTCGAAGAAGCTCCAAGCTCCCCTGTTTCAAGCCACAAAACAGCGGATGGTGATTTGCAAAGGGGACACTTGACACCCCTTGCAAGTTATCAAGGAAACTTTCACTTTCCGGTAATTTCATTCAAGTCCCTGTATTGCATCCATAGCATTTGTCATTTATTTTCTTTGCACTCATACCCCTGCATTTGCACGTTTATTTTGTTGTCATTTTGTCATCCATTTTTAATTTCGAAAATTGCATTGTGTAGCTTAACTTGTACTCTTTCGTATGTGATACTTGTTTAATTTTTATGACATTAGAGAATTTTATTATTATTAAATTGGTGAAATTTTGTCATATTTTGCCCATGCCTCTGAATTGATATTAATTTCTCTGTGACTCCAAAAATCTCCAACAATTTACATTAGGCTGAGGATATTTAGATTTATATTGTGCCCAAAAATCATCTCATTTGCATGCATCTCGAGGCCTAAATAAATCATTTAGTGATTTGCTTAATTAATTTTTAACAGGTCCATTTCACATAGAAATTTAGGTTGATAATTTTCCTGATTATTCACACTTAGATCTATCTAGGATAATTTTTATATCTGAAAATAGTGTGATTTGGTATTTATTAAAATTAAATTAGTCAAAATCACCTTGCATTCATTTTTAATTCATAGTTAATTCATCCAGTGTCAGAAAATTCTAAAAAAATTAGGGTAGCTTAATTTCATCATATTTCATTATCTGGCAAAGTTTCATCATTTTTGGACTTAATTTGATCACTTATCTGAATTAACGTTTAAACTAGCCTGATTGTGCATGTGTCTTGCGTAAAATATACTAAAAAGACCAAAAATATCATCCCCATAAAATTAAACATTGGATTTTGCTAAAAATCACCTAAGGAGACATCTGCATCCCTGAGTTCGACCTTAGACTTCCAACCAAGTAAAAAAATTGCCACATCTAATTAACTTGACATTAATTGAAAGTGGTTTTTGATCTGCTCTCATTATCCGACTGCAACGAACATTCTTAATTAATTTGAACATTAATTTAATTTAATTAACAAAGGTAGTGGGACGCTAATCAAAATGGCACCGTTGCCGGGGAATATAAGGAACATGGGGTTGATGAATCTGTGATTCATCACTCGAAAAGTCGAAAATAGAGCTTTGTTCCCGAGTAAATAGCAACATATTTCTACTTATCTTGCAAAATTAGCATTCATGCATGCAAGCATAATATCTACATTTTAGCATTCATATGTGCATTAAATAAGAAGCCAAATTCACTTGTAAATATTCACCTGTATATTAGCTGAAAATACCCTATTTGTATATATTTTATACTAACTCCAAATTCAATAAAACCAACTCTATTGTGTATATATGACTAACACTAATAAAAGAAAAATATCAAAAAATACTAACTTGTAAAATTACCCAATAAAACCCCAAACCCAGTTGAAGAACTTAGACCTTAAAATGCACATATCTCTCTCATACAACCTCTGAATTAGGTCTACTCACTTTTAAAGTGATATACATTTAAAGACCTTTGAAAAAAGACCAATTTCGTTAAAATCAGAGCTCGTATGCAAAACTTGGATTTTGGGCCCCTTTTGTATATTGTACATTTTGACCGTTTTACCCCTGTATTTTATCCTTTTATTTTTTTCATTATTAAAAATCCAAAAAAATCGATTAATTTGTAAATATTCTTCTCATATTTTTTCTATTTTTATTTTGATTTTTCTCTTATTGAAAAATGACAAAAAATGACAAAAGATAAAATGCAGTATTTTATATTTCTAAGGTATCACCCAAAAATACATTTTGTACAGATGATTTCCTTTGATTTTCGGACCTTCACAAAAGTTATAGACTCATCGAGACGAGCAACTTTCGTGTTGATCACTTTTTGATCTAACCTACTTTATTATTTCTTTTTGATTTATCTTTGCATCTAGCTTTGGATTTTTCTGAGAGCGACACGTGGTGGCTCCGGAAGTCGCCACGTGTCACCCCATGGTTTTTGCTACTAATTAAATAAACGCCACATGGTAACATCCGAGCACACCAAGTGGTGCCATCTCATCCCCATCTACCCATTCCACCCCACTCTCCCTTGACTTGAGGAAGAGAGAACTTCGACACCTCCAACTTCTACCCCATCTCCTCCACCTTCTCCATCTCTTCTCCAACCGCCTCCTCCTCCTCTTTATATCCTCTCCATCTCCCACATTCATCCCCATCCGCCAAATCTTGCGAGAAGTTTGAGAGTTCCCTAGAGTATCTCTAGTGACAGCAGAGACCCAAAAGGTTGAGTGACGACCAATTTTTCTCACAGCGAGATCCAGGAGGTTCCTCATCTCCTGTCGCAGCCGCTATCCTCGCAGCTGCTAAGCTCAGGCTGCCGACCTTCGAGCAATGATTTGAGGTGCTCTACTGTGCACTTTCTTACCCAGGCATCCGATCCTCCATACAGGACTAGAGGACAAGATGCCACCTAAACAGCCACCGGATGAGGACAGTAGAGACAAATTCTTAATCGCCTCACCACAGCCGAACAACAAAATGCAGATCTCACATCTAGAATGGGACAAATCATTGCGGCAGGAGGAATTGACCGACCAATGGTTGATGCCTACAACCCAGCGGAGAATGAGATGCACAGTTGGTTGGCACCAGCGGTTCCCCCAGATGTATTCGAGCTCAAGCCCCACTTCCTTAGCCTGCTCCCGATATTCAACGGAAATGCCCATGAAGAACCATATGCCTTCCTCCGAGACTTCAAGTTGGTTTGCAACAACCTTAGTCATCCTAAGGTTGGGCAGGATTACATTAGACTGAAAGCCACCCTTTTTGCCTTAGGAGATAAGGCAGCACATTGGATGAAAAACCTAGGGGTTATATGTACAACCTGGATGCAGTTCAAGGACTTATTCCTGACGAAGTTCTACCCTCTCAGTAGAACTAATCAAATGAGAACCAAGATTGCTAGTTTCTCCCAAGGACCCAGTGAACTATTCCATGAAGCCTGGGATAGGTTCAATGACCTAATTCAGAAATGTCCCTGCCATGGCATTTCTAAGGCAATCTTAGTACAAACCTTGTTCTATGGCATGACCTTAGAGATGCATGGGTTAGTCAGTACCGCATGTGGAGGAAGCTATCTTAACAAGAACGAGAATGCGGTATGGAAGATACTAGAGCAGATGGCGGAAACCGGCAGGTCGCAGACCACTAGGGCCTATCAGTTGTCTCCCTCGATCCTATCCAATGAGACAACTAGGAGGACTGTAGCGGATCTGACAGAGGACCCCATCCCCAACATGGGGATGATAGCTGACAAGTTAACTATGGTCGAGCAGATCCACAAGAGGGTCACTGACCTTGAGTCTCTCTCACGTCTGCCGAAGCAAGTGGAGGAACTTACTGAGAAGGTAGCTAAGATGAAGCTACCTACCCCTTCTGCACCACACGCACCTGTGCACCAAGTCCATCTTGCACAGGAGCAGGCACTGGGGCCTCAAAGTGGTTGGGTAGAGGATCAGACTTACACCCAGCAGGACCATCATGCACTCTCACAAGTGGAGACCGGATACGAGAAGCCTCCGCAGGTGCTCGAGATCAACGGGTTGTGGTATAGCCGTGACCCCGTCAGTAGACAGTCGGGGATGGGGAATGGTCAGCTTCACTGACCTTCCTCAGCTTACCAGGAAACCAGCTCTGTCCCCGCACCGCGCTTTGTTCAGTCCAGGCCCAAACGAGGGTACTGATAAACACGAAAATCAAAGGGGTCTAATTATCTCACACAAGGCGGAGATAACCGTGTCGCTACGACGACCCTCAGTAATTCTCGTATTTAATCAACAATTAACCCACATTATAGATATCAAGAAATGACAAGCAAATGGTGGAATTAAAATTTATTTTTAACTCTACATAAAAGATGTATAGGAGCAAGTATGTAGAGAGTTCGAACACAGGGAGCAAGGAAGGATAGATCCACAAGTGTGGGTGTGTGTGTGTATGTGTGAATGTAATTGTATGTCTACACTATGCAATTCAAATATTTTTGTGGGTTTTTTTAATTTTTATTTTTTATTTAATTTTTAATTTGTATTTTAATTTTTAATTTTCTGATTTTATATTTTCTTTTTATATTTTATATTTTTTTCAATATTGGAATATATAAACTATATAATACAAGAGGTGCTGGAATTTTTATAAAAATATGTAAAAATGCTTAAAATTCAGAAATAAAATATTTTTGATCTTTTTATAAATTTTTACTATTTTTTTATTTTTGGGTATTTTTCAGAATATTTTGAAATTTTTAAAAGGAAAAATAAAGGAAAACATGGAATAAATCACTGGATGAAATTAAAATGGGAAGGAAAAATATCAAATAATATCAAAATTTTCCCAAATTAGTTTTAAAATAAAGAGAATAAAATAGGGAAAATACAAACCTGGATTTGTATTTTTTTTTATTTTTCTAGAATTTTTTAGAATTTTTTGAAGTTTTAAGGTTTTTTGTAATTTTTAAGGTTTTCCTTTTGAAATTTTTAGTGGTTTTTGGAATGGCACTAGAATAGGCTAAAATACACAGTAGGTGATTTTTTTGGAATTTTTCTAGGTGTTTTAATATTTTTTTGGTATTTTCTAAGCTAGATAGTAACTAAAATGCATGTTTTTGATTTTTAATAAATATAAAAATGCAATAAAAATCAAATGCAAAAATATGACATTAAACTAACTATGCATCAGGGACCTAAGTTGATTTTTGTGGAATTTTTGGGGTTTTAAAAATGCATGAAATAAATAGAACAAGCATACAAAAATACACAGCCTGACAGGGGTATATATGTAAATAGACACAAATCTAGGGGCATGCATACAAATTTTCCACAAAATCTAACACTAATACACAAAGTTTTTGGACCAATTACAAATTTCCAAATGCGGGAGGGTTTCCCTGCAAATAACCCACCAGGGTGCGTGACTGGCACGCGCCTGCGAGGGACCTTTTTGTAATAACAAAAACCTCGGGGGCTAAGTTGCAAAATTACCAAAACTTTTTCCTTTAATACAAAAGTTTCTGGTTCTAAATGAAATAAACAAATGGCCGAGGGCCTCGCTACAAAAAGCCCCGCGCCTCACGTGAACAGGTCACGTGAGGTGAAGTGGCCGAGGACCTACTTGCAAATACTAAAAGTTCCAGGGACTACTTATAAATTTTACAAAATATTTTAAACAGCACTTGAAATTTTAAGTACTAAATACTAATTACAAAAAGAGCGCGTGTATACTTGCAAAATTCCCACGCTAGGGCGCTGGCGGACGGCTCAGATGCATCCACTTGACACGTGTCCGCGCGAGGGCCTCCGATGACGCTTCGCGAACGGAGGGCTAGGATTGCATCCCAGCCCAGGATCTGACGGTTGGACGGTGAAGCGATCAGACGATCGACGATGGATATGGGGGACTCCCTTGATCCGACGGCTAAAAGGCTTGGAGGAAGAACGCGGAAGAAGGCCAGCGATGGCGAGCTTCCGCGACCTCCCCCGCCCTCCTACGTCGGCGTTCGAAGCTCAAAACGGCCCAGATCTCTTTCTGCAGGCGATCTCTATGCATAGGAAGCTTCAAAATGGCCGGAGGGGCGTTGCACTTCACCTACGACGGTGACGGAGCTCGGGACCTCCAGGTACCTCCGGCGAAACCAAAAACGCTTCCAGGAGCGCTTCAAGGCGCAAGGATCTGCACTAAAAACGTTAAGGAGGTCGAGGGAAAATGCCTCGACCTCCAGTGGCTCTCAAGAAAGGGGTGAACGGCGAGATCGGTGTTCGGTCGGAGCAAGCTCCGGTGATGAGATCGATTTAGCGAATCGATGGATGAAAGTGGGAACGAACATGGGCTAAATGATCCTACGGGTACTTAGGGATGAAATGCGAAGGAAAACGAAGGGAAAAATGGCTGCCTCGACGGTGTATCACCGGAGGGAGGGTACCTCGACGGCGGGTTTTGCTGGAGGTAATGGAGACGCCTCCGACCTCCTTAGCCTTGGCTGACGGCACAAAGACGGAGCTGTCACCTCCAGGTCTTCGTGGAGCACGAAAGGGGCGAGGAGGGGTGGACCGAAGTGACTCCAATTCAAAAATGAAGTCAGGGGTTCCATATATGAGGTTTGACTTGATGACTGGAGCGCCCCAAAGAATGAGGAAGAACGCCTCGCGCAGCGATCCAAAGCCCTAAGTTTCCCTTGGGCGTGAATCGCTGGGAATCGAGGAGCAAAAATGCCTAAGACATCGATGCGAAAGAGTGGAAGATTCGATCTCGATAAATGGTTGAAAAGGGCATCAAAACGCAGGCTGTCAGAAGCTACCGGGGGCTAGGACACCTAGTTGACCGGGGTCAACTAGGGTTTGCACCTGGTTGGTTCACGTGGACCAACCAGGAAAAACCCTTGAAAATAGTTTTATTAATTCATTTAAAAATAGTAAATGGCCGAATTAAATTTTGGTTATTAAATAAAAAATATTTATTATTTTATGTAGTATTTTATTCTGATTTTTAATTATTTTTATAAGGTATATTTTTACAAGTTGCTTTTTATAGCCTATATAGGTATAATATCTATATATTTTATTAATTGATTTTTATTTTGTGATTTCAATTTATTTATTTTTATTTATTATTTTATATAATTATAAAATACTTTTATACACATAAATATATTTTTGTTTTATTTTTCTGAAGTATTTTATGTACTTAATAAAATAAAAGTATGTATTGTATAAGTATAAATATAGGTCCTATACCTATGTATTGTATTTATAAGTATTTTAATTTTATGTCTCTTTTGGGTTTTTCTTCTGATTTTAATGTACATATATACTATAAATTATATTTACAAAATTATAAAAATATAAAATACAAAAATAATGAATAAATAATAAATTGAATATTTTAATCTGTACAAGTATACAATGAGGGTCCAAAACTCAACTTTCAAACCGTAGCTCCGCCAAATGCGAAACCACCGCCATTAAATAGCTTATTTTATACTATATACATTTAAAGGTGAGTTTGCTGCATTTGGAGTTTTCATTTGTGAGATACGGGTCTGGGAAGTTGGGATTCTGGAATTTTATTCAGACCATAACTTTTTATCTGTATATTAGATTTCAGTGAAATCAATTTTGTATTTTTCTTTATTAAATTATCTACAACTTTCATGTACAAAGGTTCTTTATTTGATGTATAAAAAGTGGAACCAAAAATAGGTCCCAAAATGAATAAAGAATAAATTAAAAAGTATAGGTATTTGATCTGTATTTTGACCCTTATCTCCCCCTACTTTATTCCTGGTCGACCTATTCATCAAGATGCCTAGGTCTCGGGGTTTCAGGTCATAAAATATTTACAATATTTTATTCTTTTTCTTTTCTTTTATTTATTCTATAATTTTGGCCTTAATTACAGTATTTTATACACTATTTACATGTACATGCATGAATGCTAATATGCTCTTTTTAATGCTATTTACACGCATTTGCTAGGGTTTTTTATGCCAGAATGATAGAATAAAGATGATGAAATGTGGATTCATGAGGTACCAGCCTCAGCAGCACCAGCAGCAGCAGCGCACATTCCACTCGGGCCAGCAGAGCCAGGCACCGTCCCATCAGCAGCAGCAGTATCGACATGGCCAGCAGGGCCAGCACAGAACCTCGTCCGCAAGTCAGCATCATCAAGCCCAACCCACCGAATTGGAGTCCCTCACCTTGGTGATCCAGACCCTGTCTGATAGGGTCCAACAAATTCAGAATGACTATCTGGATATGAGAACCGATCTGAATCGTGGATCTCGTACCCAGGATCAACAGATGGCGCCAAAGATCCCAATTCCCGCATGGGTTCAGGCCAACTCGAACAGATTAACTCAAGGCCAGAACCGACCTCGTGATCATGTATACTATTCAGATAATTCTTTATCTGAACATGAGATTATTTCGTATGATAATGTGAATCATATGTCCCTCAGGAGCAGAAGGACAGTGACCATACCTGATCGGGCACGTACACCGAAGGAAGGAGTTGCCAAGTCTCTACTTGAGCAGAACTTGGAGGAAGAAGAGGAGCAGCACCACCATCACCACCATCGGCAGAAGAAGAGGACTTCTGGGTCCTCGAAGCGACAAACCCGCATCAGCATAGAGTCTGACAAAATCAATGAAGAGCCCGCACCTCCATCTTAGGAGGACCATCCAGAAGTCGCGGAAGACGCATCACCGATTTTGCCACAGCATTTTCCTTTTAGTCAGAGTCAGAGTCCAAGTTTGTTTAAGAGTCCGAGTCTTGTACAGAACTCAGTTCTGGATTTTAATGAAAACATTTCAGTTTCAGAACATGAGTTAGAGTCAATAATCCCTTTTCCCTGAGTTCTTAACGATGGAAAGAAGAAAATGAAAAAAATCCAAAAAGATGACCCTGAAATGGCAGAGTTCTGCAACAAACACATCAAGGTCACAATCCCCTTTGACAAGTACGTGGAAATGACTCCTGCATTTCAGAAGTACCTTAAGGTGAGATGCACACCTACTAGGGTTATCAGGAAGACCAAAAGCCGTGTTGAGAAACACGTCCTGTCAGTATCCACGACTTGTGCAATAAAGAACTCGTTTCCAAGGAAACGAAGAGACATCGGTGCACACTATGTGGTGAGTCATGTTGATGACATCGCGTTTGCACGCACTCTCCTAGAAAACGGATCCTCAATTAATTTAATGCCTACAGCCCTCTATGAGCGGCTTAATCTCGAACCTCTTAGAAAATCTAGAGCCCTCATGCAATTTGCTGATAAATCAACCAAGAGGTCCCTAGGAGAATTGAGTAATGTTGTGATAAAAGTCGAGGGGCAGGAATACATGGTGGACTTCACTGTCCTAGATATGGAAACCCCTCGTAATTGGAGAGATTCCCAGATCATCTTAGGCAGGCCCTTCCTCAGAACAGCGGGGGCCTTGTTTGATTATAAGATCGGGAAGATCCAGTTCCAAACTCCAGGCGGAGATGAGGAACTTGAGATGAAGCAGACCAGATGGCAGAGATCGGATTCCGAATCCAGCACCGAGTACTCTTCATCCGAAGCAGACTGCAATCATGTAGACACAGTTGGGCCATGGAGACAGAACCCGGCCAACACCAATGAGTCCCTCCCCTTCGGAGATGATCCCGTGCATGAGTCAGTTTGTGAGGTCCTAAGAGATGAGTACAGCTCAGAACTTGCATCGCCCTACATCTTCGATGACTTAGAGGCCCAGCTGGGCCTGTCAGTCCTTCCCTTTTTAGGACAATCTGAAGATGAGGATGACGAGTCGGACGCGGCTTTTGCCGATTGCATGGAGACCTTTGACGATCCGACTCCAGAGCCGAATAACTTGGTGGCAGTAATAACAGAGAAAGATCCAGCAACTTCCAACACTGAACCAGATTCGATTGAGCTAGATTTCCTAGACAATCACACCATACCTGAGCTCAAACCTTTACCCACAACACTGAAATACGCTTTCCTTGCAGGTCAGAACAAGAAATTTCCGGTCATCATCATTTCGCGATTGACCGAGGAGCAGGAATCTCGCTTTCTAGAGATCCCAGAGAAAAACCGCAAGGCGATAGGCTGGAGCATTTCCGATATCCATGGGATAAATCTCGCTCTGTGTTAGCACCATATCTACTTGAAGAATGAAGCCAAACCCTCTCGTGAGATCCAACGTCGTTTAAATCCAAATTTATGAGAGGTAGTGAAGAAGGAGATAGAGAAATGGTGCAATACGGGTTTTATTTATCCCATCTCCGACTCTAAATGGGTGGCCCCGATCCATGTGGTCCTGAAAAAGTTAGGAATTCAGACGACCACCAACGAGGACGGAGAGGAGATCGTGACGCGAGTACCCACATCGTGGCGTGTATGTGTGGATTACAGATGCCTGAATGCTACGACAAAGAAGGATCATTTCCCCTACCATCATTGATCAGATCCTAGAGAGACTAGCGGGGAAAGAGTTCTTCTGTTTCTTAGATGGGTTCTCGGGCTACAATCAAGTAGCCATAGCTCCGGAGGACCAGGAAAAGACCACGTTCACATGCCCCTTTGGTACCTATGCTTTCAGGCGCATGCCCTTCGGGTTATTGATGAATCCACATTTCATCATCTTTATTCTATCATTTTGGCCTCAAAAATCCTAGTAAATGCGTGTAAATACCCTTAATTCTAGCATCTTAGCATTCATGCATGTGCATATAAATAGTGTATAAAATACTGTAATTAAAGCCAAAATTATAGAATAAATAAAAGAAAAGAAAAGAATAAAATATTTTGAATATTTTATGATCCAAAACCCTGAGACCTAGACATCGCGATGAATAGGTCGACAAGGAATAAAGTAGGGGGAGATAAGGGTCAGGATACCAATAAAAATACCTTTTATTTTATTCATTCTTTATTCATTTTGGGACCTATTTTTGGTTCCACTTTTTATACCTCAAATAAAGAAACTTTGTACATGAAAGTTATAGATAATTAAATAAAGAAAAATACAAAATTGATTTCACTCAAAAATAATGCACAGATAAAAAGTTATGGTCTGAATACAATTCCAAAATCCCAACTTCCCCAGACCTGTATCTCCTAAATAAAAACTCCAGATGCATCAAACTCACCTTTAATTGTATATAGTTTAAAATAAGTTATTTAATGGCGGTGGTTTTGCATTTGGCGGAGCTACGGTTTGAAAGTTGAGTTTTGGACTCTTATTGTATACTTGTACAGATTAAAATATTCAATTTATTATTTATTCATTATTTTTACCATTTTATATTTTTATAATTTTGTAAATATTATTTATAATAATATGTGTATTAAAATCAGAATAAAAACTCAAAGAAATCTCAAAATAAAATACTTGTATATAAAAGACATAGGTGAAATAACTATATAGATACCTGCAGAATTAACACTTTTATTTTATTAAGTGCATAAAACTTTTCATAAAAATAAAATAAAAATATATTTGAGTATAAAAAATATTCTATAAATTTATAAAATAATAAAAAAAATAAATTAATTAAAAACATAAAATAAAAATAAAATATATAGATGTATATACCTATATAGCCAAAAATAGCAACTTGTATTTTTATACCTCATAAAAATAATTAAAAATCATAATAAAATACCTTATAAAGTTATAAACATTTTTTATTTAATAATCTAAAATTAATTAAATCATTTACTTTTTTAAAATTAATTTCTAAATGTTTTTCTAGGGATTTTTCCTGGTTGGTCCACGTGGACCAACCAGGTGGCAGTCACAGTTGACCTCGGTCAACTGTCTGCCCTTGGCCCCTGTAGCTCTGTCAGACCTAGTTTTTGACCGCATTGGCGGATTTTTCTAGGTCTCCCCATGCATCCATTCATGATGCTCCTTCTGCAACTTTTGTTCCTCGTTGAATCTTCATTCACACCCCATCGATTTCTTGGGGAATGGATCAATGATTCTCCCGGTCCACCTCGATTTTTGGAGCTCGGTCGTCAACCCCATATAACGCACCTCCGACTTCGATTTGAATTTGAACCCCTCATTCCATAGGTTAGGCTCCCTTTTCGCGCCCCGTCGCTCGAGGGAGGCGACAGCTTCCTCGTGAGCACGTCAGGCCGGTCGAGCAACACCTGAGGCGGCTCCACCACCTCCGCCTATTGTCGTCGGTGAGGTACTTCTTCCCTCCGGTTTCCACCATCGAGGCAGCCCTATCCCCCTTGTATTTCTATTGCATTTCGTTCTCTTTAGTCCTAGGAATATTACGCCTCAAGAATCTTGTCTCATCGTCTACTGAATCGCATCACATGAACACCTCGCCGGAGTGCACCTCCGGCGAGTACCCCTTCTCGTCGCTTCACGCCTCGTTTCCATCGCCGTGGGGTCCAGGCAGTTTACCCTGGACCCTCTCACTCGCTTTTGCAGGTCCCAGTACTTTGAAGATCAGCTAGAGCTAGTTTTGATAGCTCGCCGGAGATTAGCAGAGCTCCAAGCTCCGCCGCCTCCTCGAGAGCACCTCGGCAGTCGCCGAGGACTTTTGAAGCATCCAGCACTTAGAAAAGACCCCCAGGAGCCTCCTCGGCCATTTTGGAGCTTGAACGCATCATCGGAGGCTGAGGTCGAGATCTAATTTCAGCAAAATTCCCAAAAATCACAAAAACATCATAAAATCATAAAAAGACCAAAAACATTTTGTTTCCTAATTTTGACTATTTTTCTCTATTTTTATAAATACCCTTTTACCCTCTTTTTTTAGTTTGTGTATATTCAATTTATAAAAAATATAAAAAAATATAAAATATAAAAAGAAAATATAAAATCAGAAAATTAAAAATAAAAATACAAAAATATAAAATTGAAAATTAAATAAAAAAATATTTAAAAATTAAAAACCCACAAAAACATAGCATACTTGTAGACACTTGATCACATCACATTTTTAGCACTTTGTTTGATCTATCCTGCTTGCTCCCTGAGTTCGACACTCTACATACTTGCACTATACACATTATTGTAGAGTTAAAAATAAATTTGACTCCACATTTGTTTCTCATTGTTTGATTAATACTGTTGTGGGTTCATTGTTGACTAATACGGGTTTAGTGAGTGGTCGTCGCAGCGACTCTTGTCTCCACCTTGTGTAAGATATTTAGACCCTTGCCAAACCCGTGCTATCAGTTATGCAATGCTCCAGGTACTTTCCAAAGGTGTATGATTGCTGTATTCGCCGAAATGGTCGGCGAATTCCTGGAAGTCTTCATGGACGACTTCTCGGTCCACGACGATTCCTTCGATTCCTGCCTTAGGAATCTGGACCGAGTCCTCAAACACTGTTGTGAGGTCAATCTGGTGCTCTCCTGGGAGAAAAGTCACTTCATGGTGACGGAGGGCATTGTGTTGGGGCACGCCATCTCCAAGAGAGGAATGGAGGTTGACCCTGGCAAGGTGGATGTGATCAGACGACTCCAGCCACCAACCAACATCAAGCAGTTGCGATCGTTCCTCGGGCATGTCGGATTTTATCGGAGATTCATCAAGGATTTTTCTAAGATTGCCCGACCGCTAACTGAGCTTTTAGGAAAAGACATGGAGTTTGTTGTTGATTACAAATGTCTTGAGGCCGTTAAGCTATTACAAGGAATGATAATGGACGTCCCGATCCTACAAGCCCCAGATTGGTCTCTATCTTTTGAGATCATGACGGACGCCTCAGATTTTGCTGTTGGGGCTGTGTTAGGACAAAGAAGGGATGGCATCCCGTTTGCAATACACTACGCAAAGTGTTGGATACCGCTCAGCGTAACTATACAGTTACAAAAAAGGAGATGCTTGCGGTAGTGTTTGCCTTGGACAAGTTCAGATCTCATTTAATTGGATCCAAGGTAATCGTGTTCACTGACCACACGACGTTATGATACCTGATGGAGAAGAAGGACGTGAAGGCACGTCTTCTTTGGTGGATCTTGCTTATCCAGGAGTTTGATTTGGACATCCGCGATAAACCTGGAAAGAAGAACGTAGTAGCTGATCATCTATCTCGTCTCGAAGATATCAATACTTCCGAGGATTCACCAATTCGAGACTCCTTCCCTGACGAGTCGATTTTTGTTGTCGAGTCACTCCCATGGTATGCCAACATCGTGAACTATCTTTTCTCCAAGAAGGTTCCCAAAGATTGGCCTAAGAGTCACATCGACCGACTGAAGTCGGATGCTAGACACTACCATTGGGAGGATCCGATCCTTTTCTTTGAAGGGCCGGATTGTGTCTGGAGACGGTGTATTCCTCAGGAGGAATACCAGAGTGTCCTTTATTTACGCCACAGCTTAGAGGCAGGAGGACACCACTCGAAGAAGAGGACCTCGTGGAAGGTACTTCAGTGTCGCTTTTACTGGCCGAATCTGTTTCGCGATGCCATCACCTTTGCGAAGTCGTGTCCAGTATGTCAGAGAATGGGAGGAACCGTTGGTTCCAAAGATGAGATGCTGATGCAGCCTATCATCATTTGTGATGTCTTTGATGCCTGTGGCATCGATTTCATGGGCCCATTCCCTGTGAGCCATGGATTCGAGTACATCCTTCTTGCGGTAGACTACCTGTCAAGGTGGGTGGAGGCTATCCCAACCCGAGCCGCAGACAGCAGGTTTGTTTGTACATTCATCAGAGATCATATCATCTCTAGGTTCGGGATCCCCAAAATGATGATATCAGATGGGGGTAGCCACTTTGTGAACCGGGAGGTGAAGAAACTTCTGAAGGACTATGACATCGAACACCATGTCGTTAGTCCTTACCACCCACAGACTAATGGTATGGTTGAGGTGTCGAATAAGGAGGTGAAGACTATATTGCAAAAGCTCATCCGCCCAGACAGGAAGGACTGGTCTCAGATCTTGGATCATGTCTTATGGGCATATAAGACAGCTTACAAGACACCGTTAGGAACCTCCCCATTCCGAATGGTATTCAGAAAGCCGTGCCATTTGCCTACAGAACTAGTGCATAAATCAGAATGGGCAATCAAGAAGGTCAGTTGGAACACACACCTTGGGCATGAGTAGAGAGATATGGATCTGAATGAGCTTGTGGAAGTCAGAAACCGCGCATATGACAACAGTTTGGTGTACAAGGACAAGGTTAAGCATTGGCACGATAGATATATCAAACGAAAGACCATTGTTCCTGGACAGGAGGTATGGTTGTTTAATGCTAGGCTGAAGATCTTCCAAGGCAAGTTGAAGTCCAAGTGGACAGGCCCATTTGTCATCCGTATGGTGCATGATAGTGGATGTGTCGAGATCTCAGACCTCGCAGATGATGCACTGACATTTCTTGTGAATGGACAACTGTTGAAGCACTTCGTCGAATCCAATGAGTAGTTAGTCCATGTTAAGGAGATTGTAATCATGCGCGAGACAGATTCAGTAGATACACCTCGAGCCACGCCTGAGACCTTGCAGCAGTAAGCTCTGGCCATCAACAACATCTTGAAAGATTCAGTCCACGATCTTTGTATATATCCATCATTCTTTGCACATTCTGCCCCCTTCCTCCCGCGACTCTAGTAACTCATCCTAGCTTCATCTATCTCTATCTTGGACCATACTTAGAATTACCAGATCCTATGTATAGGGGGGATAAGTCACCTGAGTTTGTCCGTTGTACATCCTCCAGATCACATTGGTCTTCATACTCACTCCAGTCCTATACTTAGGCTGACTTGAGCCTAAGTATAGGGGGGACCGATGATCGCCTTGTATATATTCATCCACTTTTCTTGACCTCGTCTGCCCCATTTTTTGACCTTCTTCTACACTTAGGCTGCCAGAATCTAAGTATAGGGGGGCAGGACGACTTCTTTACATTTTTGCTCTTTTTGGTTCTCTTATGCTTAGCACGAGCTATGTCTTTTTCCTCGTTTTTCATGCTCTGAGGACATAGCACACGCTAAGTATAGGGGGCGTGTATATATTACATATATACTTTACCCATAGCTCGTACTTTCGCGTATTTTCACGTATTTTTTTATATATTTTGCAATAATTACGGGTGGGTAAAAATTGAAAAAAAATTGTATACTTGTTGTATAATACTTGTAACTTTTGTAAAAATTAAAAAATGTATACTTGTATATTGTATAACACTTGTATAATCTGTATAATACTTATAAACTCTTGTAAATTGTTGTAACATAGAGGTATACCAAAGTTTTGAAAAACAAAAAAAACAAAGCACAAAAAAACACAAAAAAATTAGGCTTCTTATTTATTCTTGCATATCATCCTTACAAAAAAGAGAGTCTTGCATTCCATTCATCTACATAGCATGTCATCTACATCTCATATGCATATCTTGCATATGCAAGGTGAAAATCTAGTGGGTTCTGAACCAAGTTATGAGTAGATATCGAGGATGGTCTTGATTTGACCTTAATCCACCTAATTTCAGAGGAACCTTATAAGAGCTGGAATTAAGATTTCTCAGGTCAAGTGACTTAATTCTTTGAGTCCGCAAGTCTATGTTCACATGTCATCTTGATTAGTCTAAGTAGAATATCTCGTACACACACACACACACGATTCTTTTAGATAATGACCTAACTTGGACAAGCACAATGAACATAGCTCTTCATTAATGAGGTGGTGAGGAGGTAGAATCCTTTAGCTTGGAGTAGCACACGGGTGGAAACATCCGTCCTCCCCTAGGGAGGGTAGCGCATCTCAACCTAGTCTGGTAGTGTTGACGTCTAAGGATGGGACGATGTGGGTTGTAATAATGCTTCAAAAGAGGGATAGTCTACTGGCTCAAGAGGAAAAACTCCTGATGTACATGTTGCATCTTGTATATAGTTCAAAAAAAGAGAGAAAAAAAAGAAAAAAAAATGCAAACTCCAAAAAAATCAGACAGGTCCAAGTGAAAATAAAATACCTGTCGGAGTATGTATATTAGCCAAGAAATGCAGCTGGATGACTTGGCTACACTGGTCAGGCATCCCGGGATAGGTAGCTACACTAGTACCGTCCATTCTTCTCTCTACCCCTCCTCTTGAGATGGTCGTACTTGAACTTAGAAGGGAATACCCCGCTCCTCGAGGAAAGAGTTACTTGACCGGGTTACTTGAGTTACCTTGTTAGAGGAGGCTGCTTCTTAGCCATTTCTGATGTGGAGAGTTACATTTCACTTACACAGTACAAGTAAGAATCATAGTCATCAGAAATTTGCGTCTGAGTATTTGTTCTGACCTGACTATTGAGGAGTCTTGAATAGAAGACTTGTGGAACTTGAAGTCTGTTAGGTCTTAAGTTCAGATCCCAATAAGGTTCCGCCATATAATTAATCCAAAGGTCGAGTCAAGCTCCATTTTCAACTTTTTTTCATGACCTTGGTATGGAACCTAAAATCATTTTACTCTTGCATTTCATTTTAGTTGCTCAGGGATGAGCAAGGTTTAAGTATAGGGGGTTGATGAATCTGTTATTCATCACTCGAAAAGTCGAAAATAGAGCTTTGTTCCCGAGTAAATAGCAGCATATTTCAACTTATCTTGCAAAATTAGCATTCATGCATGCAAGCATAATATCTACATTTTAGCATTCATATTTGCATTAAATAAGAAGCCAAATTCACTTGTAAATATTCACCTGTATATTAGTTGAAAATACCCTATTTGTATATATTTTATACTAACTCCAAATTCAACAAAACCAACTCTATTGTGTACATATGACTAACACTAATAAAAGAAAAATATCAAAAAAATTCTAACTTGTAAAATTACCCAATAAAACCCCAAACCCAATTGAAGACCTTAGACCTTAAAATGCACATATCTCTCTCATACAACCTCCGAATTAGGTCTACTCACTTTTAAAGTGATATACATTCAAAGACCTTCGAACCAAGACCAATTTTATTAAAATCGGAGCTCGTATGCAAAACTTGGATTTTGGCCCCTTTTGTATATTGTACATATTGACCGTTTTACCCCTGTATTTTATCCTTTTATTTTCTTCATTATTAAATATCCAAAAAATTAGATTAATTTGTAAATATTCTTCTCATATTTTTTCTATTTTTATTTTGATTTTTCTCTTATTGAAAAATGACAAAAAATGACAAAAGATAAAATGCGGTATTTTATATCTATAAGGTATCACCTAAAACTACATTTTTTACAGATGATTTCCTTTGATTTTTGGACCTTCACAAAAGTTGTATATCTCGTCGAGATGAGCAACTTTTGTGTTGATCACTTTTTGATCTAACCTCTTTTATTATTTCTTTTTGATTTATCTTTGCATTTAGCTTTAGATTTTTCTGAGAGCGACACGTGGTGGCTCCGGAAGCCGCCACGTGTCAACCCCATGGTTTTTGCTACTAATTAAATAAACGCCACATGGTCGCATCTGAGCGCGCCATGTGGTGCCATCTCATCCCCCATCTACCCATTCCACCCCACTCTCCCTTGACTTGAGGAAGAGAGAACTTCGACACCTCCAACTTCTACCCCATCTCCTCCACCTTCTCCATCTCTTCTCCAACCACCTCCTCCTCCTCTTTATATCCTCTCCATCTCCCACATTCATCCCCATCCACCATAACAGCGAGGGAGAGGAGAGCTCCTATCGAACTTAGGTGACAGCTAGGGAGTTTTATAGTTGAGCGATGACCCACCTTCTTCGCAGGCGAGATCCGGTGATCTCATCACTGTCGTAGCCACCTAACTGGAGCTAATAAGCTCACCCTAGCCGCGGCTTTGAGCAACGATCACGGTCGAGCCTTGCCTCAGCCATTTCCAGGCATCCGACTCCATCTCCAGGTAACTTCTTCTTCTTCCTCTTCTACACCCCCTCTCTCTCTCTCCTCGATTCAGCCTCTTCCAACCACAGAATCACCAAACAAACCGCACTATCACAGATAAATCACACTTTGCAAACGCAATGGTGATTTTTATTGAATTTTTCGGAGAACTTTGATCAATCAATTAATCGAAAATTTAACCCCATTAAATAAATGCATGTGAAACAGGGGATTTGGTGAAATCCCTTGTTTTTGCACCACGTCTTCTTCTCCCTCTCTCTTCTTCTCCTTCCTCTCCTTCACGCCCCATCAGCTCATCCACCTTCACCGTCGATGTTACCTCTGCCCCGACGACCCTTGGCCGTGTGTCGGCCAAACTAGCGACGGCCTCCGCGTAGCGCCCAGCTCCTCGACGACGCAGCCACCTGCGGCCAACCTCCAACCCCGCGCACCACACCACTTCCATCTTCATCTGCACACACCTCCAGTGGGTGCGCCGCCCGCCACCACGCGTCACTGCTCCAACCGTCCATCTCCCAGCACCGCGCAACCGCCCGACCGTGCCCTGCGGCCTTGCCACCGCCGCGACCTCACCACGCAAGCCACATGCGCGGCACTCCAACGCCAGCCCGTGAGCGCCCTCCACCTCCGCGCCGGCTCCGCTCAACCGCGACCCTCCAGCCACAGCCGCGGTCTCCCCTCGCGCTCCGCCTAAGCGCACGGCGAGCGCGTCCAGCCCCTCGGCGAGCTCCACCTGCAGTGCCCCCTCCAACGCCGGCCGCCTCCTCGCGAGCGCAAGCCCCAGCCGCGCCATCGACTTCCTCGTCCGCCTCTGCTCGCCGACTCCAACCGCCCGTCCATCTCCTTTCGTGGCCGGTCGAAGAAGCTCCAAGCTCCCCTGTTTCAAACTTTCAAGCCACAAAACAAGGGAGATTTATCGCATAATAAAGACAAATGGTGATTTGCAAAGGGGACACTTGACACCCATTGCAAGTTATCAAGGAAACTTTCACTTTCCGATAATTTCATTCAAGTCCCAGTATTGCATCCATAGCACTTGTCATTTATTTCTTTGCACTCATACCCCAGAATTTGCACGTGTATTTTGTTGTCATTTTGTCATCCATTTTTAATTCCGAAAATTGCATTGTGTAGCTTAACTTGTTCTTTTCGTATGTGATACTTGTTTAATTTTTGTGACATCAGGGAATTTTATTATTATTAAATTGGTGAAATTTTGTCATATTTTGCCCATTTATGCCTCTGAATTGATATTAATTTCTCTGTAACTCCAAAAATCCCCAAAAGTTCATATTAGGCTAAGGATACTTAGATTTATATTGTGCCCAAAAATCATCTCATTTGCATGCATCTCGAGGACTAAATAAATCATTTAGTGATTTGCTTAATTAATTTTTAATAGGTCCATTTCACATAGAAATTTAGGTTAATTAGTTTTCCTAGATTCTTCACACTTAGATCTATCTAGGATAATTTTTATATCTGAAAATAGTGTGATTTGGTATTTATTAAAATTAAATTAGTCAAAATTACCTTGCATTCCTTTTAAATTCATAGTTAATTCATCCAATGTCAGAACATTCTAAAAATATTAGGGTAGCTTAATTTCATCATATTTCATCATCTGGCCAAGTTTCATCATTTTTGGACTTAACTTGATCACTTATCTGAATTAACGTTTAAACTAGCCTGATTGTGCATGTGTCTTGCATAAAATATACTAAAAAGACCAAAAATATCATCCCCTGAAAATCAAACATTGGAGTTTGCTAAAAATTTACCTAAGGAGACAGCTTCCTCCCTGAGTTCAACCTTGGACTTCCAAACAAGTAAAAAATTGCCACATCTAATTAACTTGACATTAATTGGAAGTGGTTTTTAATCTGCTCTCATTATCCGACTGCAACGAACATTCTTAATTAATTTGAACATTAATTTGATTGAATTAAGAAGGGTAGTGGGACGCTCATCAAGGGTGTACGAGGTGTTATAGGAATGAACAGAGTAGCACGCGAAGGTGAGAGCTCCAAGGCGGAGCTCGGTGGATGGTCGGAGAAGCGTGAAGAAGAAAGGAGAAGCGGAATAAATTCCGAGAAAAATTGAGAGGGAGAATATGGAGATCAGAGAGGACAATGGAGGATGCTACCTGGGGCTAGAAGCTCGGAGAGGAGCTCCTAGTCTGTGCTCGAGGGTCGGCAGCTAGCCCGAGCTTGTGCAGCTCGTCGACGAGGCTGCGTCATGGCGGCTACACCGTGGATCTCGCCGGAGAAGATAGCACAGTCGTCGCTAAATTTCTCTCCTAATTGCTGTCACCAACAGGAGGATAGGAGCTCGAGGTATCTCTCTGCAGGGGTGGATGCGGTGGAAAGTTGCCGGTGGTGGAGCATTTAAAGGGAGAAGGTGGAGGTGCAGGTGATAGGGCGACGAGGTTCGTGGAGCGACATGGGCGAGTTTCATGGAGGTCGTGGAGGTCGGCGAGGATGAGGGAGGTATGGGCGACGTCGTGGAGGTGATAGAGGGCGGAGAAGGTGACTGGAGTGGAGCCGGAAATAGAAAGGGGGTGGAGCCGTCGCAAGGTGGGAGACATGGGCGAGGCTCCTTCGGGAGGTAGATGATGACTTCTCAGCCATTGGATATAGTGATCCAACAACTAGGACGTGGGCGTGAGGAAGCGCCTAGGATTAGATCGGAGCGGTGCGATCGGAGGGACGTGATGTAGCCACGTGGAAACATGGGAGCGTGGTGCTGAAAAACGGCGGAGATCAGCTCTGGCGTGGAATCGAAGCGTTGTGATTGAGCGAGAGTGAGCAGGTGAGATCTAATCATCAAGGCAAAGATCTAGTGGCCATGAGCGTGCCACGTGGAGTGCTATGGTTGAGGCGGGCGTTAACGGTAGAGATGAAGTCTGGGGGAAAGATCGGATGGCTGTGGTGAGTTGCGGAATGGAGGGCCCAGATCTGGAGAGAGGTTGAATGATCAGACGGCTCAGAGAAAGGGGTGTGTGGCGGTCAATGGAGTGGGATGCGTGGCGCAACCAGAGGGTGCCACGTGGCCCAATCTGGTTAGCTAAAAGAGAATGTGAGATAAGAGTAAGAAGATAGCCAAATTTGGAAAAACTCAAAACATGAAAGTTGTAGATCTCGCTGAGATCTACAAGTTTCATGTTTATTAAAAATGGAAATGAGGTCAACTAAAGTAATAAAATACAAGGATATAAATATGCATACATATAGTGTACAATGGGGTCCCAAAATCCAAGTTTTGCATACGAGCTCTGATTAAAATGAAACTGGTCTCATTTTGAAGGTCTCTGAATGTGTATTAATTTAAAAGTGAGTAGACCTAGATCGGAGGTTGTATGAGAGAGATATGTACATTCTAAGGTCCAAGGTCTCTAACTTGATTTGGGGTTTTATTGGGCAATTATTCAAGTCTGCAATTTTTGGTATTTTTCTTGTATTATTGTTAGTAATATATACACTATGGAGTTGATTTTATTGGATTTGGAGTTAGTATAAAATATATACATATGAGTGAATTTTACAAGTAAATTGGGATTCTCATTTAATACAGATGGAAATGCTAAGATGCAAATGTTATCAATGCATGCAAAATGCTAATTATGCAATTTTTGTGGAAATATGCTCCTAATTACTTGGGAATGAGGCTTTATTTCCAACTTTAAGAGTGATGAATCACAGATTCATCAACCCCCTACATACTTAAACCTTGCTCATCCCCAAGCAACTAAAATGAAATGCAAGAGTGAAATGATTTTGGATTCCATACCAAGGTCATGAACAAAAGTTGAAAATGGAGCATGACTCAACCTTTGGATTAAGTGTGTAGCAGAACCTCATTGGGACTTGAACTTAAGACCTAACAGACTTCAAGTTTCACAAATCTTCTATTCAAGACGCCTTAATAGTCAGGTCAGAAGAAATCCTCAAACACAAATTTATGATGACTATGATTCTTACTTGTACTGTGTAAGTGTAAAATAGCTCTCCACATCAGAAATGGCTAAGAACCAGCCTCCTCTAACAATGTAACTCTAATTACCTGGTCCAGTAACTCTTTCCTCAAGGAGTGGGATATTCCCTTCTAAGTTCAAGTGCGACCAGCTCAAGAGGATGGGGTGGAGAAAAGAATGGACGGTAGCCAGTGTAGCTACCTATCTCGGGATGCCTGACCAGTGTAGCCAAGTCATCCAGCTGCAGACTTCTTGCTACTGTACATACTCCGACAGGTATTTTATTTTCACTTTATCCTATCTTTTTTTTGAGTTTTTGCATTTTTTTCGAACTATATACGAGGTGCAGCATGTACATCAGGCGTTTTTCCTCTTGAGCCAATAGACTATCCCTCTTTTGAAGCATTATTGCAACCCATAGTGTCACGTCTTTAGACGTCAACACTACCAGACTTGGTTGAGATGCACTACCCTCCCTAGAGGAGGATGGATGTTTCTACCCGTGTGCTACTCCAAGCTAAAGGATTCTACCTCCTCACCACCTCATTAATGAAGAGCTACGTGCATGGTGCTTGTCCAAGTTAGGTCATTATCTAAAAGAATCATGCGTGCGCACGAGATATTCTACTTAGACTAATCAAGATGACATGTGAACATAGACTTGCGGACTCAAAGAATTAAGTCACTTGACCTGAGAAATCTTAACTCCAGTTCCTATGAGGTTCCTATGAAATTAGGTAGATTAAGGTCAGATCAAGTCCCTCCTCAACATCTACTCATAACTTGGTTCAGAACCCACTAGCTTTTCACTTTGCATATGCAAGATATGCAGATGAGGTGCAGATGGCATGCCATGTAGATGAATGCAAGACTCTTTATTTCCTTTTTGAATGCAGGTATGATATGCAAGAGTAAATAAGAAGCTTTTTTGTTGTTTTTGTGTTTTTTTTCAAAAATTTGGTACACCTCCTATTTTATAATAATTTACAAGAGTATTATACAAGTGTTATACAATATATAAGTATACATGTATTTTACAAAAAAAATTCTCCATTTTTACCCACCCCGTAATTATTGTATAATATGTACAAAAATACGCGAAAGTACGAGCTATGGGTAAAGTATATATGTAGTATATACACCCCCCTCTACTTAGCATGTGATATGTCCTCAGAGCACGAACAACGAGGAAGAAGACATAGCTCATGCTAAGCGTAGGAGAGAAAAATGAATAAAAAAGTATAGAAGTCATCCCGCCCCCCTATACTTAGGCTCTGGCAGCCTAAGTGTAGAAGAGAATCAAAAACGGGGTGGACGAGGTCAAGAGGGGAAGTGGATGAGTACAAATACATGATGGGCATCGGTCCCCCTATACTTAGGCTCAGGTCGACCTAAGTATAAGACAGGAGTGAGTATAAGGACCGATGAGATCTGGAGGATGTACAGTGAATAGACTCAGGTGACTCTCCCCCTCCCCCCCTTATACTTAGGATCTGGTCATCCTATATATAGTCGTAGATGAAATATATGAAGCTGGGGCAAGTGATTAGAGTCGCGGGAGGGAGAGGAGAATATACAGGAATGGTTGGTATATACAAGGATCGTGGTCTGAATCTTTCTAGATGCTGCTGATGGCGAGATCTCACTGTTGCATGGTCTCATGCGCGGCTCTATGTGTATTTGCTGAGTTTGTCTCACACATGAATACAATCTCCTCAACATGGACTAATTGTTCATTGGGTTCGACGAAGTGCTTCAGCAGTTGTCCATTGACTAGGAATGTTTGTGCTTCATCTGTGAGATCTGAGATCTCAAAACATCCATTATCATGCACAACACAGACTATGAATGGGCCCGTCCACTTGGATTCCAGCTTGCGTTGGAAAACCTTCAGCCTTGCATTGAACAACCATACCTTCTGTCCAGGAACAAAGGTCTTTCGTCAGATATATCTATCATGCCAATTCTTTACTTTGTCCTTGTACACCAAACTGTTGCCGTATGCTCGGTTTCTGACTTCCACAAGCTCATTCAGATCCATCTCTCTCTCTCCCTGTTTCTGCCCTAGGTGTGTGTTCCAATTGACCTTCTTGATTGCCCATTCTGATTTATACAATAATTCTGCGGGCAAATGGCACAGCTTCCTAAATATCATCCTGAATGGGAGGTTCCTAACAGTGTCTTGTAAGCTGTCCTATAAGCCCATAGGACTTGATCCAAGATCTGAGACCAGTCCTTCCTGTCTGAGCGGACAAGCTTCTGCAATATGGTTTTCACCTCCCTATTCAACACCTCAGTCATGCCATTGGTCTGTAGGTGGTAAGGACTAGCAACACGGTGTTCGATGTCGTAGTCCTTCAAGAGCTTCCTTACATCTATGTTAACGAAGTGTCTACCCCCATCTGATATCAATACTTTGGGGATCCCGAACCTAGAGATGATGTGATCTCTAATGAATTTACAAGAAGTCTTGCTGTCTACGGCTCGGGTTGGGATAGCCTCCACCCACCTTGACAGATAGTCCACCGCCAGAAGGATGTATTTGAATCCGTGGCTGACAAGGAATGGGCCCATTAAGTCAATGCCCTAGGCATCAAAGACATCACAAATGATGACAGGCTGCATTGGCATCTCATCCTTGGAACCAACAGTTCCTCCCATTCGCTTGCATACTAGGCATGACTTAGCCAACGTAATCGCATCGCGAAACAGAGTCGGCCAGTATAAGCCACACTGAAGCACCTTCCATGCGGTCCTCTTCCCGGAGTGGTGTCCTCCTACCTCTATACTATGGCATAAAGTAAGGACACTCTGATATTCCTCCTTAGGAATACACTGTCTCCAGAAACAATCCGGTCCTTCAAAGAAAAGGATCAGATCCTCCCAATGGTAATGTCTCGAATCCGGCTTCAGTCGGTCTATGTGGCTCTTGGGCCAATCTTTGGGAACTTTCTTGGAGACAAGATAGTTCATGATATTGGCGTACTATGGGAGTGAGTCGACAACAAAAATTGACTCGTCAGGGAAGGAGTCTCGAATCGGCTTATCATCAAAAGCATTAAGATCCTCGAGACGGGAGAGGTGATCAGCTACTATGTTCTTCTTTACAAGTTTATCACGAATGTCCAAATCAAACTCCTGGATAAGCAGAATCCATCTAAGAAGATGCGCCTTCGTGTCCTTCTTTTCCATTAAGTATCGTAGAGATGTAAGGTCAGTGAACACAATCACCTTGGATCCAATTAAGTGAGATCTGAACTTATCCAAGGCGAACACTATCGCAAGCATCTTCTTTTCTGTAACTATATAGTTATGCTGAGCAGTATCAAGCACTTTGCTTGCGTAGTGTATGGAGAACATGATGCCATCCCTCCTTTGTCCTAACACAGCCCCAACAACAAAATCTGATGCGCCCGTCATGATCTCGAAAGGAAGAGACCAATCTGGGGCTTGTAGTATCGGGGCATCCATGATCATCCTTTGTAATTGCTTAAAGGCTTCAAGATATTTGTGATCAATAATGAACTCCATGCCTAAAAGCTTAGTTAGTTGTCGGGCAATCTTAGAGCAATCCTTGATAAATCTTCGATAAAAACCAACATGCCCGAGGAAGGACCGCAACTATTTGATGTTGGTTGGTGGCTGGAGTCGTCTGACAACGTCCACCTTGGCAGGGTCAACCTCCATTCCTCTCTTGGAGATGACGTACCCGAACACAATACCCTCCGTCACCATGAAGTGATTTTTCTCCCAGGAGAGCACCAGATTGACCTTACAACTTCTCTTGAGGACTCGGTCCAAATTCCTAAGACATGAATCGAAGGAATCGTCGTGGACGAGAAGTCATCCATGAAGACTTCCAGGAATTCTTCGACCATTTCGGCGAATACAACAATCATACACCTTTAAAAAGTACCAGGAGCATTGCATAACCCAAAGGGCATGCGTCTGAAAGCATAGGTACCAAAGGAGCATGTAAACATGGTTTTCTTCTGGTCCTCAGGAGCTATAGCTACTTGATTGTAGCCTGAGAACCCGTCTAAAAAGGAGAAGAATTCTTTCCCCGCTAATCTTTCTAAGATATTATCAATGAACGGTAAGGGAAAATGATCCTTCTTCGTCACGGCATTCAGGCGTATGTAATCCACACAGACGCGCCATGACATGAGTACTCGTGTCACGATCTCCTCTTCGTCATCATTGGTGGTCGTCTGAATTCCCGACTTTTTTGGGACAACATGGATTGGAGCCACCCATTTGGAGTCGGAGAGGGGATATATAAAACTCACGTCGCACCATTTCTCTATCTCCTTCTTCACTACCTCTCGTAAATTTGGATTCAACGGATGTTGGAATTCACGAGAGGGTTTAGCCTCATTCTCTAAGTAGATATGGCGCGAACACAGAGCGGGATTTATCCCTTGGAGATCGGAGACGCTCCAGCCTATTGCCTTGCGTTTTTCTCTAGGATCTCTAGCAAGCGAGATTCCTGCCCCTCGGTCAATCGCGAGCTGATGATGACCAGATATTTCTTCTCTTATCCCACAAGGAAGACGTATTTTAGTGTTGTGGGTAAAGGTTTGAGCTCAAGTAAGGTGTGATCATCAAGGAAGTCTAGCCCAATCGAATCTGGCTTTGTGCTGGTAGTGGCTGGATCTGTCCTAGAAATTGCTGCCACCAACTCATTCGGCTCTGGAGTTGGATCATCAAAGGTTTCCAAGCAATCAGCAAAAGCCACGTCCGACTCATCATCCTCATCTTCTGATTGTTCTAAAGAGGGAAGGACCGACAGGCCCAGCTGGGCCTCTAAGTCATCGAAGATGTAGGGGGATGCACATTCTGCGTTATACTTGTTCCTAAGGATCTTGCAAACTGACTCATGCACAAGATCTTCTCCGGAGGAGAGGGACTCATCGGTGCTAGCTGGGTTCTGTCTCCATGGCCCAATGGTGTCTACATGAATACAATCTACTTCAGACGAAGAGTACTCGGTGCTGGATTCTGAATCTGGCCTCTGCCACTTGGTCTGCTTCATCTCAAGTTCCTCATCTTCGCCTGGAGTTTGGAATTGGATCTTCCCGATCTTGTAGTCAAATAAGGCACTATTGTTTTGAGGAAGGGCCTTCCTAATATGATCTGGGAATCTCTCCAATTTCGAGGGGTCTCCATATCAAGGACTGTAAAGTCCACCATGTACTCTTGACCCTCGACTTTGATGACAACGTTCCTCAATTCTCCTTGGAACCTCTTGGTTGATTTATCTGCAAACTGAAGTAAGGCTCTAGATTTCCTAAGAGGTCCGAGATTAAGCCGCTCATAGAGGGCTGTAGGCATCAAGTTAATTGAAGATCCATTGTCAAGGAGAGTGTGTGCAAACACAGTGTCATCTGCATGACTCACCTCATAATGTGCACACATTTCTCTTCATTTCCTTCCTCGGAAATGCATTCTTAATTGCGCAAGTAGTGGCTACTGACAAAATGTGTTTCTCAACACGACTTTTGGTCTTCCTGCTGGCCCTGGTAGGTGTGCATCTCACCTTAATGTACTTATGGAATGCATGTGTCATGTCCACATACTTATCAAAAGGGATTGTGACCTTGATGTACTTGTTACATAATTCTGCCATCTCAGGGTCATGTTTTTGTATTTTTTTACTTTTCTTCTTTCCACCCTTAAGAGCTCGGGGGAAAGGGATTATTGATGCTAACTCAGATTCCAAAACTGAAAGATTTTCATTGAAACGAGGAACTGAGTTCTCTACAGGACTCTGACACTGATACTGACTCTGATTATGACTCTGACTAAAAGAAAATTTCTGCTGTGAAACCGATGATGTATCTTCTGCGACTGTTGGGACATCTTCCTCAGATGGAGGTATGGGCTCTTCATCGGTCTCATCGGACTCACTGCTGGTGCGGTTCTCCTTCTTCTTCGAGGACTAGAAAGTCTTCTTCTTCTGCCGGTGGTGATGGTGCAGCTCCTCTGCCTCCAAGTTCTCCTCGTTTAGAGACTTGGCGGCGTCTTCCTCCGGTGCCCGTGCCCGATCAGGTATGATCACGGTCCTTCCGCTCCTGAGGGACATATGATTTACATTATCGTATGAAAGGATCTCATGTTCAGTTAAAGAGTTATCTGAATAGTATACATGATCTCGTGGTCGGTTCTGGCCTTGATTCATGCTATTTGGGTTGGCCTAAACTTGGGCGGGAATTGGGGTCTTTGGCACCATCTGTTGATCTTGGGTACGAGAAACTCAAATTAAATCCGTTCTCATATCCAGGTAGTCATTCTAAATCTGTTGGACCCTATCAGGGACTCCAATTCGCTTATGGGCTGGACTTGCTGCTGCTGACTCGAGGATGAGTTCCTATATTGGCCTTGCTGGTCATGCCGGTACTGCTGCTGATGGGAAGCTGGTAGAGGGCCCTGCTGGCCTGAGTGGAACGTGCGTTGCTGCTGGTGCGGCTGAGGCTGGTACCCTTGTCCGGGCCGGGACTGTATGAAGCGTGGTGCGGGGACGGAGATGGTTTCCTGGTAAGCTAGGGAAGGTCGGTGTGGCTGACCGTTGCCTATCCTCGACTGTCTGCCGACGGGATCATGGCTGTACCACAACCCGTTGATCTCGAACACCTGCGGAGGCTCCTCGTATCCTGTCTCCACTTGTGGGGGTGCGTGCTGCTCCTATTGAGTGTATGTCTGCTCCTCTACTGATGAATACTCATTCATCACTCTTTATTCTTTTATTTTAACTAATTATCTTGGCAAAATACCATGTAGATAGTTGTAAATACAATATATTACCATTAGGCATGCTTTTGTTAAATATCAATAATTAGCATGTATTTGTGCAAAAATAAAAGAATAAAGAATAAAAGAAAAAGAAGGAGATATTTAGAATAAATATCGATTGACCTAATCCCAAGGAGGGCCAAGCATTGGCCTGACTGCCAAATAAAACAAGTAGAGAGAGATAGGGCCATTCAACCTTGTATATATTCCTTCTTTTATGTATATATTTTATTTTTCACAAAAATAAAATAAAAATGTGTTTTATTACCTTGTACATATTTCTAAAAATAAAACAAAAATGAGAAAAATAAAATAAAAACAAAAACAAAATGATTTCTATCTCAACTTGTACATAATACATGTATATATGTATCATACATTTATTTATTTCACTTTTGTAAATAAACAATAAAAATAAAATATAAATTATTTTATACTCTAAATTTTATGTTGTAAATAAATAAAATATAAAATTGGGGTATTTGTACAAAAAATAAGAAAATAAAAATAATAATATAAAATACATAGGTATTTTATACTTGTATATAATATAATACAATATAATATATATACCTTAATTTATTTTTCATAAAAATAAATAAAAATCACTAGAAATTAGTTTGAAAATTAATAAACAATTTTCATTTTGTAAATATTTTAAAATAAAATCGTTTCCTATTTTTAATTTATTTTACAAATAATTTTGATTCCCTATTTTCTGATTGGTTCACGGGGGAACATTGACCCCGGTCAACTGCCCCCCCGGACCAGTCTTCTTCACGGATCTGGTTTCAACCTGACTTTCTCCCATTTTTCCCTCACCGATCCGATCACCATTCCCTCTCTATTCACGCCTCGATTACTGAGGAAGGATCCATGACCCTCGCACGCCGATACCATTAGGGATCTGCTCCTCGATCTGCGCACCCAAGCTCCTAACTTTCCGGGCCCTGCTGAGTATAAAGTCACCTGGAGCCGCAACTTTTCCCGCATCTTTGGCCGCCCCTTGTCTCCAATGACCTCCTCCTCTTCGTCTGAGTGACAGCTAGCGTGAGAGAGAGTCGCAGCGAGGTTTCGAGCGTTGGAGCCTCAAGTCCGACGAGCTTCTCATCGTGCTCTGCCGCAAGGTGAGCCCGAGCCTCTGGAGACGTCGATCCATCGAGGCGAAGACTCCCGAAGGTCCACGACCTCCAGAATATACGATATTCTCCATCAGGTAACCGAGATAACCTTTAGTTTTCTTTGATTTTTACTTTTTCGATCTCTGGTCAACCGAGCTTCCCCGCCTCATCCTTTGTGATCAAACCATCTATTTGCCATTCCGACGATCCCTTCACCTCCAAGAGACTCCTACCCATCTTCTCCACCCCTCCGTTCCCCCTGGTTCGCCTAGGAATAGGACTTAGGCCCTCCTCCATTGTCGCTTCGTCGGAGGACCCCGCTCCGCCTCGCCCCTTCACCCATTCCGTGTGCTGATGCGTCGAGGCACTTTGCCCTCAACTTAGTGATTTGTCTATGCAGGTCAAAGCGCTAAAGGGGCCTCATTTGGAGGTCCAAACATCAGGGCACAAGCGCTCCAGGCCCCTAACGTCATCGGAGCATTCTAGGAGCTCCCAGCCTCATCGAAGCCTACCAGCAGCTGCGGACTGTCGCCAGCATCGTTTCGCCTATCCCAGCAGCTTTGGAGGATGCCCCAGTCGCTCGAATCGATCGAGCGAAGCTCGCCAGCGGCGAGTTCTTTGTTGTTCTTCCAGGAGGCACCTCCGCCGTTGGATCGAGCCCCCGCGCTAGTTTTAAACTCCGACGTTCGTTTCTGCTGGGGAGATCTCGACCATTCGATCCATCTGAGGATCAGATCTTGCACGTCCATCGACGAACCGTTATCCGCAGCGCCCAACCGTCAGATCTTAAGTGGATAGCTATCGACCGTTGGATCATCCACTAATAAGGGTATTTGCACTTAGGCCCTTTGTAGTTTTTGCTTTTATTGCTTAGTCCTGTAAATATTTTTAGCTGTTGTTTTTAGTTTTGATAATTTGCACTCAGGACCTCGTACTTCTTTTATTTGCAAAATAGTCCTTCTGTGTGTGTTACACGTGGTCTCACACGTGTTGTTTGGGATATTTGCACATTTCTATCTAAACTTTATGGTTGTTAATGTTCAAATTTTTATAAATAGGAATGACACTTATACCCCTGCTTGTCTGATTCACATGTCGCCCTTGTGCAATTTGGGTTTTTTGCATATTTTTCCCCATACTCTTTACATGTGTTATCATTTGGCCCCTGAATTATACTTTTCTTGCATCTAGGTCCCTGTGTGCTGTATGTTTTTGATTGGTTGAAATAAATACCAAATCTTGTCCAAAAATTGTGAAATTTGGACACGTGGCTCCTGCAACAGTGAAAATTTCTGTGAATTTTCAGGCTTGTTTTTTTCATTTTCTGTTTTTAATAATTAAAAACCCTAAAAATTATTACTGTCTAATTTGAAAAATCAACTAAAAATATTAAAAAGCCTCTAAAAATTCTAAAAAAATCGTTGTATGTTTATTTTTGTGTGTTTTTACGTATATCCAAGTTTCATTGCTTTTGGATTTATAAAAACCCAAAAAATTGAAAAACACTTAAAAACTTAGAAAAACCATCAAAAATTCCTAATAATTCAAAAAAATGCAATTTCTTTTTCTGTAGTTATATTTTTATTTTTATTTTATCATAAAATTGTTGCTTGAATTTTACAGTCTATTTAGATATTTTTAAATAGCCTTTAGATTCTGGTTGCACAATAGCTTGCATTTTTGTCCTTGTTTTATTTTTATAAAATCAACTAAAAATCGGAAAAATCCAAGAAAAATATCAAGAACACTTGAATATTTGCAAAAACCAAAAATATTTTTATTTTAATTTTCTGAGCATTTTTATTGTGTTAAATAATTATTTGTTTGTGTCCTTTTTGAATTCTTTTACACTTTTCTTAAATGAAAAATCACAAAAAAATTAAAAATATAAAAACCACCAAAAATATTTTATTTCTTTTTATTTTTGATTCCCGACTACTTCGTAGCCCCAGGCATTCCGTGCTCCTTGTGTTCGACCCTGGTAGTTATACCAAGTAAAATAAAATAGCGAGACCACTATTTGACCTGATTTGATTGATTTATTTGATTGGTGGACTTTGTTTTCTTGATTGTTTGAGTTTCGCGGTTCAGGTCGCAACGACCCTATTTTCACCTTAACCCAGATCACGAAAATTCTTGTCATCATCTACCTAGCTACTCTGAGGCCCCGGTGCCTGTTCCTGTACAAGATGAACTCGGTGTACAGGTACAGTTGGTGCAGAAGGGGCAGGTAGCCCTATCTTGGCTACCTTCTCAGTCAGTTCCTCCACTTGTTTCGGCAATCACGAGAGTGCCTCAAGGTCAGTGACCCTCTTGTAAATCTGCTCGACCATGGTTAACTTGTCATCTATTATCCCCATGCTAGGGATGAGGTCGTCCGTCTGATCCGCTACAGTCCTCCTAGTTGTCTCGTTGGATAGGCTTGAAGGAGATAACTGATAGGCCCTGGTGGCCTGAGATCTGTCTGTTTCCGCCATCTGCTCCAGGATCTTCCATACGACGTCTTCATTCTTGTTCAGATAGCTTCCTCTACAGGTGGCACTTACTAACCCCTGCATCTCTAGGGTCATGCCACAGAATAAGGTCTGGACTAATATCGCTTTTGTAATGTTGTAGCAAGGGTATTTCTGCATTAAGTCATTGAATCTGTCTCAGGCTTCATGGAATGGTTTATTGGGTCCCTAGGAGAAACTCACGATCTTGAATCTCATCTAATTGGTCCTACTGAGTGGGTAGAACTTCTTCAAGAAAAGGTCCTTGAACTGCATCCAGGTCGTACATCTCACCCCCAAGATTTTTCAACCAATGCACGACCTTATCTCCTAAGGCAAATGGGGTGGCCTTCAGCCTGATGTAGTCTTGCCCAACCTTAGGGTGACTAAGGTTATTGCAAACCAGCTCGAAGTCTCTAAGAAAGGCATATGGTTCTTCATTGGTGTTTCCATTGAACTTTGGCAGCAAGCTCAGAAAGTGGGGCTTCAGCTCGAACGCTTCAGGGGGGACCTCAGGTACTAGCTAGTTATGTATTTCATTCTCTACGGGGTTGTAGGCGTCTACCATGGGTCGATCAATTCCTTCAGCCTCGATCACATGTCCCATCCTAGCCATTAGTTCTGCATTTAGTTGTTCTGCTCTAGCTAGCGGGGCCAGGACTTGAAGCATGGGGTCCTCTCTGGGTTCTTCCTTGTCAAGGTTTTACTTTGACATTTTGTCCTCTTTTCCTAGGTAAAGAAGATGGTCTAGGTTAGAGTACATATCAATGAAGACATTCTCACCGAGGCGGTGGTCTTCCTTGGTGAGATTAGAGGAGAGAAAAGGGTTGGTTTGAGAGTAACCACCCTGGGTTGAGGGATCCCGAACTCAAGAGGGTCATGAGCTCGGGTTGTCCCAAGTTGCGCTTGGGCTGGTGAAGATGAGCTTTGGGGGGGGGGCTCAAAGAAATATTAGTGAATCAGGAGTAGATATCCTCCCAGTCAGTCATCTTGGACGGCGAGAAGAAGAGTTGGGAGTCTAAGTGTAAGATATGATTTTACTCCTACCTGGAGCAAGCAATTGAATCCAAACCCTGTTGTTCACACTCAACACAGTGAAGGACTTGAAACTGAGTCCGATTAATCTGATTGATTTTAAGTATGAATTTATCAGACAAGTAGCAAAGGTTATGCAGCCTATAGGGGAGTCAGCTAAAAGCCGGATGCATCTCCCCTATTTAACCTGTCACCTAAGATACCAACACAATTCCTTTCTCTGCTCCTATCACCAGCCGAAAGTTCAATGACTTGCCCCTATCTACCTATAGAGTAGGCGGAGTCTGACAAGGTTTAACTTCACCCCTATCTACCTGCCGGAGCAGGCGGAGGTTACTAGCAACTTGTCGTGGTGCACCGTAGTTTTGCCCCTATCTACCTACCGGAGTAGGTGGAGGCTACATGGCGCTGGTCAGTTGAACCCAAAGCTCAGCCAGTGATATTTGCTCAGATTGGGGTACGCAATATGGAAGGCAGGGATTTTTAGCTCTGCCCTAGGGTGCACACACACTCTAGTACCCTTACTCAGCCTGAAAACAAGGTCGGGTTACTCTCCCGCAAACAGAATTTCCGATTTCATTGATTTTTTTGGTCAATTTTGTTTAGCAGTCCCAGTTTTAAGTTAGGTGACCACTGGTTTAGTCCAACCACAAAGCACGCCTATCGTCCAGTCCCAATTTTCTTTTTATCCTAAGTTTGAAAACCAAGAGGGAAGGAGTCGAGAAAAGCCGATGCAAGATAAAATAATGATGGTATGCAAAGTAGAGAAGACTTACAGTAATCCTTTCGCTTTTTATGAAGGATGCAAAATAGAATTGAAAACTTTATTCTATATGCAATGCAGATGATAAAAGCCGCTCCTAGACAGACAGTTCTATTAGCGCATGAAGCACACATTGAATTTGGCAAGATCTGCGGTCTAAGTGCATCTTTTAAATGCGAGTACAAGCAAGTCCTAAAGTAGCTCTAAGAGCGCAAGTGCAAGCCTATTCTACGTAAAAGCAATCCATATAGCACACATGGATACGTTTCCACTACACCTACACACGTGAGAACCCAAACGGGAACTGATGGAAAAATGCAAAAAAAATAAACAAAATAAAAGAAAAGTACAAGTCCTCTCAAATCTCTCAAATTATTTAAATGCAAGTTCTTCGGTTCGCCTGGCGAAGCGCCTTCGACTCCTCGTTTTCCTCGCATGAAAATAAATGGAGGTCAGATAAAGGATGACACAAAATAAACAAAAATAAAAGACAAGAAAATATTCATAAGAAAAGCCAGGAATCAGACTACCTGGGGATGGAAAATCTAAACTCAAAATTCTCTAAGAATTAACCTAAGCCGTGCCTCCCCGGCAACGGTGCCATTTTGAAAAGGCCTCGGCTACCATTGTTAATTCAACTAAATTATATATTAAATTAACAGTTAAGTTCGTTGCAGTCGGGTAATCAAGACTTCATCAAAAACACCACAAAGACTTAATGAAAAATCAAGTTCAAGCGGCAGATTTATTTTACTTGGGCAAGCCCAAGGTCGAACTCAGGGAGGCAGTTGTCTCCTTAGGTAAATTTTTAGTTAATTTAGAGATCTGATTTTCAGAAGAATATTTTTGGTCTTTTTATCTTTTTATGCAATTAAGGAAAATGCAGTGCAAATTCAGGGCAAATTTTAAATTAAAATAAGAAAGATAGTGAAATGAGATCCAAAATTAATGAAACATGGCCAGATAATGGAATGCAATGAAACTAAGTGTCTACAAATTTTTTGGAATTTTTAGACTCTGTATGAATTTAATATGAATAAAATGTGAATGTAGGGTAGTTTTTAAAAAACTAATTCTAATAAATACCAAAATACATTATTTTTAGATATAAAAATTATCCTAGATAAGTCTAAGTAAGAGAAATCTAGGAAAATTGATAAACCTAAAAATCTATGTGGATTAGACCTATTAAAAATCAATTAACTGTTTGATTTATTCAGGCCTCGTGATGCGTGCAAATGCAATGATTTTTTTGGGCACAATGTTGAGTAACTTAACCTAGGTCTAATGTGATTTTATGGTGATTTTTGGAGCAACAAAGAATTTAATATCAAATATAAGGCACATAGTAGGCAAAATATATCAAATTTCACAAAAATAATATTATTAAATTCAAGGTGAGTCACAAAAATGACACACGTCTCACACAAGATAGAGGACAAGTTAAACTACAACATGCAATTTTTAGAAATTAAAAATGATAAAATATGGACACATAATTATGCGTGCAAAGATAGGGGCCAAAATGCAATACAAAAAAATAAAATTTCTGAAAATAAAATGTGCAGACAAGGACTTAAGTGCAAATACCTATAATGATGGGGGTATGAGTGCAAAATTCCCTCTAGAACACGCGCTCCTCACGTGGCGCGCCTGACAAGGTACAAAGTGTAATTTCTGAAACTTTTTAAGGCCTCTATGCAAATTACCCAGCCCTCACGTGAGAGACACGTGAGGGGCTAGGCTCGGATGGCGTCGGAGTCTTAGGTAGAAGCTCGAATGGATTTGGAGGTTCGGATCAGCTTCGGGACAGCTTCAGTCACTCCGAGCCTAGGGTCGAGGAAGAGGCTCAGAGTCTCCACGTGGCTGCGGCTGGACCGCCAGATCAAAAGTAAATCCAACAGTGCTGATGGATGGAGACGTGGCTCCAAGGATCGTCAGATCAGGGAGATCTAACGGTGGTAACTGCTGATGCGTGACTTGCTGCGGGTCATTGGATTGCGATCAATCCAACAGTTTCTGGAGGTCGATGAAGAGGCAACATGGCGTGACGAGGTCCGTTAGATCAGGAAGATCCAACGGACGTGGCTGCTGATCCACATGTCGTGACGAGAACCGTTGGATCGGGAAGATCCAACGGTTCCTGGAAGTCTTCTTCTCCGGTTCGTCGCCTCATGCGGCAGACTTGGCGGGGCTCCGGCTATGATGCTCTAGCTCTGCCGCCTTCTCTTGAGGACGTGGAAGCTCGTCGGTGTCTCCTTGCTGGCTCAGGTCTCTCGTATAAGCGTCAGGAGTCTGCCGGAGGTTCTGGAGGCGGCTGGAGTCAACTGGTGGCCGGTGGAGACGACGCTCGAAGTGGCTCTGCCGTGAGGTCCGTCCAATGAAGATGATGGTACATGCAGGGTTAGCTTGTGCAAGAAAGCATGTGCAATGTGCTCGTGAGGTGAGTGCGAGTGCAATGAGGCCTGGAGCATGTAGTGAACGGTGGTTGATGGTCCTCCTCCGTCGTGGCGGCGGAGCTTTGGTCGGAAGGGTGTGCGAGGTGTTATAGGAATAAACGAAGTAGCACGTGAAGCTGATAGCTCCAAGGTGGAGCTCGGTGGATGGTCGGAGAAGCGTGAAGATGAAAGGAGAAGCGGAATAAATTCCGAGAAAAATGAAGAGGGAGAAGATGGAGATCGGAGAGGACAATGGAGGATGCTACGTGGGGCTAGAAGCTCGGAGAGGAGCTCCTAGTCATCGCTCGAGGGTCGGCAGCTAGCCCGAGCTCATGCAGCTCGTCGAGGAGGTTGCGGTACGACGGCTACACCATAGATCTCGCCGGAGAAGATAGCACCGTCGTCGCTCAATTTCTCGCCTAATTGTTGTCACCAACAGGAGGATAGGATCTTGGGGTATCTCTCTGCAGGGGCAGATGCGATGGAAAGTGGCCGATGGTGGAGCATTTAAAGGGAGAAGGTGGAGGTACAGGTGATGGGGCGACGAGGTTCGTGGTGTGTGTGGAGCGATGTGGGCGAGTTTCATGGAGGTCGTGGAGGATGAGGGAGGTATGGGCGACGTCGTGGAGGTGATAGAGGGCAGAGAAGGTGACTGGAGTGGATCCAGAAATAGAAAGGGGGTGGAGCCGTCGCAAGGTGGGCGATGTGGGCGAGGCTCCTTCAGGAGGTAGGCGATGACTTCTCAGCCGTTGGATCTAGTGATCCAACGGCCTGGATGTGGGCGCGAGGAAGCGGCCAGGATTAGATCATAACGGTGCGATCGGAGGGACATGATGTAGCCATGTGGCAACATGGGAGCGTGGCGCTGAAGAACAATGGAGATCAGATCTGGCATGGGATCAAAGGGTTGTGATTGAGTGGGAATGAGCAGGTGAGATCTAATCATCAGGGCGAAGATCCAGTGGCCATGAGCGTGCCACGTGGAGTGCTATGGTTGAGGCGGGCGTTAAAGGCAGAGATGAAGTCTGGGGGAAATATCGAATGGCTATGGTGAGTTGTGGAATGGAGCACCCAGATTTTTGAGAGAGGGTGAATAATCGGACGGCTCAGGGAAGGGGGTGCGTGGCGGTCAATGGATTGGGCCGTGTGGCACAACCAGAGGGCGCCACGTGGCCCAATCTGGTTGGCTGAAAGAGAATGTGAGATAAGAGTGAGAAGATGGCCGAATTTGGACAAACTTAAAACATGAAAGTTGTAGATCTCGATGAGATCTACAAGTTTCATGCTGACCAAAAACAAAAATGAGGTCAAATAAAGTAATAAAATACAAGGATATAAATATACGTACATATAGTGTAGCATGGGGTCCCAAAATCCAAGTTTTGCATACGAGCTCCGATTAAAATGAAATTGGTCTCATTTTGAAGGTTTCTGAATGTGTATTAATTTAAAAGTGAGTAGACCTAGATCAGAGGCTGTAAGAGAGAGATATGTGCATTCTAAGGTCCAAGGTCTCCAACTTGATTTGGGGTTTTATTGGTCAATTATTCAAGTCAGCAATTTTTGGTATTTTTCTTGTATTATTGTTAGTAATATATACACTATGGAGTTGATTTTATTGGATTTGGAGTTAATATAAAATATATACAAATGAGTGAATTTTACAAGTGAATTGGGCTTCTAATTTAATGCAGATGAAAATGCTAAGATGCAAATGTTATCAATGCATGCATGAATGCTAATTATGCGATTTTTGTGGAAATATGCTCCTAATTACTTGGGAACGAGGCTCTACTTTCAACTTTAAGAGTGATGAATCACATATTCATCAATCAGTTATCATTGATCTGGAGAATGACCTACTCCCCAACGTGGGGTTAATCGGTGATAAGTTAACCAAGGTCGACTAGATCGAGAAGAAGGTAAGCGAGATACACAAGATCACCAAGTGGGAGAACCTTGCCAAGATTCCTAGACATATGGTGGAGTTAGCTGAGAATGTATCTAAGATCACGATACCTACCCCGTCTACACCCCCTGCTCCCCATCTATAGAGTGCACCACATTCAAGAGCAGCTCGTGTAGGGCCCTAACAGCACGTGGGCTCAGGCCCTGCCTGACCTCCATGAGAGCCAGTTCACTTAGCCGACTGTCAAGGCAGTCACTGAGGAACCTCCACAGGTGTGGGAGGTGAATGGGATTTGTAATTATAATGATCTCAACATCCCCTAGCGATAGCTGCAGCAGCGCCCCTTAGTACCCACAACATAGCCAATACCTCCCTCAGTCCTGGTACTGCTAGTTTCCACCCCCTCAGCAGCAGTAGTCGGACCATCATGGCCCCCTTCAATACTAGCAATGCCCCGCTCAATAGAGCCAATATCGTCAGCAGGTCCATCAAGGACCCAACATACCTCATATGTGTCAAGAGCAGCCTCCTCATATGCAGGATCACGGGGCATCATCTCGGGCAACTCTGATTTTCAGAGGATCCTAGATGAGCATCATGATCAGAGAGCTGACATCAATCGGCTTTCACATTGGCGAGATGAGTTTACAACCCCCGGGACCTCCATTTCAGCATAGGTCCAGGTTAACCCCAATAACCTAAACCAAGGTCAAAACCGCCAAAAGGATAAATAATATTATTCCGATTTTCTTGAATTAGATCAGGAGATTATACCACATGATATTCACCATATTACTCTCAGGAGTAGAAGAAGCGTGTAGACCTCTGATCCAACATGGTGGAGAAGAGCGGAGGATACTGATGAACCTGCCCTTGTGGAGAGCTCATAGGAGGAGCATCACCAACAACACCATCACCTTCAGGACCACCAGCAAAAATCCAAAAAAAGACAAAAATCAAGAAAACCAAAAAGAGGAATAAAGTGCCATCAAGAAATTTATCTCTAGTCTATACCACCCACAATCGAATGGTATGGTAGAGGTTTCGAATAAGTATGTGAAGGGTATTTTGTAGAAGCTAGTCCTCCCTGACAAGAAGAATTGGTCCCGGCTCTTGGACCAAGTTCTATGGGCATACCGGACTGCTTACAAGACCCTGCTTGGAACCTCCCCATTCAGGATGGTATATGGAAAGTCGTGTCATATGCCTACTGAATTGATTCACAAATTTGAGTGATCATTGAAGAAAGTGAACTGGAACACACATGAAGGACAACAGAGCAGAAAGATGGATTTAAATGATCTTCTAGAAATTTGAAACAAGGCATATAATAATAGTGTGTTCTATAAGGTCGGAATCGAGAATTGATATGATCAGCATATCATGCACAAGAATGTTATCCCAGGGCAGAAGATATGGTTATTCAATTCCAAGTTGAAGATTTTCCGGGGTAAGTTGAAGTCCAAGTGGATGGGATCATTCATTGTCAGAGAGGTGCACATGAACGGTTGATTAGAGATTCCAGAGCTTACAGATGGTGCAGGATCGTTCCTTGGGAACAAACAACTACTTATGTGTTTCATAGGATCACATGATAGTTGTCCCGTGTTGAAGAGATCTCTTTCATGCGCATTCTAGAATCTCATGATCCACTCTTAGGGAATGTATAAATCCTCACTATTCTTGGCATCTCTACGCATATCCTTCATCATATCCATTTCTCTGTGAATTTCCCAACCCCATCGGCTCTCACACTTTCCCCATATTCTATACTTAGGCTGGCCAGAGCCTAAGTATAGGGGGGATCGATGCCCACACTGTATATTCATTTATTTATTCATTCTCCTTTTGACCTTGAGCGCCCCCATTTTTGCTCTTCTTCTACACTTAGGCTAACCAAAGCCTAAGTATAGGGGGATAGGTCGACTTCTATACTTCATTTCTTTTCACTCTCTTACGCTTAGCATGAGCTATGTCTCTTCCTCGCTTTTTGTGCTCTAAGGACATAGCACACGCTAAGTATAGGGAATGTATATATTACATATATACTTTACCTATAGCTCGTACTTTCACATATTTTATGTATATAGTATTCAATAAATACGGGATGGGGAACCACCACTTTGTAAAATTTGTAAAAAAATGTGTTTGTACAATATGTTAAATACTTGTTAAACTGTATAATGTGTATATCGTATGCAAGTTGTATAATATGTATAATTTTGTATAAACTTTTGTAAATAATACTATCTTTGTAATTTTTTGTAAATAGTACTTATGTTGTAAATTGTTGGTATAACAAAAATGGTTGTCAAATAAAAAATGGCTTCTCATTTATTCTTGCATAAAATAAAAAAATCAATAAAAAACATGCACTTTATTTGCAATTCTGCATTTCATTAGCATAGCATGCATATACAAAGTGGAAAGTTAGCGAGTTATGAACCGAGTCATAAGTAAAAACCGATGGTGGGCTTGACCTGATCTTAATCCACTTAATTTTCAGAGGAACTTCATTGAGAAGTAGGATTTTAGAAACTTCATGTCATAGACTTAATTCTCCAAGTTTCACAAGACAATGTCTAGACTTTGACTCAGTGTCGAACCTAGTCACCTCATTCTGAGTAGACTCTTGCATAGGGAACTAATCTGAACTTCATTGGAAGACGGTGCGTTTTTTCCATTGGTAGCATGAACATCTAAAGACTGGAGTAATGGGTTGAAATAAAGCTTTGGATGAAAAAAGGACTACTAATACAATTCTTTTTAAGACCCCAAAACATGAGCGGAACAAAAGATTCTATATCCTTTGGGGCACAAAGGATCAATGTAGAGCAACCACAAATCCTACCAAAAAGAAGCCAATTCCAAAAAGAATATCATTTGACCATAACGGTCCAAGCTTCATATACCCTGTAGATCTTGGTGGAGACTTGACTATGCTGGCCATGCTTCGCAAGAGAGTTTACTACATTGGTCACCATACAGTTCTTTTCCCTTTCTTCTATACTTCTCTCTCTATACATTGTGAACTAGCACACACTTGAAATTAGAAGGAAATACCTGACTCCCTAAGGAAGATTTACTGGAGGAGGAGATTGCTCAGTAGTTCGACATCTTGGATGGGAAGAGATAACACCCTTCACACACCAGAGACAGTTATTCAATGTTCATATGGGATACTTTGGGAGGTGGTTGATCTAAGATGACTTCTTAGTCAGCTCTGGGTGACGATTTGTACAACTTGGAGACTATTGTTTTTAATTCCCTAATTCTCATAAGGACTTCTACCACATTAGGAATCCAAAGGTCGAGTCGAGCTTCATTTTCATCTTTTATTCATGACCTTGGTATGGAACCCAATTTCACTTATGCATTCATTTTAATTTCTCGGGGACGAGTAAGGTTTAAGTATAGGGGGTTCGATGGATATGTGATTCATCACTCTAAAAGCTGGAAATATAGCCATGTCCCGAAGAAATTAATCGCATTTAATTATTTAAATTGTATTCTTATCATGTATGCATGTGTAAATAATATTCATGTTTAATCATTCATAATTGCATTAATAAGAAGCAAGATTAGCGTGTACATTTTTACCTATATATTACCATAACTTCTCTTATTTTTAATTATGTTTCACTAACTCCAAATAAAGTAAAATCAACTCCATTGTGTACATACTGCTTACCATAATAAATGAAAAATACTAGAAAAAATAATAACATGTATTTATGCTCAATAAATCCAAACCCTAGTTTTGAGATAAAAAATCGCAAAGTCCAATATCTCTCACATACAGTCTCCTATAAACCTCTACTCACTTTTGAATTAATGTACATTAAATTATCTATAAAACAATACCAAATTAAAAGAATCAGAGTTCATATGTAAAACTTTGATTTTGAGACCTCTTTATATTGTATATATTGTCTGATTTTGATCTTATTATTTTATGTACAAACATAACTCTTTTTAATTGATTTCTTTTTTATTTATTTTCTTTAATTTATGTTTTAATAAAATGTGTAAAAATTCAATCCAAATTCGATTAAAAATAAAATAAAATGAACCACTCTGAGTCTGTATATATAGCATGTATATAAGTCCCTTCTCTTTTATTTCTTTATTTTTTTAATGATTAAAAATACCATAAAATTTGATTAATATGTAAATATTTGTTTTATATTGATTTGATTTTATATTGATTTTTCCTAATTTAAAAATCACAAAAAAAATCATAATACAAAAAATACGATATTTTATATACATAGAGTAATTGTACAGATAATTCTTTTGGTTTTGGTTCCTTCACAAAATTGCAGATCTCGTTGAGACAAATAAATTTCATGAAGATCACTTTTTGATTTGACATTGTTTACTATTTTATTTAATTTTTTATTTTAATCTCATATTTTTACGAGAGCGACACGTGGTGGCTCTAGGAGCCACCATGTGGCCCCCACTTATCTTCTCCTGGACTCCCTCATCCTGAGTTGTTGGATGAGGTATCCATTCATCCAATGGCCTAGATTTGTCTTGTATTTTTTATTTTCTTTTTATTTTTTTATTTCCTTTTATTTTTTTGTGCCACGTGGCCTTATCTCGATCGATCGAATGGTCAAGACCCTTTCTCCTCCTTCGTCTTCCCTGGCCTTCGCTCGACCATTCGCTCTGCCCCTCCACCTTACTAGTGTCGCCCTATCGCCTCCACAAGCTACGGTTGCACCCACGACCCTCACATGCCACCGTCCTCTCCCATCTCTCCCTTGCACAACTGCCTCTTCCTCCACCTTCCCCGGTCATCTCGGTCGAGCCCTAACAACCCATATAGCCCCCTTCGCCACCCACCTTCATCTTTATCTGACATTCTTCAGATCAAAGAGAAGGAGAGAGGCCTAGTTTTCCTCCTTCAGTGGTGATAGCATGGAGTGTGGAATCCCGAGTAATGATGACCCCATCCTCTTTGTGGCAAGATCCGAGGTGAAAAACCACCTCGTCGCAACCGCTCCAAGCCTTTGCTCCAGCTTCATAGATGACCGCCTGACTCCTCGAGGCGACTACTGGAGGCTCCTCTGAGCTTCTCTCCTCAGGAAAATATCTGATCACCCATTCAGACTTCCGGTATACATCTTTTTCTTCTTCTTATTCTAACTATTTATCTTCTTTCTTCTATTCCTCTATTTTCGTGTTGCTCTTCTTCTTCTCCAATATTCTTCATCTGATTTTACGCAAAATCCCAATCGATTTGATCCCCTATATCCTTTCTTCTCCATCACACCTTTCGCTCGATCATCTTCGAGCTTTGCAAAAGCTCGATTCCACCTCGGTCCCCCACCTTCTCTGCCTTGCCGTAGGATCTCCATTCTTCCCCCTTCGTTATTGCTAACCCTGCAGGGTTTCATCGACCGCCATTGCTTCGACACCCATCGACCTCCAGCGCATCATCGGGCAACTGATCTTCCAAGAGCAGCTTCAACAGCAAATTGATGAATACATGATTAATCTACTTTATATGGACGTTTTAGCAAAATCCCTATAATAAATCACTAATTAAACTCACTAAAATCAATTAATTACCATTCACTAATTGTGCTTAAATTAGGGATAAAATCTGTAAATAAATAACTCTGAATTTTACCCAGATAGAACCTAATTATTTTATGTGTAAATAATATGTATTTTATCCTAATTCTTTCTCCAATTTATTCTTTGCTTAAGTAACTAACTTGGTATAAAGAATTAAAACCATAAAAAAGCAAAATCAAGAGAAAACACAAAAATCATATAATCTTTGTTGTTTTTATTTTCCCTTTTTAGAACCTATAAAAATCCATAAAAATAGACTAGTTATGTATATATTGTGTAAAAATTAATCTACTAATTAAATCAAATTAAAATATAAAAAATAACAAAATGCAAAAATACAGTATTTTATTATCTATAGAGTACCTCCAAAAATACTTTTTGTACAGTTGACCTCTTTTTCTTTGAGTCCTTTACGAAAGTTGTAGATCTCGTCAAGATGAACAATTTCGTGTTGACCACTTTTCATTTTGGTGTCATTTACTACTACTTTTTTTATTTTTCCTTTTGAATTCATTTATTTAATTTTTATCTTTATTTAATTTTTATATTTTATTTTGATTTCGATTTTAATGTTTTAATCTTATTTTATTTTTTATTTAATTAACTTTTTTTGTATTATTATTTCCTTTTCTATTTTCCCATCTTATTTCTTCCTTCTTTTTTTCTCCCTCGTATTTCCTCTCTCCTCCCACTCTCTCTCCAGTAAGGTCATGTGCAGACCACATGACACGGCATGACCCTCATCTCTCCTCAGTTATGTGCTCAGTATGTGACACTGTCCCCTCCTCTCCTCTCTCACCCCCGGTCACGTGCCCCGCACGCGACCATCCTCTCCCCTACACCTCCTCCCTCTCTCGTAACTACCACTCTCCTCGGTCGTTCGCCCATCGCTTCGCCTCCCATAACTGCAACCCTCCTCATCATTATGACCCCTCCTCTCCCTCAGCGTTACGACAACCACCAACAAAAGCCTCGCAGTTGCCCGTCAATCTCTTCATCCGCCCTTCGTCGACCTTTTTGAGAGAAAAAGAGAGCCTGGAGTGGTGACATCAACCCAGATATCAAGCAAAAATCTTTTTTAGAACGATCCAAGAGGGCCTACTCCTCCCTCGTGCTGTTGCTCCCACTCGGTGGCGACTGGCCACGACGTGCGCTGCCCACGATCGTCGGTGAAGACCAGGGGTGAGCTTCTACTCCTCCACGTCAAGTGAAGCCCCCTCCATCCAACCTGCAACTCGCCACCTCCATCAACTGACAGCGCCACCAGATCGACCTCCACCTGCTCCTTCGCTCATTGATGCCATCACAGCACGCCTATGTCGCCATTGTCACACCGTATCTGACTCTTCAAGCTTGGTCGTCGTTCATCACTGAGCACCTCCACCTGTGCATGGCCCTCGTTACCGCACTCTGTCATGCGCCTCCGCCATGCAACTCCAAGCCACGCCGGCAACATCTCACTCACCATCACCTTCGTCGGTTGTGTGTCGATCGCTCCGCCTCGTTGCTGCGACATCCGTCGATTGCCTGTCGTTGGATTGTGGGCATTACCCTGATCCAATGGCCTTATGCTTGCCACGTCGACCACTGCCCCCGAGCCTCGGCCCACTCCTCGAGCATTGGGCCCTCCGAAGCACGAGCACCTACCGCGTGGTGCCTCAGGTGTCGTACCTCAGCCGTGAACTTGAGGCTCCACCTGATCCTCCATCCGCAGCCACTTGGAGACTTGAGGCTCCGAACCTCCAGCCATGCCCCCAAGCCTCAAGCGAACGTGCCTCGTACATGCATCGTTGGGTAAATTGCGCCTGACCCCCTGAAGTTCCATTAATTTCCATAAAACGCATGTGCCTATTGAAGAAACTTCATCCGACCCCCTCCAGATTCCAGAAATAACAAGAAGACCTAGCCGAGGCACGTGCTCTGCATGTGGTGCTCTAGGTAAATTGCATGTGAGCCTAGGCGGGTTTTGAAAATTACAGATAAGTCCCTCCAAGGACCACTTTGAGATAAAAACTTATATTTTTATAGCATTTTAGTCCCTGGATTTCGTTTATCGCATAACTTTCTCATATGAACTTTGTTTTAGCGCATAATATGTCGTTTTGAAGCTTATTTCGTGATCTCGCATTTTTCATAACTTGTGGACATATCTGAGGTTTTTTATGATTATTATCATTTGAGGTTCAATTTTATTTATGCATGTTGATTATTGACATAACTGTACCATTATTTTTGGGGAAATCTGATGTTATCTGCAGGAATTTGATTGAAGATATTTAATATGATTAGTTCTTTGTGATTATTGTGGATTTTACCTAAAGAATTAATCTTTGGAGGGCAATTATATGATCACATGTTATGATTAAAATCTTTGATCTGCTATGTTGAGGTTTTTGAATATCTCTCCTGAAATTGTATCTTTTGATCTGTGATTAAGGATATTGATTAATATTATTTGGAGCAAAAATCATAATCACAGATCTGGTAGTCAATTATTCTCTCTATTTATTTTCTTCACATAGCATTTCTTTTGTTGTATTTCATTTTCATTTTTGACATAGAGATTAACATAAAAATTATTTAATTATTGATCGATTAGAACCATGTAACTAAAAATCAGTGTTCCCTGTGTTCGACCTTGGTATACGTTCCAAGTAAAAATACTCCACAACATTCAAAGATTGTGGTTTTTGATGAATCGAAATCTTTCTCCTATACTACAATGCTCAACTTTTAAAGAGACGAATTCCACGTCTCACAAATGACATCATTGCCGGGGAACGATGATTTTTTAAGGATTTAAATTATTTTCTTGAATTATTTTTTGTGAAATTAATTTCTATGTCATTTTTCTTATTTTTTCATTTTATTTCTGCATTTTCTCTCTCAACAGATACTAACCGCATTTTCTTTCTTCGTAGATAACTCGAAGCAATTTTGGATAAAAATTCAAGGATCTGTGGAGAAGACCTTAATTTTGTTTTTTTGTGAGAGGGAGAGAGAGATTTAGATTTTATTTTCTACATTATTTATAGGACCCTCTCTTTGAACCCTCAAACTTGTAATAATTTTGACTGGACTTTTCTACGGTGTATCGGGTCTATTTTAACTCCTTCTGTGTGGTTGGGACCCGACTTGAGTGGCTTAGAAATTAGCCATATACACGCTAGCTTAGATTTTTTTATCCTTGATTGTGCTTGTAACTTCTAGGTCACACATTTTCACTAATTAGATGCACTATAGATCGTTCAATATTAGCCAAATCTGAAATCAATTCTTTCTCGCTAATAGAACTACCAGCTTAGGGCATTTTCATCTGTGCATATCATTTAGTGTAAATTTTTAATTTCTTGTATCTCATCCGACATGAAGAACACGAGAAATCACTGTAAGTTTTCTTCTTAGCATGCATCATCGATTAAATGCTAGCATTGGCTTTCTCGATCCTCTACCTGAGTTTTGCAACTTAGGGATTAAAGGAATTGGGATTGCTCGTTAGGCATGATTTTTCTGTGCTCACATAAGACTCAAGTGGTAACTATAATCTAAAAACAGGACTGCTAATTAAGGTGACTGTAAATAAACTAACATAAAATTAACCCTTGTGTCTGGTGGAGAGCATCCCACTCATTGTTTTTCTAAGGACAATAATCGCACACTTAGGGTAGAGCCAAAATTTGGAGTTATCATTCTGACTACTGGATTTAAAAACGACTAGCTACTTTTCATTGAGGAAACGACGGTCTCCCTTAGCAGATTGGGTGGTTAAAGGACAACGTATAAGGCAGCTTCCTAAAGAAACATGGGTAGTCGTTCTACGGTCCGTACTTACACCCATACTGACTGAAAGTAGGTGCAACTAGTCGTACTAATTCAAACCAATTTTTGTGACACTCTCCTGAACCTAAAGCTCTGCTTAATCTTTCAAATATTTTATCATTAAGTTCAAATTGAAAAGATAAGCGGTCGAGCACTAAAGTTCCTTCACAAGAGTGAGTAGGTGAATCTATGTGCTTGTTTTGTGTTCGACTTGTATGAATCAAAGTCCTTCCAATTGCAAGCATATCGAGGTTCATAAATCATTCTCCACCTTTCTCTTAAGAAGATGTCAGCACGTTGGCATTCGTACCCTGACTCCGTGGGTCCATCGCACACGACCATGTCCCGATACTCTTCATTCTAGGAGAATCCTCTCTTCGAAACGGGTACCCCGTAGCCATCATTTCCCTTTGCCCCCTTCACTTCACCCCATGCCCACACTTCTTCCTAGACTAGATCGCTCTCACATCCTGACCTTCAAATGAACACAATAGAGCGAGCAGATTTGAGGATAGAAAATATAGTAACTAATTTTAACAGAGAAACACGATTTCCGGTTACTATGGACTCCCAACCATCCCAAACTCAAGTTGACTCTCTTCCTGAATATGACCATTTTTCCTTTGACAGTCCATGAGAAATCCAAAGTCAAGGAAATATTACTCATGACTAGACTACAACTAAAATGAATAATGACTACTCTGGCCAGAGCTACATGCCAGAGTTACAACATGTGGAGTATGATTATTCATCACCAAGTCATGAGATGTTTGAGGATGAGATTGCTCGAATCAACCATGGAGCAAACACTTTGACTGAATAAATATATAATCTCATCCAGTCAATAAAGAATCGAGAAGAAGTGAGGAGACCACTTTGAAAACCACAAGTCCATCACGAGACTTACACTTGGATACAACTTCCATTGACCTCTGACCCCCTACTGACCATCACACTGAAAATACCAAAAAATGAAAAACTTGAAAATTCAAAAAATTGAACAATTCTAAAATGGAAGCATTATGCAAAGGTCTGATCTTAGAGCTTCCATTAATAACCATAGAATATGTGCTCGATCTTAAGAGATTTATAAAGAGTCAATTAAACCCTAGAAAGACGTGCAAGAAGCGATCAAGGACTGAATATCATGTCATATCTTTATCTCATTCTTTGGTGATGAATCACGAAATCAAAAGCCGCAAAGTCAAGTGGTTGACGCATATCACATGTGAAATTAAGGATACCATATTCACTCATGTTCGGTTAGACGATGACCCTGCGTCCCTCCCCATGTCCATTTTTGACCAACTCAAACTCGAACAACTCAAAAAGACAAGAGTGATCGTTCAGCTACGAGATAGATCTACAAAAAAATCATGGGGGATCGTTTCTGTCATCGTAAATTTCTAAGGTGACAAATATAAGTGGACTTTATTTTCCTTGACATTGAGCACCCCGGAAAGTTGTCTGAGTCTCCTATAATTTTAGAAAATACATTATTATCCTCAGCTAAGGCAATTGTCAATTGTGAGACTCAAGATATTATGTTTTCAAACTCAGACCACAATGCATAAACCCTCAATGACAAGACATGCCTAAGGAAACCCAACTTAAAACCGACACTCGTGATCAGGAGACAATCAATTCACATGATCAGACCTCTCCTCATGAAAAACATACAAAAAACCTAGGAGAGACACTTGAGAAACCGACTGTTGAACTGTATTTGGATTCTCACCACCATGACACTGCTCCTAGGATGAAACATTATTCAAGAGCTTATGAAGATTTGGACCATGTTTATGAAGATCATCACAATTATTTGAGTGGTCCAATCTTTGAGTCGGAAGTCATTCATGAGATACTTGAATCATACAAGGAACTGACTCAGGAAACCTCTGTTGTCACCAAAATCACAAATATCAGAAGGTGACATTAACATCCCCAGCCATCACTCACAAAACCACCAGGAACATTCTCCCTCACCCAAAGTCGTGTATGACCCTATAAGAATTGATCGACTTTTATGGAGATTCATCTAATGAGGAATCCATAGATGCCACAATGGTAACTCATGATAGGAAGAAGAACTCTATCCATCTTCCTCCCAATGCTTCTCATAGAAACAAACTGACCAAAAGATTCACCTTCGATCTTAGAAACCAGGTGATTTTTGAAGAGTCCTCGTCTGGTCCTGAAGTGGTTCATTAGGTAAGTGTTATAAGTGCATTTGTGATCAATGGGAAATTACATCTGGTTGACAATAGTTGGAGATCCTCTACATACAACTACTATTCTTCTGAGGATGAGTCTTACGATGGCTGGTCTTCTTCATCCTCCCCTACTTCACCACCCTCTACATCATTATATTATCTCCCACTGCACTCCCACAAGAAGGTTCATCACAAACCTCATTGACAGTGTACATTTGTAAATCTACTCGGTTCCCTACTTATAATTACTCGATCATATTTAGGTTGACCTGAGCCTAAGTATAGGAGACTGATATCATTGTGTTTACATCACTTCTATTCTTTTCTTCTCACCCTCGACCGTTTCATTTTTTTTTGCTCTTCTACTATGCTCAGGCCCTCAAAAGCTTAAGTATAAGGGGACAAGTTGGCTTCTTTTCTTTTCACTCAACTATGCTTGGTACGAGCTATGTCTACATTTCACTTCGTGCCATGAGGACATAGCACAAGCTAAGTATAGGGGGTCTGTTTGTATGTATTTTATATACTTTGTCCATGGCTCCTACTTTAATTATTTTCATCAAAAATCAGAGATGGGTACAAATTATGTATATTATGTATACTATACTAAATTTCTTGTGTAAATAATACATGTTTTCGAAAAATAGGGGGCATAAAAAAACAAAAAAAATCAACTAAAAATCTTTAAAAAATAAAAATAAAACTTAAGGATTTATCCCTAACATTTTCACTACCTCGAAACTTGAGGAATGAAAGAAACTCGATTTTTTTAGGTCCTTTGATTCAGAGTTAATTGGACTAGGTCAATAGGGTTTTATACTTAATAATCCACACTTTTCTAGTTTGAAAGATGTAAGTGCTATATTGCGCGTCTAATCTCTACCTTGAAGAATATGATCAGCACATCACTTGCACAACTGCATAGTTGATGAGATGAGTTGAGATTTCACTTAAAGGACTGGGACTGGAGATTTGAGTTTACATCTTATTTAATGATGCTCGAATATGGGATAAAGTCAATGAAATCTTCAGGAAACCTGAGTGTCAGCAAACCCTAGCCAGCATGCGAACAAGTTCGCATGCTATCATTTGATATTGACATGTGTGCCAGGGTATGATGAAACTAAATAACGGTTGATCGGTGTGCGCCAACTCTTGGTAAAAGCAGTGGAGCTAGCCAAAAAGAAAAGAAAGAGATATTGAAAGAAAAGAGCTCTCAAACACAAAGTCAAACTACAAAGAGCTTCTATCAAAGGCGAGCGCTCTCAACCATTTTCAAAATGTCCAATTGGACCAAAGCTAATTAGGACCAATGAGTCGGGATAGTACCTCAAAAAGGGCTTTGCATCGTGAGCGATACAAGTCTGGCTATTAGTATATTAGATACTTAAAGAAGCAACACCCCGGTGTATTCCCAGGAAAACAAGTACATACAACTCGACTACTTTTGACGGGCGCACTGGTCAACATCCAAAAATACATGCATTGAGTAATAAGCCACTCGAGATGATCCTTGTTCCCATGTGAGGAAGAGAAGAAAATACACAATCCTAAGACCTCCATCATCTGGCCTACCATATACACTTTCAAGTCTGACAAGCTACTGAGACCGTAGATTGAATGCAAGAACTGATTTATTGCCTAGTGTTGAGGATTAGGTCCTGAGGAGAATCACTCGAACTTGGACTTTGAGTGACATTTTGACTCGACTCTCATGAAATGTAGTACACCTTAATTGTCATATCCTTTATACTATATGTATAAGAAGAGAGTCTGATAATTAGAGAAGTTGGATTCCTTTTGACTAGAGCCGGATTGATCTTAGAATTTTAGGACCTCTAAAACCACGGATTCTAAATGAGACAAGTTTTGAAATTCATACATACACAGTCAGGGATTCAACCTTCTAACTCGCTAAAATCTGCTTGGGGACAAGCAAAAAGCTAAGTATATGGGTGCGATGAATCCATGATTCATCTACTTTATATGGACGTTTTAGTGAAATCCTTGTAATAATTCACTAATTAAACTCCCTAAAATTAATTAATTAACATTCATTAAGTGTGCTTAAATTAGGGATAAAATCTGTAATTAAATAACTCTGGATTTTGCATGGATGGAGCTTATTATTTTATATGTAAATTATCTTTATTTTATCCTAATTCTTTCTCCAATTTATTCTTTGAGCAAGTAACTAACTTGGCATAAAGAATTGAAATCCATAAAAAGAGCAAAATCAAGAGAAAACACAAAAATCTGATTTTGTATAATTTGCATTTTTGTTGTTTTTGTTTTCTCTTTTCAAACCTATAAAAATCCATGAAAACTAGATTAGTTATGTATATATTGTATAAAAATTAATCTACTAACTAAAATCAACTTAAAATACAAAAAAATCACAAAATACAAAAATAAGGTATTTTATTATATATAGAGTACCTCCAAAAATACTTTTTGTATAGTTGACCTCATTTGCTTTTGAGTCGTTCACGAAAGTTGTAGATCTCGTCGAGACGAACAATTTTCATCTTGTCCACTTTTCATTTTGGCGTTGTTTACTACTTCTTTTTTATTTTCTTTTTGAATTCATTTATTTTAATGTTTATATTTATTTATTTATTATATTTTATTTTAATTTAACTTTTTATTTTTATCTTATTTTAATTTTTATTTATTTAATTAACTTTTATTTATTATTTTATTATTTTCTTTTCTCTTTTTCCATCTTTTTTCTTCCTTCTCTTTTTCTCCCTCTTCTTTACTCTCTCCTCCCACTCTCTCTCCAACAAGGTCACGTGTAGAGCACGTGACCCTGGCCTATCTCTCATTTCTCCTTATTCACGTGCTCAGCACATGACCCAGCGCCCTCCTCTCCTCTCTCACCCTTGATCACGTGCATTGCATGTGACTATCCTCTCCCCTGTGCCTTCTCCCTTTATCATAATCACCGCTCTCCTCGGTCGTTCACCCATCGCTTCGCCTCCTGTAATCGCAGCCCCCTCACTGTTATGACATCCACCTTTGAAAGCCTCGCAATCGCCCGTCAATCCCCTCATCCGCCCATCATAGACCTGTTCGAGAGAAAAAGAGTCGAGATCTGGGGTGGTAACAACGGCCCAGATCTCAGGCAAAGATACTTTTTTGGTGTGATCCACGAGGGCCTACTCCTCCTTCGTGTTGCTCCCACTCGATGGCAGTTGAGCCGCGACGTGCTCCGCCCACGACCGCCAGTAAAGAGTAGGAGCGAGCTTCTACTCCTCCACGACAGGCGAAGCCCCCTCCTTCCAACATGCAACTCGCCACCTCCATCAACCGATAGCGCCACAGCATCGATCTCCACCTGCTCCTTCACTCACTGACGTCACTGTTGGACTCCTACGTCGCCACCGCCATGTCGTATCCGCCTCTTCAAGCTCGGCCACCGTTCATCACCGAGCACCTCTACCTATGCACGACCCTCGCCGCCGCAATCTGTCGTGCACCTCCGCCCTCGCCACAGCCTCCGTCCTGTAGCTCCGAGCCATGCCGACAACAACCTGCTCACCATCACCTTAATCGGTCGTGTGTCGTCCGCTCCGTCTTGCCGTCGTGACGTCTGCCGATCGCCCACCGGTGGATCGAGGGCATTCCCCTGATCCAATGACCATGTGCCTGCCATGTCGACCACCACCCTCGAGCCTCAGCCCACACCTCGAGGCTCGGGCCCTCCGAAGCACAACCACCCGCCACGTGGTGCGTCGGGTGCCGCACCTCATCCGCGGACCCGAGGCTCCACCCGATCCACCATCTATAGATTCATCTTCTCTAGCCCAATCTTCCTCTTAAATGATAGAAACAGTAGGAAGGCCTCGCCGCAAGGACGAGGGGAAGATTTAGGTGAGATCCTCGGCATGTTCCAGGTCGTGTAGTGGCTTTGTCGAGCTGTTGAGCTCGGGTCCTCGTCGTCGGAATCCTCCAGCAAAGACCAAGTAGCTTGGGGCTACTCTCCCAAGGCACTCCATTCACCATACATGTAACATCCTCTTCTCCTCCTCCTTCCTCCATTTTTCTCCACCTTCTTCTTTCTTAATGTTTTCTCTCTCTTCGTTTCACTGTCAATCTAGTTGCATTTCCACGGATATATTATGTCTTCTGATCATGAATATGGTTTTTATTTATTTTTTGGTGAAATTTCATCAACAGATTAATCAAGCATTTACATCATTTAAACAAATATGTAAAAATCCCCTGTTTTGAACAGGGGACTCCTTGCACCCACTCCACACGTTCTCTCTCTTCCTCTTTCTCTCTTCTTCTTCCTCCCTTTCTCCCTACTTCTTCTCCTCCTTTCTTTCATTTTTTGTACCACCAAACCATCCTCTTCCTCTTCCCTACACCCCATCTCCTTCAACCTCCACATCCATTCACACACACTCATAGCAGCAGCAACAGCAGCTGCCCACTTCCCTCCCACATATCATGCAGCAGCTGCTGTACTCGCACGCTATCACCTCCCACACGCATGCACCCTCCTTCTTCCTTCCTACATCTTCATGCACGAGCACCTCCTTCACCTTGATCACCTCACGCACATATACCTTATTGCATCCAGCTCACTTACCCGCACACGCACAAGCAGCACCCGCTACACCTCCCTCACACACGTTGTTGCTCATCTTCATCTCTCAGGCAGGTTGCTCTCATCCGCACACACTCCAGGCAGTCGTAGCTGCTCACTTTACTGCACCACTTTGCACTCATAGGCACCCACACTTTGCAGCACTTGGCACACTTATTCTTGCCTTGTATGAGCTGATCACCTTGCACCCATACACCATCCCAGCGGCCATAGCTACTGTTGAACACTCCCACACCCATCAGGACCTCACTCCACTCGTCTCACACCTCTATTTGCATTCAAACTTGTAGGGAAGCACTGGTTGAAGAAGACAAGCCTCCATTGTTCTTTGGTGCGTGCCTGACGAGCCCTCCATCAGAGTACCTCCGCTCTCAAGGTGAATCCAGCATTAGAGAAGAATGAAGGTTGTGCATCTGCAACAAGTGGGGTGGTTTTCCACTACCTCTAAGGAGGTGTTAGAATCGTTGATGAGCAGTTAACGTTGGGTCTAGATCCAACAAATGACAGAGCGTTCCATCGTTGATTCGATCTAATTCAGTGGCCAAAAGCAAACCACGTGGAAAAATTCCTACCATGCGATCAGATCGACAAAGAACCAGCGCAGCCGATAGATCTAAGAGCTGAGATCATGTATTTCATTACACGTGACCTGAGCGTTTTGCAGACGAGCCCCCCAGAGATGCCATATACAACAGAAACGCCCCCCACCTGGGCTATTTGCAGAAGAACTCGACTGAAGTTTACAATAGCATATAAGTCCTTATCTGAACGATTTTGAGAATAATCTATTTTATTTACATGTTAATTCATGTATTGGAGCTTTAATATCTTCACCACTATGTCTCTTAACCCTAGGGGGTCTTCCTCCACTAGCAGATTTTTTTAGAAAAATCTATCTATTCTGGTGTGGATGGCATGCGGGTCTATATTTCTTGATTTCAATAGGACTTCTGACGAGCGTTGTCTTTCAACAGAGAGCCAGGTGTGGTAGTAGTCCCTAAGGACCCCACCACTGGCTCATCTACCATCGCTACCATGTACGTTCCATCAGAGAGGACGGCTTAGTCTTTCTTCTCTACACCCATCTTCGAAAGACCTTCTGACTTCACCATTAGACAATCAGCCTTCCAGACCTCCATTACACGGTGAGAATTCGATTGGAAGAGGGTTGCGATCCTATATTACATGCACCTGAAGGGGATATGTTCTCCAAAAATTACGTATTTGGTCTTGTTTTAATGCTTATTTCATCCTCTATATTATGAAACATTGTAGACCTGGTTTTGAGGATACTGAATTTGGATATATTTTTATTAAGACTATCACCATGGACTCTATTTCTCTTATGTTTTATTAAAGAAATTTTTTGAAAAATAATATTTCTTACAGGTATGAATTAAGAAGATCTTAAGCACCATATTTTGGAACAATATTGATTCTATTGCTTAGATAATATGAGGAAATTTATTATTATAGGAATTTGATCAGATATGTTTAGAGCCATGATTTGATTGATTTAATATTTTTAGAATCATTTTTTATAGAGGCTATATAGAGGAGGCTTGATAAATTATTCTCTGACTTCTTTGTGGTTTAAAAATCATTTCTTTGATGATTGAATTATATGAAATTAGATATCAGTTCATATTGAGAATTATCATTGATCTTAATTATTGTAAGGATATTTATTGATTAATCTTCTGGCTTGTAGCCTTGATTTTATCTTGATAAATATTTCTCAAATTTATTCTTTAGATCTGCGATTTCTTTTGAGGATAATTGATCAATTTAATTGAGGATCTAAAATAGTCATAATCATATATCATGTGCTTCATTGTTTCCTCTGTTTATTTTACTTACATTGCATTGCATCTCTTTTATTTTATTTTATTTTATTTTATTTACATTATTTTCTGACATAGAGATTAATATAGCTATTAGTTAATTATTTAAATTAATTTAGAATCACACAACTAAAAATCACTGTTCATTGTGTTCGACCTTGGTAGAGTTGCCAAGAAAAAATTTTTCCACAATATTCAAGATTTGTGTTTTTTGACAAATCACTTTCCGCCTCCTATACTACAAATATCAATTATTAAAGAGACAAAATCCGGTTCATCACGAGTCAACTCCACCGGGCGTGTATCGCACGGAGAAGCAACTCCGTCGGTCACTAGTCACAGGAGAAGGCCCATTCTCCCCATCTTCATGCTCCTCCAAAGGAGCAGTAGCCACTCGATCGTGATCAAGCGGTAGCTTCTACACCCTCCCCCTATGCCAGTTGTCTATTCATTATTCAATGGAACGATGCACGCCACGTTGCCTCCATCCAGAATTCAACCCGCCTCCTGAACCTCGTGCCAACACACATAGGGCACATGAGGTGCTGACCAATTGGCAACCCACACCATGTACTTTCAAAACATTGTGTAAGAGTCCTTATTGACACCATCATCACGTGCCACACATGCGTCCTTGTGTAAAAATTGCAGAAAACCCTCTGTGGGTTTAGGTAACTAAAGAAACGCATTATTGCATTATTTTTGTTGTATTCTAATTTTTATTTCATTTTTCATTTAGACCCTTGTATTCTAACCTCTGTTTAAAACTTAATTTGGCATCATATTTTAATTACAAAAAACAAAAAAATCTTTCAAAATTTAAAAAAAAACATTTCAAAAAATATAAGTAATAAGTTAGTTTAGTCCTCGACACTAACGAAATCACACAAGACTTGTGAAGTTTAGAACACTTAGTTTATGAGGTCTTGAGATTCAAAGTTAACTAGATTTATTCATTAGGATCTATAACTTACTTATTCACATTTCTCTAGTTTGAAAAGATATGTGTGCTATATTGCATATTTAGTCTCTACCTTAATAATATGATCAATACTTCACATGCATGACTGCAGTTATGATGAGATGACTTGAGGTTTCACTTGAGGAACTGGGAAAATGAATTTAAGTTTGGACATGATTTATGATGCTCGAGGATGGGATAAATCGATGAAGGGTTCATGAAATCTAAGAGTCAACAACTCTAGCCAGTATGAGAACATGGTTCTTGTACTAATCTCTTGATATTGGCCTATGTTCCAGAGTTTGATAAAATCTAATAAAAATGTTTATCAGTGTGTGATGAATTCACATTTCATCGTCTTTATTCTATCATTTTGGCCTCAAAAACCCTGGCGAATGCATGTAAATACCCTTAATTCCAGCATCTTAACATTTATACATGTGCATGTAAATAGTGTATAAAATACTGTATTTAAAGCCAAAATTATAGAATAAATAAAAAAAGAAAAGAATAAAATATTGTAAATAATTTATGACCCAAAACCCCGAGACCTAGGCATCTTGATGAATAGGTCGACAAGGAATAAAGTAGGGGGAGATAAGGGCCAGATACCTATTCATTCTATTCTTTCTTTATTCATTTTGGGACCTATTTTTGGTTCCACTTTTTGTACCTCAAATAAAGAAATTTTGTACATGAAAGTTGTAGATAATTAAATAAATAAAAATACAAAATTTATTTCATACAAAAATACTGTACAGATAAAAAGTTATGCCTTGAATAAAAATCCCAAAATACCAAATTCCTAGACCTGTATCTTGCAAATAAAAACTCGAAATGCATCAAACTCACCTTTAATTGTATATAATTTAGAATAAGCTATTTAGTGAAGGTGGTTTTGCATTTGGCGGAGCTACGGTTTGAAAGTTGAGTTTTGGACCCATTATTGTATACTTGTACAGAATAAAATATTCATTTTATTATTTAGTCATTATTTTCATAATTTTATATTTTCATAACTTTGTAAATATTATTTATAATTTATGTGTGTATTGAAATCAGAATAAAAATACAAAAGAAACACAAAATAAAATACTTGTATAAATAGCATACCTAGGTATAATACCTATACCTATAAAATCACTATTTATATTTTATTAAGTGTACAAAATACATCAGAAAAATAAAATAAAAATATTTTTAAGTATATAAAAGTATTCTATAAATTTATAAAATAATAAACAAAAATAAACAAATTAAATACACAAAATAAAAATAAACTAATAAAATATATAGCTATATATATACCTATATAGTGCATAAAGAGTAACTTGTAATTATATACCTCATAAAAATAAATAAAAATCACTATAAAATTCTTTACAAAATAAGAAATTTTTTTTATTTTATAACATAAAATTAATAAATTCATTTACTATTTTATTTTGATTTTACAAATAATTATTGCCTGGAATTTTCTGGTTGGTCCACGTGGACCAACCAGGACCAGTCAAGTGTTGACCTCGGTCAACTGCCTGACCGAGGTCTGCCACCTTCTGACAGCCCGATTTCACCCAATTTCCAAGCATGATCCTTGCGTCTTCTTCCCTTGATTCCTTCTTGGAACTTCGTCCTTGATCATCACTTGGCCATGCCAGACCTTCATATCACGCAAAATCGCCATCATTTGCGCGTGGCCCTAGCTCGAAGAAGACGCCACCACCTTGAATACATTCGACCCGCCATCTTCGAGCTCAGATTCAAACCCCCTTAGCACTCGCTTCGCTCTCGTTTTGGTGTCCTTGAGTGAGAGGAAGGTGACAGCTTCCGCCTCCGCGCGTCAGATCGGTCGAGCAAGCACCAGGGCGGCTCCACCACCTCCGGCAAGTCATCGCCATCGAGGTCCTTCACCTCTGGTTCCTGCCATCGAGGTATACCCTTTATCCCCTTCCTTCTACCCTCATTCGCTTCCCCTTAGTCATAGGAATAGGTTAGCACCTTTAGATCCCTTCGCCGATCGTTATCTCGTCGTCCATCGATCATCGTCGGAGCGCACCTCCGGCCATATCTCCTCCGCATTTCACATACCACCTCCGCATTCCACAGACCACCTCCGACTCCCACTTCGCCTCCGTGGGGGACAGGCAGTTTGCCCTGGTCCCCTTCACCCCTTTTTGCAGGTCCAAACGCAGTCAACGCTCCTGGGGACCATTTTGAAGCCCTCGCCGGAGCTACCTGGAGCTTGAAGCTCCGCCACCCTCGCAGCAACACCGACCTTCTCCGGCGACGCTGAGTACCCCAGCACGTAGAGGGACCATCCAGGAGCTCGAGGCTCAATTTTGGAGCCCACCCATCGTCGAAGACCCAAGATCGAGCTCGGGGAAGTCCGCCTCGCCGGCGCTCTTCCCCGTTCTTCCCCTTGGCTTCTCCGTCGTTAGATCGAAACACAACTCCAGTTCTGATCGCAGCCGTTGGATCACACCGTGCCACCACCGTCGGATCTTCGACCGAAGATCTAATCTAGCCCGTCCATCTGCGAACGTCATCGCGCGTTGTGCGCGCGCCATGTGGATAAGTGACCGCCTCCTAACCGTCCGATCGTGCACGAGGGATTTAGGCGTGGGTATTTTGCACCAACACCCTCGCCATTTTTGCATTTTATTTTTAGTCCATAAACTTCTAATTGTAGTTTAAATATTTTTGTAATATTTGCATCCAGACCCCCGTAGTTTTCATATTTGCACTTAGGTCCAGTCCACGTCACCTCACGTGACCCGCGCACGTGGGGTGGTGGACATTTTGCAGGGACTCCCCTAGGGATTTGTCTATTTTGATTTGGTCTATGAACTTTTCAATTAAGTTGTAATATTTTCGGTACAATTGCATTTGAGCCCCTGGAACTTTGTAAAATTGCAAAAATACCCCTGCTAGGTCACATGTCTAGTGCGCGTGAGTTGGACATTTTACATCGAACCCCCTCCGGGTTTGGGTATTTATTTTTAGTCCAGAAAATTGTATTTAACATTATATATTTTTGGAAAAATTGCAAGTAGGCCCTTGGACTTCTGTGTATTTACGTTTATGCCCTTGCCAACACTGTATTTTTGCTTGGATGTTTGCATTTATTTCATGCATCATTTTAACTCAAAAAATTACCAAAAAAATACCATATGCTCCTGTTGCATTCTAGTTTAACGCCATATTTTTAGTTTGCATTTTTATTGCATTTTCATATTTATTAAAAATCAAAAACATGCATTTTCAGCACTATTTGCATTAGAAAATACATAAAAATTATAAAAAGTCTTTGAAAAATTCCAAAAAAATTATATTCCATGTGTTTTAGTTTATTTTATTTTTTGACCAAAAATCCCTAAAAATTACAAAAGAAAACTCTTAATAATAGCAAAATTCTCAAAATCTTCATAAAAATCTAAAAAATTCACAAAAAAATCCAAAAATTGTGCTTCCTATCTATGAATTTTCCTATCCAATTATCTATCTATAAAAATTAATTTGAAAATTTTTCACTCCTGTTTGCTATTTTATTTCTATATTTTTATCTCGCATATATATTGTATTCACTGTTTTTAGTATTTTTGCCTTTAAAAATACCAAAAATTAGGAAAAATCTAGAAAAAACACAAAATAATATTAAAAAAGTACAAAAATACAAAAATTCTTTATTTCCTGAATTTTAGTTATTTTTACATATTTTTATAAATACTTGATTCCTCTTTTTCTTACTTGGCGTATATATTCTATTTAAAATAAAAATATAAAAATATAAAATATAAAAGAAAACAGAAAATCAGAAAATTAAAATCCAAATACAAAAATATAAAAGTAAAAAGAAAATAAAAAATATAAAAATTAAAAACCCACAAAAATTTGCACATTCATAGGCAATTACTCACTTTCACATTGATCTTTGTGCACTCATGCCTTGTTCTATCTTGTTCGCTCCCTGAGTTCGACACTCTACACACTTGCACACTATACACATTTTTTGTAGAGTTGATAATAAATTTTAACTCCACCTTGCTTGTCATTGTTTGATTGATACAGTGGGTTAATTGTTGATATATTCGGGTTTCAAGAGCGGTCGCCGCAGCGACTCTTGTCTCCACCTTGCGTGAGACATTTAGACCTTCGCAAGACTCGAGTTATCAAATGGCGCCGTTGCCGAGGAGCAACAACGTATAGAGCATTCTTTTGTGATTGATTGTGAATATTTGCCTATCTTTTTATTTGATTATATTGCTTGATTGGTCTAATCACCTCTGTGTTGGATTTTGTGCAAGGTACCGCCGAGCGAGGGAAGCGCTCCATCCTAGGTGCTTGGGCCCACGTGAAGGCTCGCTTAGCACCGAAGAAAACTTGGAAGCTTGAAAATACCATCATCTCTTGTAGAATTTTTGTATTTTAAAAATTTGTAATTTGAAGTGAAAGAGAGACTTATTTTGTAATAACTTGGACTCTCTAGGACATTCGAGCCTAATTTCCAAGTGTTTGTTCACTTGGGGGCTCACCGCGGTTTTGTGTTTTTCGTGGTTTTCTCATCTTTATTTTATTTTGTTTCCCGAGGATTTAGCCCCTAGACATAGGATTTTTTGTTGACTGTGACGAATTAAGAAGGTAAGGCCCAATCCCTAATATCTTGCCTGCACCTATAGATCGTAATTGGACTTGGCTACAAATCAACTGAAAAAAGCTATTGACTTGGACTAGAGACCACATGCCGAGAGGAGTCGTATACAGCGCTGGTAGGATCCACTGTGGTGGACACCGGTCGACTCTCGAGACCGGACTCCGGACTCTCCTTCTTGTCATAGCTACGTGTTCTTCACGTTAATAGAAGTTACTCATCTTAGGGCGATTTCCTCGTGCATGCATCTAGGTAGTTTTACTTATTGTCTTTAATTTATGCGCGGATCACTTTGCATGTAGAGTGCTGGCAAAAAGGTACGCATCTCTATCCCTGCATGCACCATTGATTTCGACCGCGCATCGACTTTTCCGCTTTCCTTCCCCAAGTTTTGTTGGACTTCAAATAACAAGGAAATTAGAAAATTCGTTAGACGATGTTTGTTCAGAAAAATACATAAAAAGTGAAAGCAATAAAATTGGGACTGCTAATGCAAATTTGACCTTAAAACTCATCCCACCCAAAAATTCTGTCTTGGGAAGAGTAACCCCCTCCTTTTTTTATTTATCTGCTGCGAGAGAGTGACCCGACACTAGGATAGAGCCACGCCTAAAATTCTGGTTGACTACTGATCGTGGTTAGTCGTTCTCCAATGAGGATCTCTCCAGTAACCGGTAAAGCGGACCGAGACGTCTTTAGCAGATTGAATTTGTGGGAACAACCGGGTTACGATCCGCAATTCATACTGGCTGGGAAAGATCTAACGTGGATCGGGACAGTCGGCTTGGAAAGTAAGGTGAACAAGGGGTTTGTATTTCACATCTTGTTTGCATTCCAGATCTCATCCGCCTTTCTCTAGATCAAGATGATGGGAGGGAGATCCCTTAGGCCACGTATGGTGGCACCTCTATCGAGCACTCCTCCTTTTTCATCTAGGTCGGCTTTGGGGAGTCCAGACTCACTCTATGAGCCCGAGTTTATGTCTTCTCTTTTCCCCCTCGACCCTCCTTCTTCTTATATCAGTCCAGTGGTGTCAGAATTTAGTACAGAACAGAGTTCAGAACATTTGATGGCACCTGAGATGGATTCTTTTGACTTTGCAGAAACACCAGAAATGGAAGGCAGAGAGGAACACCCAGATGAGCAGAGACCGCCTCCATACATATATGATCAGGCTGCCATCAACAATTCACTGCTAGCCTCCCTATAAACCATGCAACGACAGATCAGAGACCAGGGAGTGGTCATGGGTGAAATCATGAGGGAGATGCGTGAAGAAAGAGAAAATCGAAATAGGCGCGATGATATACCAGACGAAGAACCTAACAAGGAGAGGCCGGCTCTGAGGACCATGAGGCAATTGCACAACCCTGGTGCAACCCTCACACACCGATGGATTCGACTTCCTCCCATTTATGGTGACTTCGAGCTTCACCCACACACCATTCAGTTTCTGCCAAAGTTTCACAGGCTGGCCATGAAGAACCTCACCTCCATCTGTAAGAGTTCGAAATGATATGCAATACGATCCATGACAGGTTCGTGACTGAGGATATCATCAAAATGATTGCCTTCTCGTTCTCCTTGGTTGATAGAGCCTCTTATTGGCTTAAACATTTGGGGAGGTACATCGACACTTGGGAGCAACTCCAGATCGAGTATTTAAACAAGTACTATCCACTCGGTCGAACAAATGCAGCTAGAGCAATGATCAGTAATTTCACTATGATACCCAATGAACAATTCCATGAAGCGTGGGATCACTTTAAGGAGCTCATATACCAATGTCCACACCACGAAATATCACAACCCAATTTGGTGCAAAGTTTCTTTTGCGGGCTGACATCGGAGCTGTAGGGGCTTGTCAACGCCTCGTGTGGGGGATCTTATTTCTCCAAGGATGCAGATGCGGTCTGGGCCATCTATGAATAGATGGAAGAAAACTCTACAGTGATGTCCCAGGGTCGCATCTACACAAACTCCAAGGTCCCACCACAAGCCACTTCTTACCCCCGCATTGCAAGGATCGATGCCGGAAACCACACTCCGTCAGCAGCAGCAGCACAAGACAAATCAGCGGCAGCTGACATGGACACAATTAGCGAGAAATTGGACCGCATCGAGATTTTGGAGAAGAAGCAAGGCCAAGGTCTGGCATAGATAAACCAGTTGGCAAAGACCATGAGTGACCTGAAAACTCATATCTTGAGTATTCAGGAGGCACAATCATCTTCACATCCGCCTCCCAGATCGTTGGCTGACTCTAGAGGTAGTCGTTCTACCCCACCACCTCCAGTATACCGCCAAGTTCACCATGTCTAGGAGGTGCCGGTACAACAGTTGCCGCACTACTCACAGTAGCCACCATCTCAGGACACTCGGATGGTGGTCTATCAACCAGATCAGCCTTTGGCAGTACTACCACCTCCACCCTTCGAGCAGGAGCCATTGATGGAAGTAACGGGATATGGTACGACGATACCCCCAGCAGCCTGGGATTCATCGTGATCACCCAGGATTCCGTTGGTCCACCGGAGGTTCCTCATCCCAGCAGCAGCCTCCAACTCAGGGCAATCATAATAGCCAACACCAGCAGCCCCAATACTCCTAACAACAGCAGTATAAGTATCAACATAATCCTCTTCACAACTGGCAGGGACATCGGTGAAGGCAGCGGCAGCAGCCTACCTGCCATAGTACTCCCAACCTCACCAGCAACCTCAGTTCCAGCAAGGGAACACTCCCGGTTCTTTCGCACCCGTTTTGGAGAACCCAACACTTGATGATCTCGCCCGCTTGCTCTCCGAACAGCAGGCATCCTTCCGGCAAGAAATGGATGAGTTTCGACAGGAGATGAGGGACATAATCAAAGGGAAAGCCGCCATACCTGCACAGAGCGGGCCAAATCCGAATAACTTGAAGAGAAAGTCTGAGCATGTACAGTTTACAGAGGATACCACTCCTAGTGCTTACTTGAATGGCATGCATTCTATGTTTGATACTCACTTCGTGTCACTTAGGAGGGGTAAGGAACTAGCCGGCGGCGGCTCATCTGAGGAACAACATCATGGAGATTCCAGAGCCCCATATGAGGAGAGAAGCGGTGCTGATGCTGCTAACAACCATGATGATGATGATGGTGCTGATGCCACCAAGGATGACCTTCCAGACGACGGTACTAAGGCCGTCGTAGAACCAGATGCAGACGGTGGTGCTGAGGCTACCATTTTTTATGAAGAACCAGAGCGCGGTGCTGAGGCCACAAAGGATAATCTGTTGGGTGGTACTGACGCCCCCATTCTGAGTCCATCTGTATTCCAACCTTCTGTACTACCATTTTCTGTATCTCTGGGCACTGAGAAAAAGACCAAAAAATGAATAAAGGAAAGGTTTCTCCATCAATTCTGAGTCCATGTGTATTGAATGATGATCTTTGCATGGATTTCAGTCCTTCACAGGGCCAGAAATCTTCTCCTAACCCTCTATCTGAGGAGGGCCCCTCCGTCCCCTTCCCTCAAGCACTTCGCTCGACGAAGGGAAATAAAACCGAAAATCCCAAAAAGAAGGAACAGTTAGAGTTCAGCCAGCAGATGATAGACAGATTTCAGATACAACTGACTCTACAAGAGGCACTAGAGCACATTCCCCTCTTCCAAAAGAATCTGAGAGAAAAGACCACGGTACGCAGGAGGAGGCGGAACAACAGAGGAGATATCTATGTGCTCACCCATGCCACATGTTGTGTCATTCAGAACTAGTTGCCAACCAAGCGATCGGATGCAGGAGCTCCATATGTCAGATGCCATATTAGTGAGCAGCCATTCGATTGTACTATATTAGACAGTGGATCTTCTATCAACCTTCTTCTGGCAGCCTTACTCGACCGATTCGAGTTCGGCCCACTCCTTCGGAGTCGGACAATCCTTCAGTTTGCTGATAGGTCTATCAAGAGGCCGAAGGGGTTGTTGAGAGACGTGGTTGTCACCATTCAGGGCCTGAAATTCCCCGTAGACTTTGTTGTATTGGACATGGAGATCCCTGAGTCGGTGACCGATGCCCCCATCATAGTAGGACACCCATTCTTGGCCACAGCCAAGGCGGTGACCGACCATGAAAGTGAGAAGGTGTACTTTCGCGTAGAGGGCGAGAGTATACAAATAGAGATGATTGACGAGACCCGAGCGAGAGATTCAGCCTGTTCAGAGCCATGTAGTGACACAGTGCAACTGACAGATGCAGAGTTAGACGTCCACCGAGAGTGTGATTTTGTGACGACCGATGAGAAGCAGTTTGGGAAGATCTAGAAGCACGAGCCCTCACCTTGTCTATAGACTCAGAGTACCCGCCATTTGAAGCAGACGAGAGTTCGGAGAGCACACCCTTGGCAGATGACACTATAGAGGTTGACAGTTGTGTGATGATTGGAGGCACTGATGATTGTTCAGATTCAGATCCCTCGGAGGCAGACTTTGATTGGAAGGACTTTGATACATATTTGCCATGTCTATTTCCCGATGAGCCGACAGAGAGGACGCAGAGCGAGTCCCAACAGATGATAGACACACCAATAGGGTTCCCTTCGTCAGAATCACAGGTACAACGAGAGTTCTCACATGCAGACCTGGTTTCTTTCTGATAACACGGGTTTGCAAGGGTCTAAATATCTCACACAAGGCGGAGACAAGAGTCGCTGCGACGACCACTCACTAAACCCGTATTAGTTAACAATGAACCCACAAAATATAAATCAAACAATGAGAAACAAGTGTGGACTCAAATTTATTTTTTAACTCGACAAGAATGTGTATAGTGCAAGTATGTAGAGTGTCGAACTCAGGGAGCAAGCAGGATAGATCACGCAACGTGCTAAAAAATGTGATTGTGATCAATGTCTACAAGTATGTAATTTTTTGTGGGTTTTTAATTTTTAATTTGTTTATTTATTTTTTAATTTTGTATTTTTTTGTATTTTTATTTTTAATTTTTTGATTTTATATTTTCTTTTTATATTTTATATTTTCTTTTTCAATAATAGAATATATAGATAATATAAGAAAAGAGAGGATAAGGTATTTATAAAAATAAGGAAAAATACTCAAAAATCAGAAAATAAAGTGTTTTTGGTCTTTTTATATTTTCTACTATTTTTGTAATTTTTCGGAATTTTTCAGAATATTTTTGGTATTTTTAAAAGTCAAAATACAAGAAAACAATGAATTAAGCTATTGGCCGAAATTAAAATGAGGATGAAAAATACTAAACAGTATTCAAAATTCCTCAAATTAATTTTAAATAAAAGAAAATAAAATAAGGAAACTACAGAACTTGAGTTTATATTTTTAGGATTTTTCTTGGATTTTTTATATTTTTATGAAGTTTTTATGGGTTTTCTAATTTTTATGGTTTTTGTTTTGAAATTTTTAATGGTTTTTGGATAGGAGTTAAAAGACACTAAAATAGACCTAAGATAATTTTTTTTGGAATTTTTCAAAAAGGTTTGATATTTTTTGGTATTTTCTAATACAAACAGTAGTAAAAATGCATGTTTTTGATTTTTAATAAATATTAAAATGCAATAAAAATGCAATACAAAAATGTGGCGTGAATGAGCAACGCAACAAGAGCTTAAGCTAATTTTTTGGTGATTTTTAGCAATTTATAGATGCATGAAATAAATAGATACAACATCAAGAAACTACACTACTCGTAAGGGCATAAGTGCAAATAAGAAAACATCCAGGGGCCAATGTGCAATTTTTACGCAAAATATACAACTTATAAATGAAGTTCCAGGATTAATTACAAATACCCAAAGCTGCAAGGGCTTAACTGCAAAATACCCACCCGAGCGCGTAACTGGCACATGCTTGGGAAGGACCCAACTGCAATATCCAAAAACCCTAGGGACTTACATGCAAAATATCCAAAAATAATACACGTGATCCAAAAGTTCCTGGACTAAATCTAAATAAACAAAGTTACGGGGGGTCCTCTGCAAAATACCCCGCACCTCACGTGTACTGGTCACGTGAGGTGACGTGGCCGAGGACCTGTTTGTAAATAATGGGAAGTGTAAGGGCTTGACTGTAAATAGTACAAAACTTTTAAGCAGCCAATGAAAGTTTTTGTCTCAAATATTTAATTACAAAAATGTCTGGGATAAAAATTGCAAAATACCCAGGCGGGATGATCGGACGACTCTGGATTCTTCACTTAAGACATGTGCCCGCTCCCGGTGCGCTGATGACGCTTCGCTGGCGATGGCTGAGATTAGATCTCGGATGAATATCATACGGCGGGCGTCACAGCGAATCCAACGGCTGCTGAGCAAACTGGAGGAGCGACCCGATCTGACGGTGGAGAGCTGAGGGCGAAGAACAGGGAGGAAGGTCGGCGAATCCGACCTTCTGTGACCTCGACCTCAGCCTTCAATGACGCGTTCAAGCTCCAAAATGGTCGAGGACACTCCTGGGGGTCTTCTCTAAGTGATGGATGCTTCAAAAGTCCTCGACGACTGCCGAGGTGCTCTCGAGGAGGCGGCGGAGCTTGGAGTTCAGCTAATCTCCAGCGAGCTCTCAAAACTAGCTCCAACTGATCTTCAAAGTACTGGGACCTGCAAAAATGAGTGAGGGCGATGGAAACGAGGCGTGAAGCAGCAAGAAGGGGTACTCGCCGGAGGTGCACTCCGACGAGGTGTTCGTGTGATGCGATTCAATGGACGAGGAGACGAGATTCTTGAGGCGAAATGTTCCTAGGACTAAGGGGAGTAAAATGCAAAAGAAACGAGAGGGAAAAGGGGGCTGCCTCGACGGTGGAAATCGGAGGGAAGAAGTACCTCACCACCGACAATAGGCAGAGGTGGTGGAGCTGCCTCAGGTGTTGCTCGATCGGCCTAACGTGCTCAAGAGGAAGCTGTCACCTCCCTCGAGCGATGGGGTGCGAAAAGGGAGCTAAACCTATGGAATGAGGGGTTCTAATTCAAATCGAAGTCGGAGGTGCGTTATATGGGGTTGACGACCGAGCTTCAAAGATCCAGGTGGACCGGGAGGATCACTGATCTATTCCCCAAGAAATCGATGCGGTGTGAAAGAAGATTCAATGAGGAACAAAAGTTGCAAAAGGAGCATCGAGAATGGATGCAAGGGGCGACCTAGAAAAATCCGCCTAAGCAGTCAAAAACTAGGTCTGACAGGGCTACAGGGGCTAAGGAACGACCAGTTGACCAAGGTCAACTCGGACCAGCACCCGGTTGGTCCACGTGGACCAATCAAGAAAAAACCCTGGAAATTATTTTGTAAAATCGATAAAAAATAGAAAATGAATTAATTAATTTTTTATTATAAAAAATGTTTATTATTTTATAAGGTATTTTATTATGATTTTTAATTATTTTTATGAGGTATAAAAATACAAGTTGCTATTTTAGGCTATATAAGTATATACATCTATATATTTTATTAATTTATTTTTATTTTGTGATTTTAATTTATTTAATTTTGTTTATTATTTTATAAATTTGTAAAGTATTTTTATACACCTTAAAATATTTTTATTTTATTTTTCTGATGTGTTTTGTATATTTAATAAAATATACGTATGTATTATGTAGGTATATATATAGGTATTATACCTATGTAAGTTATATACAAGTATTTTTATTTCATGTTTCTTTTATGTTTTTATTCTGATTTTAATGTACAAATATATTATAAGTAATATTTACAAAATTATAAAAATATAAAATTATAAAAATAATGGATAAATAATAAAATGAATATTTAAATTTGTACTAGTATACAATAGGGGTCCAAAACTCAACTTTCAAACCGTAGATCCGCCAAATGCAAAACCACCGCCATTAAATAGCTTATTTTAAATTATATACAATTAAAGGTGAGTTTAATGCATTTGGAATTTTCATTTGTGAGATACAGGTCTGGGAAGTTGGGATTCTGGATTTTTATTCAGATCATAACTTTTTAACTGTACATTATTTTTCAGTGAAATCAATTTTTGTATTTTTATTTATTTAATTATCTACAACTTTCATGTACAAAGTTTCTTCATTTGATGTATAAAAAGTGGAACCAAAAAAAGGTCCCAAAATGAATAAAAGAATTAATAGAATAAAAGGGATTTTTATTGTATTTTGACCCTTATCTCCCCCTACTTTATTCCTTATCGATCTATTCTTCGAGATGCCTAGGTCTCGGGGTTTCGGGTCATAAAATATTTACAATATTTTATGACTTTTCTTTTCTTATATTTATTCTATAATTTTGGCTTTAATTACAGTATTTTATACACTATTTACATGCACATGCATGAATGCTAAGATGCTGAATTTAATGGTATTTACAAGCATTTGCAAGGGTTTTTGAGGCCAAAATGATAGAATAAAGATGATGAAATGTGGATTCATCATACCCCTATACTTTACCTTTGCTAGTCCCTAGCAAACACTTATGCAATAAGTGCAGAAAGAAAAATAAAGAAAAGAAAAAGAAGAAGGTGGATTAAATTTGATTATCAAACTTGTCTTCACAAAATCAAAGTTTGGAGCTTACGTCGGACCTTTGGAATTTTAGTGCGGGCGGAACCTTAATGAGAATCGAATTTGAAATCCAACAGTCCTTGAGAATCCCAAAACTCCGTTCAAGTCTCCTCAATAGCCAGGTCAGAAATATCTCAACTCATACGCAAATCATTACGACTATGAATCTGACTTGTACAGTGTAAGTGATTGTGGCTCTCCCCAACTGAAATGACAAAGAGACTGACTTCTCCAGTATGACAACCCAATGATTCCCCAATCCAATAACTCCATCCTCGAGGAGCGGGGTATTCCCTTCTAAGTTCAAGTGGCAACCAGCTCAAGAGGAGGGGGTGAAGAGAAGAATGGACGGTAGCCAGTGTAGCTACCTATCCTAGGATGCAAGACCAGTGTAGTCAAATCATCCAGCTGTAGGCTCACATATTTGACTTTGGAACTCAAGCTTGCTTATTGACTTAACAACATATGTACATACTTTGCATGCATTTTATTTTTGTACAGGCCTGACCATTTTTTTTTAATAATATACAGCAGCATTTACATAAGGAATTTTTCCTCTTGAGCCAGTAGACTATCCCTCTTTTGAAGCTTTATTGCAACCCGCACTCTCCTGTCTTTAGACTTCCTCATCACTAGACGGGTTGCGGTGCACTTCCCTCCCTAAAGGAGGACAAGTGTTTCCACTTGTGTGCGTCTCATACCGGCAAATCCAATCCCCTCACCACTCCAACTGAGTTGAGCCATGTGAAAGGTGCAGCTGTCCAAGTTAGGTCATTATCAACAAGAGTCGTGCGTGTGCTCCTAAATACTCTACTTAGGCAGTCAAGAATCCATTGAACCAAGTCCCGTGATCCTCAAAGAATTAAGTCAACTAGACCTGAAGTACCTCAATTCCAATTCCTATAAGGTTCCTGTTGTTATGTAGATTTTAAGGTCCAATCAAGCTCCAATCTCCGGATTTTACTTAGACTCGTTCATCTATCAAACTCAATCCGAAAAATGCTCATGCTATGCAAATGATATGCACAATGCAGAAAATATTTTTGTGATGCAATTTTCAAAGATTTTTAACTTTTTATGGATTTTTGAAAAGATGATGATGCATATGCATTTTTTGTATTTTTCAAAAAGGTTTTTCAAATGTTTTTTGGATTTTTTAGAAGAAAAGATTTTGGCTAAAAACTAGGTTAAAATATTTACACGGGAGTGCTTCTTATATATACAAGAAGTGGATTTTAAGAATTTACAAGGGTAAGTGCTCAATTTTTATAGATATATATAAGGGATTTTGGTGTGATGTGTATATTCCTCAAACTTATTTGACCCAGGTTTTTCAAACAAATTTTGAAAACTATAGTCGAAAGTAATTTTTACAAACATTTTACAAACATGTACACAAATTTGAAAATCATTTTGCAAAGGTTTTCAAACAGTATAGATAGATTTTTCAAAATATTTTTGCAACCATTTTTCAAACTATTTGCAAATCATTTTTCAAACATTTTATTTCACACAAAGAAAATAAACTTTACAAACCAAAACATTTTCACAAAGGTTGAAAACATGTAACAGAACATTTTCCAAATAGTTTTCAAAAGATTTTTCACAATGATTTTCAAACTATTTTTCAAACATTTTGCAAAAAACATTTTCACCTGATTTATTAATCAGTAAATATAAAAAGAATTTGAGGAATGATAACATCTTTTTATTAAGGTTTTTAATGAAATTTAAAGAACTATTAGCCATATTATTAAGAAAATACGAAAGTACGAGTTATGGCTAAAGTATATACGTAGTGTATACGACCCCCCTATACTTAGCTTGAGCTATGTCCTCATAGATCTGAGAGAAAAGAGAAGACATAACTCGTACTGAGTATAAAAAAGTCCAAAGAATAAATAAAGAAATGAATGAACAATTGAATAAACGAATGAGAAGTTGACTGTCCCCCCTATACTTAGGATCAAATAATCCTAAGTATAGCAGACTGTACACAACGCAGGGAGGGTCAAGGGTGGGAATGAACAGATCGTACTCAGATTGTCTCCCCCTATACTTAGGGTAAGATATCCGTAAGTATAGACAAGAAGAGGAGACAATGGAGAGGATCAAAGAATAGAGAAACTCGGGGTGCACACCCCCATATACTTAGGACAAAGTACGTCCTAAGTATAGAAAACTGTCTTCAATGTGCGACACCTTTTTGATACAAAAAGAAGATAGAAAAGGAAAAGAAGAAAAGAAGAAAAGATATTAACAGATGAAAGAATGATATGGACAGATAGATCTGTACAGTGGAAGATGGAGTTGATCACCATGTATGAGATGCCGATGATATGAGTCAAAGAGTACATCTCATACCAGAAGAATGGGGGCAACATCAACGGTCGGTGGATCATGATCTAGATATAACTTCAGGCGCTGACCATTAACACGGAAGGTAGAGGAAGATGAGGGCTTGGATATATCAATGCTACCATTGTCATGTACCTTCCTGACCGCATATGGACCTTTCCACTTGCTCTGTAATTTCCCTGGAAATAATTTCAGCCTGGAATCGAACAACCATATGCGCTGATCGGGCTCAAACTGTTTATGGCTGATATGGGAATCGTGCCATGTCTTCACTTTTTCCTTATATTGTAGGCTGCTAGAAAAGGTTGTGTCTCTCAACTCCTCCAGGGCTGCCAACTCTGCTCTCCTCTGTTCTCCTATACTCTCGGGATCCAATAATAACTCAATGACTGCCCAAAGTGACTTGTGCTTTATTTCTACTAGAAGATGGCACGGCTTGCCACAGACGACACGAAAGGGAGATATCCCTTATGGATTTTTAAAGGAAGTCCGATAGGCCTACAAGACCGAGTCCAAAAGCTGTGACCAATCCTTTCGGTCTGGACGGACAACCTTCTGTAGGATAGTCTTGATCTCCCTATTCGATACCTCGGCAAGACCATTAGTCTGAGGGTGATACGACGTGGCAACACGATGGTCAATGCCGAACTCGTATGCAAGGGCCCTAACCTTATCATTGATAAAGTGAGACCCCCCGTCTGAAATCAAGACTCTAGGTACCCCGAACCGTGAAATGATATTTTTCCTTAAAAATCGACATACGGTCTTAGCATCTGCGGCTCGGGCGGGGATGGCCTCAACCCATCGGCTGGCATAATCCACAGCGAGCAAAATGTGCTCAAACCCCTGACTCTTATGAAATGGGCCCATGAAATCAATTCCCCATGTGTCAAAAACGTCACAAAAGTGAATGGGCTGCATGGGCATCATGTCTCTCTGTCCGCAAGTACCCATCTTCTGACAGTCAGTACATCTCTTCCTGAACTCATCTGAATCCTTTAAGAGAGTAGGCCACCAAAGGCCAGATTGAAGCACCTTTTGTGATGTCCGTCTCGCAGAATGATGTCCTCCTGCCTCAAGCTTGTGGCAGTATGTGAGGACGCTATGCTGCTCTTCTTGAGGAATGCACCTCCTCGAGATGTTGTCCCCTCCTTCATGATAAAGGACGGGATCCTCCCAATGATAAAACTTGGCCTTCGCCAGGAAGGTCTCGAGTCTCTGCCTGGGCCAACCTTGTGGAACCGTCTTGGCAACAAGATAGTTCACAATGTCGGCGTACCATGGGAGCAAGGTGATAGCCAAGATCGCCTCATCTGGGAATGTCTCTGTAATATGTGCGCTAGGCTCAGATTCCTCAAGGTTCTCTAAGCGGGAGAGATGATCTGCCACCACATTCTTAACTCCAGGCTTATCCTTAATCTCAATGTCAAATTCCTGGAGCAGAAGGATCCAGCTGGTAAGGCGTGCTTTGGCATCCTTCTTGGCCATTAAGTACCGGATGGCGGTGTGATCTGTAAAAATAGTCACTCTAGATCCGAGAATATATGCTCTATACTTATCCAAAGCAAAGACTACGGCCAGCATCTCCTTCTCTGTCATAGTGTAATTCCGTTGAGCGGCATCTAAAGTCCGGCTAGCGTAGTGAATGGCATACAGCAATCCATCCCTCCTCTGTCCAAGAACCACCCCTACGGCAAAATCAGAAGCGTCCGTCATGATCTCGAATGGGAGAGACCAATCAGGTGGCTGAAGGACAGGAGTCGTGACAACCATACTCTTGAGAGTCTCAAAAGATGCAAGACACTTATCATCGACAATGAACTCGGTGTCTTTTGTCAACAAACCAGTAAGCGGTCGGGCAATATGACTAAAGTCCTGAATGAACCGTCGGTAGAAACCGACCTGCCCCAGAAGAGACCGCAATTGAAGCAGATTGGATGGTGGATTGAGTTTTCCAATGATATCCACATTGGCCGGATCGACCTCCATGCCCCTGTTGGAGATGATATGACCAAGGACCGTCCCTTGAGTCACCATAAAGTGACTCTTCTCCCAAGACAAAACAAGGTTGACCTCAATGCAACGCTGAAGCACACGGTCTAGGCAGTCAAGACAAGCATCAAACCCATCACTATAGACCGAGAAGTCATCCATGAAGACCTCTAAACAGTCACCCACCATGTCCGAGAAAATGGACAACATGCACCTTTGGAATGTCACGGGGGCGTTACATAGACCGAAGGGCATCCGTCTGAAAGCATAAGTCCCAAACGGACAGGTGAATGTCATTTTCTCCTGGTCTTCGGGCGCAATGGCCACTTGATTGTATCTGGAGTACCCGTCAAGAAAGCAATAGTGACTCTTCCCAGCTAGCCTCTCGATAATCTGATCAATGAATGGCAGTGGGAAATGGTCCTTCTTGGTGGCCTGATTCAATCGTCTGTAGTCCACACAGACCCTCCAAGAAGTGGGTACTCGGGTAGCGATCTCCTCTCCAGAATCACTCACAACTGTAGTGATACCCATCTTCTTGGGTAACACATGTAATGGACTAACCCACTTGGAGTCGGAGATGGGGTAGATAAAATCGGCTCTCCACCACTTCTATATTTCTTTCATGACCACATCCCGAAGATTCAGGTTTCGCCGTCGCTGGAACTCACACGACGGCCTAGCGTCCTCCTCAAGATAGATGTGGTGGGAGCACAAAGTCGGACTAATCCCCTGGAGATTAGCTATACTCCATCCTATCGCCTTGCGGTTTCTTTCAAGAACCTCCATCAGACGAGATTCTTGCTCTCCAGTCAATCCTACTGAGATAATGACTGGGTGCATATCTGGCTCACCCGCAAGGAATCTATACTTTAGCGACTGCGGTAAAGGTTTCAGTTCTGGACCACTGGGAGGTTGCAGATCTGGCTTCTGATATGTCTGTGTGAAAGCTACCAGGTCTGCATGTGAAAACTCTCGCTGTGCATGAGAATCTGACGAAGGGAACCCTGTTGAATCATCTATGAACTGTACTGGCTCGCACTCCGTCCTAGCTGTCGGCTCAGAAGGAATCAAACACGATAAAAAGTCATCAAAATCATCCCAATCAATATCTGAATCCAAGGGACCTGAACTAGAAGAACAAGACTGAAAATCATCATCACTCGTCCCACAACTGTCAGCCTCAAATGTATCCTCGTACAGGAGTGTGCTCTCCAGGCTCTCAACTGCCATAAGCTGTAAATATGGTGAATCTATAGGCAAGGCGAGGGTCTGTGCTACGGGATCTGTCCAAGTGGATTCATCATCTATCATCAAAAAGTCACACTCCTGGTGGATGTCTAGCTCAGCCTCTGTTATCTGCTCAATATCACTGGATTGCTCTGAGCATGCTAATTCTCTCGCTCTGGTTTCCTCGATCGTCTCTATTTGTATGGTTTCGCCCTCTACGCGAAAACATACCTTCCCACTATCATGATCGATCACCGCCTTGGTTGTGGCCAAGAATGGACGTCCAAGTATGATGGAGGCATTGGTTACCGACTCAGGGATCTCCATGTCCAATACAACAAAGTCCACGGGGAATTTCAGGCCCTGAATGGTAACGACCATGTCTCTCAACAACTTTTTCGGCCTCTTCATCGACCTATCAGCAAACTGAAGGATTGTCCTGCTCCGAAGAAGAGGACCAAACTCGAATCGGTCGAGTAAGGCTGTCGGAAGAAGATTAATAGAAGAGTCGTTGTCTAATAGAGTACGATCAAACTGCTGCTCCTGAATCTCGCATCTGACATAGGGAGCTCCTGCATCAGGTCTCTTGGCTGGCAATTTGTTCTGAATGGTGCAGCAAGTAGAATGTGTGAGCACATGGATATGATCTCTGTGGTTCCTCTTCTTCCTGCGGACTGTAGTTTTCTCCTTCAAGCTCTTTTTGGAGAGGGGGATGTGCTCAAGTGCTTCCTGTAGAGTCAGCTGAATGTGGAATCTATCAATCATCTGGTTGCTGAACTCTACCTGTTGGGTCTTTTTGGGATTTTCTCTTTTATTCCCCTTCGCCAGGTGAAGTGCTTCAGGGAAGGGGATGGAAGGGGCCTCCGCAGATGGAGGACTAGGACGAGGTTCCTGCGTCTGTGAAGGAATAGAATCCATACCATGATCACCATTCAACACATATGGATCTGAGGTGTAAACAGAAACCTTTCCTTTATTCATTTTTTTGTTCTTTTTGTTACCACAATCCTGAGATACAAAAGGTGGCAACACTACATGTGGGAGCTCAATAGAAGTGGAAGTGGTGGCCTCAATACCACCAATGGCATCTGACTTCGTGGTATCAGCACCGCGCTCTGCCTCTGCATCAAAAATGATGGCCTTAGCACCACCATCTGCATCTGGTGTCTTGACGGCCTCAGCACCGTCATCTGGATCTCCATCATTGGTGGCATCAGCACCACCGTCATCAACATCATCAGCGGCATCAGCACCGCTACCTTTGCTCATCTGGCGCTCCTGATTCTGCGTGTGGTTGTCGCTCAGGTGAGGCACCGCCGGCTGGCATCCTACCGCTCCTAGTAGTCAGAAAATCAGCATCACACAAAGAAGACATGTCACTCAAATAATCACTAGGAGAGGTATCCTCCGTGAACTGTACCTGCTCAGATTTCCTCTTCAGATTGTTCGGATTTGGTTCAATCTGAGCTGGTATGGCAGCCTTGCCCTTGATGATATCCCTCATCTCCTGCCGGAACTTATCCATTTCCTGCTGGAAGGATGCTCGTTGTTCAGAGAGCAAGCGGGCAAGGTCATCTAGAGCTGGGTTCTCAAAGGCGGGAGTCTGAGAACCGGAAGTGTTCCCCTACGAGAAATGAGGTTGCTGCTCGTGAGAATAATGCTGGGATGGCTGGGAGTATGTCTGTTGAGGCTGCTGACGCTGCCTCCACTGCTATCCCTAATAGGAGGGACGAGGACCATGCTGGTTCTGCTGGTGGGTATACTGGGGTTGCTGTTGCTGCTGGCTACCGTCCATTCTTCTCTTCACCCCCTCCTTTTGAGCTGGTTGCCACTTGAACTTAGAAGGGAATACCCCGCTCCTCGAGGATGGAGTTGTTGGATTGGGGAATCATTGGGTTGTCATACTGGAGAAGTCATTCTCTTTGTCATTCTAGTTGGGGAGAATCACTATCACTTACACTGTACGAGTTAGATTCATAGTCGTAAGGGTTTGCGTATGAGTTGAGATATTTCTGACCTGGCTATTGAGGAGACTTGAACAAAGTATTGGGATTCTCAGGGACTGTTGGATTTCAAATCTGATTCTAATTAAGGTTCTGCCCGCACTAAAATTCCAAAGGTCCGACTTAAGCTCCAAACTTTGATTTTGTGAAGACAAGTTTTATAATTAAATTTTATCCATCTTTCTTCTTTTTCTTTTCTGTACTTATTGCATAATTGTGTGCTAGGGACTTGCAAAGGTAAAGTATAGGGGGATGATGAATCCACATTTCATTATCTTTATTATATCATTTTGGCCTCAAAACCCTGGCAAATGCTTGTAAATACCATTAATTTCAGCATCTTAGCATTCATGCACGTGCATGTAAATAGTGTATAAAATACTGTAATTAAAGCCAAAATTGTAGAATAAATAAAAGAAAATAAAAAGAATAAAATATTGTAAATATTTTATGACTCGATACCCCGAGACCTAGGCATCTCGATGACTAGGTTGACAAGGAATAAAGTAGGGGGAGATAAGGGCCAAAATACAATAAAAATACCTTTTATTTTATTCATTCTTTATTCATTTTGGGACCTATTTTTGATCCCACTTTTTATACTTCAAATAAAGAAACTTTGTACGTAAAAGTTGTAGATAATTAAATAAAGAAAAATACAAAATTGATTTCACTCAAAAATAACGTATAGATAAAAAGTTATGATCTGAATAAAAATCCAGAATCCCAACTTCCGAGACCCATATCTCACAAATAAAAACTCCAAATGCAGCAAACTGACCTTTAATTGTATATAATTTAAAATAAGCTATTTAATGGCGATGGTTTCGCATTTGGCGGAGCTACGGTTTGTAAGTTGAGTTTTGGACCCCTCATTGTATACTTGTACAGATTAAAATATTCATTTTATTTATTATTCATTATTTCCATAATTTTATATTTTTATAATTATGTGAATATTACTTATAATATATATACATCAAATCAGAATAAAAACATAAAAGAAATATAAAATAAAATACATGTACATAATATATATAGGTATAATACATGTATACATACCTGTAGTATTAATACTTTTATTTCATTAAGTGTACAAATTCCATCAGAAAATGAAATAAAAATATATTTAAGTGTATAAAAGTACTCTATAAATTTATAAAATAATAAACAAAATAAATAAAATTAAATTCTGAAAATAAAAATAAAATAATAAAATATATAGATGTATATACCTATATAGCCTAAAATAGCAACTTGTATTTTTATACCTCATAAAAATAATTAAAAATCATAATAAAATACCTTATAAAATAATAAACATTTTTTATTTAATAATCAAAAATTAATTAACTCATTTTCTATTTTTTATTGATTTTACAAAATAATTTCTAGGGATTTTTCCTGGTTGGTCCACGTGGACCAACCAGGTGCCGGCCCCAGTTGACCCCGGTCAACTGGTCGTCCCCCACCCCTGTAGCTCTGACAGACCTAGTTTTTCTTCCGCTTTGGTGGATTTCTCTAGGTCGCCCTTGCATCCATTCATGATGCTCCTTCTGCAACTTTTGTTCCTCGATTATCCTCCTTTCACGCCCTTGACATTCCTCGGGCCGAGGATCAACGATATCGTGGATCTCCCTCGATCTTTGGAGCACCAGAACCACATGGTCAAACCCTTTATAGTGCACCCCCGACTTCCATTTGAATTTTGAATCCCTTTGGTCCACCTCCCTTCGCCCCTTTCGAGCTCCACCGGGTCCTGGAGGTGACAGCTCCACCCTGGTGTCGTCGGCCAAGGCGAAGGAGGTCAGAGGCATCTCCACCACCTCCAGTAAAGCTCACCGTTGAGGTACACCACCCTCTGGCTCCGGCCATTGAGGCAGCCCTATTCCTTTCTTGTTTCCCTTTTACTTTCATTGCATATTCTTCCCCTTAGTTTTAGGATCAAATCCCCCCACGAATCTTCCATTTTCGTTCGCCGAATCACACTCCACGTACACCTCGCCGGAGTGCACCTCCGACCGACCACCATACACCGCCGTCCATGCACCATCTCCACCTCCGCAGGGTCCAGGAAATTTGCCCTGGACCCTCTCACCCTTTCTTGCAGGTCAACGAACCTCAACGAGCACCTGGAGGTCATTTTGTCCCTCGCCGGAGACATACGAAGCCTCCCAGCTCCGCCGTCATCTCCAGTGAACCTCGGTCGTCGCCGAGATATTTTGGACCCCTCAGGAGATAGAGGAAGACCGCAGGAGTCACTCGGCCCATTTTGAGCCTTCCTGATCGCCGGAGCACGGAGATCGAGCTCGGGGAAGTTCGTCTCGCCGGCGTTCTTCCTCCGCACCTCCCCACCGTCGGGTCAGGCCGCGTCTCTAGATTGAACAGCAGTCATTGGATCGAGCCAAGCCCCCACCGTTAGATCTTCAGCCGAAAATCTAATCATCGCCGTCCAACGCGAAGCGTGATCGGCCGTCAGATCTATGCCACGTGTTCAAGTGAATCGTCCCCGGTCGTTGGATCGCGCGCATAAGGGGTATTTTGCATCTGGCCCCCACGCCATTTTTGTATATTTATTTAGCCCATAAACTTTTATTTGCATTTTAAATATATTTGTAATATTTGCATCTAGACCCCTGAGCTTTAGTTAGTTACGTTTAGGTCCAGTCCACGTCACCTCACGTGATCTGTGCACGTGGGGTGGGGTGATTTTGCACTGGACCCCCCGCAACTTTGTTTATTTAGCTTTAGTTCAGGAACTTTTATATCACGTGTAATATTTTTGGGTAAATTGCATAGTAGCCCCTTGAAGTTTTGTATTTTGCATTCAGGTCCTTCCCAAGCACGTGCTAGTCACGCGCTGGGTTGAGTTATTTGCAGGCGCACCCTTGCGGGTCTTGGAATTTATTTTTGGTCCATTAAGTTGTTTATTCAGTATTATATTTTGTGTAAAAATTGCACTTAGGCCCCTGACATTCTGGATAATTACATTAAAGCCCCTGCTAGTGTAATTTTTCTTTTTATTTCTTTTATTTGTTTCGTGCATTTCTAAAATAACAAAAATTCTCCAAAAATCAAGTTAAGATCCTGTTGCATTTTACATTCACGGTATATTTTTATTTTGCATTTTTGTTGCATTTTAATATTTATTAAAAATCAAAAACATGCATTTTTGCTACTGTTTGCAAAATAAAATACCAAAAAATATCAAAACCCCTTGAAAAATTCCAAAAAAAATTACCTCAGGTCTATTTTATGTCTTTTAACTCCTATCCAAAAATCATTAAAAAATTCAAAAAAAAGCTTAAAAATTAGAAAACTCTAAAAATATTCATAAAAATCTAAAAAACTCAAGAAAAATATTAAAAATCCAATTTCAGTTTCTGAATTTTCTCTAATTTATTCTCTTTTATTTAAAATTAATTTGAGGATTTTTAGACTTTGATTTCTATTTTTAATCCTCATTTTAATTTCGGCCAGTAGTTTAATTCACTGTTTTCTTGTATTTGGACTTTTAAAAATACCAAAAATATTCAACAAAATTCCAAAAAATCACAAAAACATTTTAAAATCATAAAAAGACCAAAAACATTTTGTTTCCTAATTTTTTGCTATTTTTACCTATTTTTATAAATACCTTATCCCCTCTTTTCTTATATTGTGTATATATCCTATTTAAAGAAAAAATATATAAACAATTATAATATAAAATATAAAAAGAAAATATAAAATCAGAATATTAAAATCAAAATATAAAATAAAAAATTAATTAAAAAATTAATTAAAAATTAAAAACCCACAAAAAAATTGCATGCTTGTAGACACTTGATCACATATCACACACACAAATTGTTTGATCTATCCTGCTTGCTCCTTGAGTTCGACACTCTACATACTTGCACTATACACATTTCTTATAGAGTTAATATAAATTTGACTCTACATTTGTTTCTCATTGCTTGATTAATATTGTTGTGGGTTCATTGTTGATTAATTACGGTTTCTTGCGGGTCGCCACATCGACATCGTAGTCCCGCCTTGTGTGGACTATTTAGACCCTTGCAGAACCCGTATTATCAAATGGGGCTGCTGCTGCTGGTTGTTCTGATATCCCTGAGCCGGAGGCTGTTGCTGGGAAGAGGTCCCTCCGATGGTCCATCGGAATCCTGGGTGATCACGTCGAATCCCGACTGGCTGTGGGCACCGGTCATACCATATACCATTGACTTCCATCAATGGCTCCTGCTTGAAGGATGGTGGAGGTAGAACTGCCAGTGGCTGATCTGGCTGATAGACCACCATCTGGGTGTCCTGAGATGATGGCTGTGACGGGTAGTACTGTAGCAGCGGGACCGGCTCTGCCTGGATGTGGTTGACCTAGCGGTGTGAGGCATAGGGCTGGTTTGAGCTGCTACTGCTGGGATCAGCTCGTGACCTGGGATGCTGCTGAGTAGATGTTTGTGCATCCTGGACGCAAAGAATCTGCATCTTCAGGTCACTCATGGTCTTGGTTATCTGGTCCATTTGGGCCCGTCCTTGCATCTGCTTTTTCTCGAGGATCTCGAGACGATCCAACTTCTCACTAATGATTCCCATGTTGGCGGCGACTGATTCGGCTTGGGCTACGGCTGCCGACGGAGTATGAGGACCAGCATCGATGCGGGCGATCCTCTGAAATGATCCCGCTCCTTGGGGGGGCTTCTACTATGTGTAGACTCTGGCTTGGGCCATGACTGTTGAGTTCTCTACCATCCCTTCATAGATGGCCCAAATGTCGTCTTCACCCTTGGAGAAATAAGAACCACCACAAGAGGCATTTACTAGCCCCTACAGCTCCGGTGTCAGCCCACAGAAGAAACTCTGAACTAAGTTGGGCTTGGATATATCATGGTGTGGACACCGGTCGATGAGCTCTCTGAAGCGATCCCAAACCTCATGGAATTTTCATTCAAGATCATTGTGAAGTTACCAATCATAGCTCGTGTTGCGTTAGTCCGGCCGAGCGGATAATACTTCTTCAAGTAGGCGGTCCGGAGTTGTGCCCAAGTGTCTACGAAACTCCCCAAATGTTTCATCCAGTAAGCGGCTCTATCAACCAAAGAGAATGGGAAGGCTATCATCTTGATGGTGTCCTCAGTCACCCGCCTGTCATGAATGGTACTGCATATCATTTCAAATTCTTGCAGATGGAGGTGTGGCTCCTTGGTCGCCAGCCCATGAAATTTAGGCAGTAGATGAATATTGTGTGGGCAAAGCTCGAAATCTCCATGGATGGGAGGGAGTCAGATCCATCGATGAGTGAGGGATGCCGTTGGATTGTGCAACTCTCTCATAATTGTCTGTGGTGGCCGCTCCTGATTCGGTTCTCCTCCCTCGCCTGCCACTACTGGTATATCACCTCCACCGCCCCCAGGTCTGTCTTCTCGTCCTTCTCACATCTGTGCAATCTCCCTCATGAGGTCACCCATGAAGACTCCCTGGTCTCTGATCTGTCTCTGCATAGTCTCCAGGGATGTTAACAATGAATTGTTGATCGCAGCTTGATCGTACAAGAATGGAGGGTGCTCATGCTCATCTTGGTGTTCTCCTCTGTCTGCCATAGCTGGATTCTTTGAAAAGGCAAAAGAACCCATCTCAGGTGCCGTCAAATGTTCTGAGCTCTGTGATGCACTAAACTCTGACACTCTTGGACTGATGGAAGGAGAAGGGTGGTCGAGGGGGAACAGGATGGAAGTGAACTCAGGCTCGGAGAGTGGGTATGGACTCCCCGAGGTTGTCCTAGATGAATAAGGAGGAGTGCTGGATAGCGGTGCCGCCAAAGACGGCCTAAGAGATCTCCGTCCCATCATCGTGATTATTCAAGAAGAGCAAGATTGAGAAATGAAGAAGGAAGGGGGCAAAATTGCGCACAATTGTGCGGTGTTTTTGATCTTGACCTAAATCCAACTAGAAAACCAAACACAAAACAAGGTGTTCACCAACTCAACGCGCGAATCCGTGAAGGTTCGGCTATTATCTTTGTGGTTTTTAGATTGAATTTAGGCAATTATCTTTCAACGAGTCCTTAGAGAACTACACCTATAGGAGAGAGAGTACTGCCGAAAAAGTATTCTCGTACTTGTCCTCCTCCTGTGTAACCTATAGCCTGCGCTTTTTAAGGTCCTTGTAACCCTTCCTGGATCCCTACTCAGCTAAAGAAAGGAGGGAGGAAGCCGATAGGCGAAATCGATACTTCGGATCTCGCTCGCAACGGAATCACCCGTGAGCGTGCAAGATCCTACTCGGACGCAAGATGATGAGACAAATACCCCCATGAAGGCATGGCCTATGCTCGATACTTTGGACATGGTTGATGCTCTACACAATAGAGAGTCATCAATGGTAACCAAGCCCTACTCGTCTACGTACGATAGTAGCGCCAATACTTCGGAAATCCAGGCGATACATAAGGCAGCCACAAACTGGGTTTTGGGCTCTAATCCTTACGAAGCCTCTCTGCTCACTTGGAAGGAGACCTTCCCATGCAACCTGAATACAAGTGAGGGTATTACTCACCCCAAGCAATGAATCCAATTATCCCATTTTATTTAGATCAAGTTTTCTTTAGCAGTCCCTTTTTTAATTTTTTTGGTGTTATCACTTGCTTTGAGTCAATTCAACACAAGCGCCTAACATTTTTGTATTTTCTTTGATTCCTATTTGATCCAAAAACAGAGGGAGAAGAGTCGGAAAAGCAATGCAAGGCGGCACCAAGATGGAAATCTCACCTTTGTGCCTAAATGATGAATTCTCAAGTAGAAAGACTTACAGTGCCTCCAGCTCTCTCCATGTGGGATGTAAAACAGGAATTTATAAACCTAATCTATATGCCGATATGCACACGGAAATCATCCTAAGCAGGCAATTGCTAGCGTGAAGAACCACAAGTCGGTCACCGATCTTCAATCCAAGAGTCCGGTCTAGGCTCACCCCTCCTCCTCTCGACACATCGAGTTCAGGAGCAGCGCTTGGCAGGGTGGGCTCGCGGCACGACGGCTCGAAGATGATGAAGCGACTGTTTAATTTAAACTAAGTCCAAACGCACGATAGGTACATGCAATGGTTATTAGGGTGTTTGGACCTAATTTACTCGATCAAGCAAGCCTAAAAGCTAAGGGCTCATTCCATAAATGAAAGGAAAAATAAAACAAAATCGGAAAATGACAAGCGATGAAAATGCGATGAAAACTGCGGTGAGCCCCCAAGTGAACAATCACTTGGAAATTAGGCATGAGTGTCCAAGTGTCCAAGTACCTGTATTATTACAAATTAAATGGTCTCTCTCTCTCTCACAAAAATAAAACACTATTTAACTATCTGTCTCAACTCCTCCTGCTCTCTCCTGCCGGCTAGGCTAGAATAGCCGACTCCGCCTCCCAAGGATGCACCGGATCCCCTAGGAGATCCTCCTCGATCCACGGTCCCTCGCAAGAAGACAAGAAAGATAATGGTTAGATAGATCAAGAATATATATCAAAAATATAGAGATAAAGTAAAGCAATGATGAAGACAAGCAAACACAATCACTCAGAAATAAGATCTATACGTTGTTTCTCCCCGGCAACGCTGCCATTTGATAACACGGGTTTGGCAAGGGTCTAAATATCTCACACAAGGCGGAGACAAGAGTCGCTGCGGCGACCACTCACTAAACCCGTATTAGTCAACAATGAACCCACAATATATAAATCAAACAATGAGAAATAAGTGTGGAGTCAAATTTATTTTTTAACTCTACAAGAATGTGTATAGTGCAAGTATGAAGAGTGTCGAACTCAGGGAGCAAGCAGGATAGGTCACGCAACACGCTAAAAAATGTGATTGTGATCAATGTCTACAAGTATGCAACTTTTTTGTGGGTTTTTAATTTTTAATTTGTTTATTTAATTTTTTAATTTTGTATTTTTTTGTATTTTGATTTTTAATTTTCTGATTTTATATTTCCTTTTTATATTTTATATTTTTTATTTTCTTTTTCAATAATAGAATATATAGATAATATAAGAAAAGAGAGGATAAGGTATTTATAAAAATAAGGAAAAATACTCAAAAAATCAGAAAATAAAGTGTTTTTGGTCTTTTTATATTTTTCTACTATTTTTTTTTATTTTTTGGGAATTTTTCAGAATATTTTTGGTATTTTAAAAGTCAAAATACAAGAAAACAGTGAATTAAGCTACTGGCCGAAATTAAAATGAGGATGAAAAATACTAAACAGTATCCAAAATTCCTCAAATTAATTTTAAATAAAAGAAAATAAAATAAGAAAACTACAGAACCTGAGTTTATATTTTTAGGATTTTTCTTGGATTTTTAAAAATTTTATGAAGTTTTTAGGGGTTTTCTAATTTTTATGGTTTTTGTTTTGAAATTTTTAATGGTTTTTGGATAGGAGTTAAAAGACACTAAAATAGACCTAAGGTGATTTTTTTGGAATTTTTCAAAAAGATTTGATATTTTTTGGATATTTTCTAATACAAACAGTAGCAAAAATGCATGTTTTTATTTTTAATAAATATTAAAATGCAATAAAAATGCAATACAAAAATGTGACGTGAATGAGCAATGCAAAAGGAGCTTAAGCTAATTGTTTGGTGATTATTAGCAATTTATAGATGCATGAAATAAATAGATACAACATCAAGAAACTACACTACTAGCAAGGGCATAAGTGCAAATAAGCAAATATCCAGGGGCCAAAGTGTAATTTTCACGCAAAATATACAACTAATAAATGAAGTTCCGGGATTAATTACAAATACCCAAAGCCGCAAGGGCTTAACTGCAAAATACCCACCCGAGCATATGACTGGCACGCGCCTGGGAAGGACCCAACTGCAATATCCAAAAACCCTAGGGACTTACATGCAAAATATCCAAAAATAATACACGTGATCCAAAAGTTCCTGGACTAAATCTATATAAACAAAGTTGTGGGGGGTCCTCTACAAAATACCCCGTACCTCACGTGTACTGGTCACGTGAGGTGACGTGGCCGAGGACCTGTTTGTAAATAATGGGAAGTGCAGGGGCTTGACTGTAATAGTACAAAACATTTAAGCGGCCAATGAAAGTTTTTGTCTCAAATATTTAATTACAAAAATGCCTGGGATAAAAATACCCAGGAGGGATGATCGGACAGCTTTGGATTCTTCACTTAAGACACGTGTCCGCTCCTGGTGCGTCGATGACGCTTCGCTGGCGACGGCTGAGATTAGATCTCGGATGAAGATTGGACGGTGGGCATCGCAGCGAATCCAACGGCTGCTGAGCAAACTGGAGGAGTGACCCGATCCGACGGTGGAGAGCTGAGGGCGAAGAACAGGGAGGAAGGTCGGCGAAGCGGACCTTCTCTGACCTCGGCCTCCGATGACGCATTCAAGCTCCAAAATGGCCGAGGACGCTCCTGGGGGTCTTCTCTAAGTGTTGGATGCTTCAAAAGTCCTCGGCGACTGCCGAGGTGCTCTCGAGGAGGCGGCGGAGCTTGGAGCTCCGCTAATCTCCGGCGAGCTATCAAAACTAGCTCCAACTGATCTTCAAAAGGCTGGGACCTGCAAAAACGAATGAGAGGGTCTAGGGCAAACTGCCTGGACCCCGCAGTGATGGAAACGAGGCATGAAGCGGTGAGAAGGGGTACTCGCCGGAGGTGCACTCCGGAGAGGTGTTCGTGTGATGCGATTCAATGGACGAGGAGACAAGATTCTTGAGGCGAAATGTTCCTAGGACTAAGGGGAGTAAAATGCAAAAGAAACGAGAGGGAAAAGGGGGCTGCCTCGACGGTGGAAGCCGGAGGGAAGAAGTACCTCGCCGCCGACAATAGGCGGAGGTGGTGGAGCCGCCATAGGTGTTGCTCGACCGGCCTGACGTGCTCAAGAGGAAGTTGTCACCTCCCTCGAGCGATGGGGCGCGAAAAGGGAGCTAAACCTATGGAATGAGGGGTTCTAATTCAAATCGAAGTCGTAGGTGCGTTATATGGGGTTGACGACCGAGCTTCAAAGATCGAGGTGGACCGATAGGATCACTGGTCCATTCCCCAAGAAGTCGATGGGGCGTGAAAGAAGATTCAACGAGGAACAAAAGTTGTAGAAGGAGCATCATGAATGGATGCAAGGAACGACCAGTTGACCGAGGTCAACTCGGACCGGCACCTGGTTGGTCCACGTGGACCAACCATGAAAAATTCCTGGAATTTATTTTGTAAAATCGATAAAAAAATAGAAAATGAATTAATTATTTTTGATTATAAAATAAAAAATTTTTATTATTTTATAAGGTATTTTATTATGATTTTTAATTATTTTTATGAGGTATAAAAATACAAGTTGCTATTTTAGGCTATATAGGTATATACATATATATTTTATTAATTTATTTTTAATTTGTGATTTTAATTTATTTATTTTTGTTTATTATTTTATAAATTTGTAAAGTATTTTTATACACTTAAAAATATTTTTATTTTATTTTTCTGACGTGTTTTGTACATTTAATAAAATATACGTATGTATTATGTAGGTATGTATATAGGTATTGTACCTATGTAAGTTATATACAAGTATTTTTATTTTATGTTTCTTTTATGTTTTTATTCTTATTTTAATGTACAAATATATTATAAGTAATACTAACAAAATTATAACAATATAAAATTATAAAAATAAAGGATAAATAATAAAATGAATATTTTAATCTGTACTGGTATACAATAGGGGTCCAAAACTCAACTTTCAAACTGTAGCTCCACCAAATGCGAAACCACCGCCATTAAATAGCTTATTTCAAACTATATACAATTAAAGGTAAATTTGATGCATTTTGAGTTTTCATTTGTGAGATACAAGACTGGGAAGTTGGGATTCTGGATTTTTTATTCAGACCATAACTTTTTAACTGTACATTATTTTTCAGTGAAATCATTTTTTGTATTTTTATTTTTTTAATTATCTACAACTTTCATGTACAAAGTTTCTTCATTTGATGTATAAAAAGTGGAACCAAAAATAGGTCCCAAAATGAATAAAAGAATGAATAGAATAAAAGAGATTTTTATTGTATTTTGACCCTTATCTCCCCCTATTTTATTCCTTGTCGACCTATTCATCGAGATGCCTAGGTCTCAGGATTTTGGGTCATAAAATATTTACAATATTTTATTCTTTTTCTTTTCTTATATTTATTCTATAATTTTGGCTTTAATTACAGTATTTTATACACTATTTACATGCACATGCATGAATGCTAAGATGATGAAATTAATGGTATTTATAAGCATTTGCCAAGGTTTTTGAGGCCAAAATGATAGAATAAAGACGATGAAATGTGGATTCATCACTTTCACACAGACATATCAGAAGCCAAATTTGCCAGCTCCCACCAAGCCAGAATTGAAGCCTTTACCACAGCCGCTCAAGTATAAATTCCTTGTAGGAGAACCAGATATGCACCCCGTCATTATCTCAACGGATTTGACTGGAGAGCAAGAATCTCGTTTGATGGAGGTTCTTAAATGCAACCGCAAGGCAATAGGATGGAGTGTGACTGATCTCAAGGGGATAAGTCCGATCCTGTGCTCCCACCGTATCTACCTCGAAGATGACGCTAAGCCATCACGTGAGTTCCAACAACGGCTGAACCCGAATCTTCGAGATGTAGTGATGAAGGAGATATCTAAATGGTGGAGCGCTGATTTTATCTACCCCATCTCAGACTCTAAATGGGTTAGTCCTTTACATGTGGTACCTAAGAAGACGGGTGTCACTACAGTTGTGAATGAGTCTGGAGAGGAGATCGCCACCAGGATACCCACTTCTTGGAGGGTCTGTGTGGACTACAGACGATTGAATGAGGCCACCAAGAAGGATCATTTCTCGCTACCATTTATTGATCAGATTATCGAGAGGCTAGCTGGGCGGAGTCATTATTGTTTTCTTGATGGGTATTCCGGATACAATCAAGTGGCCATTGCGCCCAAAGACCAGGATAAGACGACATTCACCTGTCCATTTGGGACTTATGCTTTCAGACGGATGCCCTTTGGCCTATGTAACGCTCTGGCGACATTCTAGAGGTGCATGTTGTCCATCTTTTCGGACATGATAGGTAATTGCTTAGAGTTCTTCATGGATGATTTCTAGGTCTATGGCGACGGGTTTGATGCTTGTCTTGACTGCCTAGACCAAGTAATTCAGCGCTACATAGAGGTAAACCTTGTACAATCTTGGGAGAAGAGTCACTTCATGGTGACTCAGGGGACGGTCCTTGGTCACATCATCTCCAACAGGGGTATGGAGGTTAATCCGGCTAAGGTGGATATCATTAGAAAACTCAATCCACCGTCCAATTTGAGACAGTTGCGGTCTTTTCTGGGGCATGTCAGTTTCTACCGACGGTTCATTCAGGACTTCAGTCGAATTGCCCTACCGCTTACAGATTTGTTGACTAAAGACACTGAGTTCCTTGTAGATGATAAGTGTTTAAGTCCTTCGAAACTCTCAAGAATTTAGTTGTCGAGGCTCCTTTCCTTCAGCCACCCGATTGGTCTCTTCCCTTTGAGATCATGACGGACGCTTCTGATTATGCCATTGGGGCTTTGTTTGGACAGAGGAGGGATGGATTGCCCTATGCCATACACTACGCTAGCCGGACATTGGATGCAGCTCAGAGAAACTACACAATGACTGAGAAAGAAATGCTAGCAGTAGTCTTTGCTTTGGATAAGTACAGATCATACATTCTTGGATCTAGAGTGACAATATTTATAGATCACACTGTCATTCGGTACTTGATGTCGAAGAAGGATGCCAAAGCCAGGTTGACCAGATGGATCCTTCTCCTCCAAGAATTTGATATTGAGATTAAGGATAAACCTGGAGTTAAGAATGCTATGGTAGATTACCTCTCCCGCCTAGAGAACCTTGAGGAATCTGAGCCCATAGCACCTATTACTGAGACTTTTCCAGATGAAGCGATCCTTGCTATCACCTCTCTTCCATGGTATGCTGACATTGTGAATTACCTTGTTGCCAAATCTATTCCACAAAGTTGGCCCAGACAGCGACTTGAGACCTTCCTTGCGAAGGCAAAGTCGTACCATTGGAAGGACCCTGTCCTTTATCATGAAGGAGGGGACAGTATATGGAGATGGTGCATTCCTCAATATGAGCAACATAGCATCCTCATCTATGCCACAAGCTTGAGGCAGGAGGACATCATTCTGGGAGACGGACAGCACAGAAGGTGCTCCAATCCAGCCTTTGGTGGCCTACCCTTTTCAAGGATTCTGATGAGTTCGTGAGAAGGTGTACTGACTGTTAGAAGATGGGCACTTGCGGATAGAGAGACATGATGCCCATGCAGCCCATTCACTTTTGTGAGGTTTTTGACGCATGGGGGATTGATTTCATGGGCCCATTTCCTAAGAGTCAGGGGTTTGAGTACATTCTGCTCGCTGTGGATTATGTGAGTTGTTGGGTTGAGGCCATCCCCGCCCGAGCCACAGATGCTAAAATTGTATGCCATTTCTTGAGGAAAAATATTATTTCACGGTTCGGGGTACCTAGTGTCTTGATTTCAGATGGGGGTCTCACTTTATTAACGACAAGGTAAAGGCCTTTGCGGACAAGTTCAGTATTGATCATCGTGTTGCCACGGCGTATCACCCCCAGACTAATGGTCTTGTTGAAGTATCGAATAGGGAGATTAAGACAATTTTACAGAAGGTAGTTCGCCCAGACCGAAAGGATTGGTCACAGATTTTGGACTCAGTCTTGTGGGCCTATCGGACTTCCTTCAAGACAGCATTAGGGACATCTCCCTTTCGTCTCGTCTATGGCAAGCCATGCCATTTACCAGTGGAGATAAAGCATAAGTCACTTTGGGCAGTTACAGAGCTATTATTAGATCCCAAGAATGTAGGAGAACAGAGGAAAGCAGAGTTGGCAGCCTTGGAAGAACTGAGAGATACAACCTTCTCAAGTAGCCTACAGTATAAGGAGAAAGTGAAAGTATGGCACGATTCCCGAATCAGCCATAAACAATTTGAGCCAGATCAGCAAGTATGGTTATTTGATGCTAGGTTAAAATTATTCCCAGGGAAATTACAAAGTAAATGGAAAGGACCATATGTGGTCCGGAAGGTGCATGATAATGGTAGCATTGATATATCTGAACCTTCATCATCTTCCACTTTTCGAGTCAATGGTCAGCGTTTGAAACCATATCTAGATCATGACCTGTCGACCGTTGATGTTGCCTCGATTCATCTGGTATGAGACGTGCTCTTTGACTCACAACTTATGCGTCTCATACATGATTATCACTTCTATCTTCCTCTGTACAAATCCATTTTTCTATATCATTCATTCACTCTTCCATTATGTCTGTCACCCCATCTTCATACTATGATTTTGTTGTACTTAGGACACGCCTTGTCCTAAGTATAGGGGGTGCACACACTGAGTTGTTCTCTTTTCTTCTTTTTCTTTTCTATCTTCTTTACTCTTTGATCCTCTCCATTATCTCCTCTTCTTGTCTATACTTAGGGATATCAGACCCTAAGTATAGGGGGAGACGATCGAAGTATGATTTGTTCATTCCCACCCTTGACCCTCCCTGCATTGTGTACAGTCTGCTATACTTAGGATTATTTGATCCTAAGTATAGGGGGGATGGTCGACTTCTCATTCGTTCAATTATTTATTCTTTAGGCTTGCCTATACTTAGTATGAGTTATGTCTTCTCTTTTCTCTCCGATCTTGAGGACATAGCTCAAGCTAAATATAGGGGAGTCGTATATACTCCGTATACACTTTAGCCATAACTCGTACTTTCATATTCTCATTAATAAATATGGCTAATTATACACGTTAAAATACATTAAAAACTTTAATAAAAAATATGTTGATTATTCCTTAAATTCTTTTTGTATTTACTGATTAATAAATCGGGTGCAAAATGTTTGAAAAATAGTTTGAAACTTTTTGTGAAAAATCTTTTGAAAACTATTTGGAAAATGTTCTGTACATGTTTTCAACCTCTATAAAAATATTTTGGTTTGCAAAATTTATTTTCTTTGTGTGTGAAAAATGATTTATAAATGGTTTGAAAAATGGTTGCAAAAATATTTTGAAAAATCTGTCTATACTGTTTGAAAACCTTTGCAAAATGATTTTCAAATGTGTGTACATGTTTGTAAAATTATTTGTAAAAAATATTTTGGACTATAGTTTTCAAAAATTATTTGTTAAATGATTTTCAAATAAGTTTGAGGAATATATACGTCACAACAAAAATCCATTCTATATACTTACAGAATTGACCACTTACCCTTGTAAATTCTTAAAATCCACTTTTTTAAATATAAGAAGCACTCCTGTGTATATATTTGTACCTAGTTTTTAGCCAGAAATCTTTGTTTTCAAAAATCCCAAAAACATTTGCAAAATTAAAATCCAAAAACAGTTGAAAAATCTCTTTGAAAAATACCAAAAAAATACATATGCATCATCTTTTCCAAAATCCATAAAAAGTTCAAAATCTTGAAAATTGCATCACAAAAGTATTTTCTGCATCTTGCACCGCATTAGCATAGCATTAGCATTTTTTTCCGGATTAAGTTTGATAGTTGAACAAGTCTAAATAAAATCTGAAGATTGGAGCTTGGTTGGACCTTAAAATCTACCTAATAACAGGAACCTTATAGGAATTGGAATTGAGGTACTTCAGGTCTAGTTGACTTAATTCTTTGAGGATAATGAGACTTATTTCAATGGATTCTTGACTGCCTAAGTAGAGTAGTTCGGAACACAAGCACGCCTCTTGTTGATAATGACCTAACTTGGACACATGTACCTTTCACTTGGCTCAACTCAGTTGGAGTGATAAGGGGATTGGATTTGCCGGTATAAGACGCACACAAGTGGAAACACTTGTCCTCCTCTAGGGAGGGAAGTGCACCCCAACCCATCCAGTGGTGAGGAAATCTAAGGACAGGAGAGTGTGGGTTGCAATAAAGCTTCAAAAGAGGGATAGTCCACTGGCTCAAGAGGAAAAATTCCCTACGTAAATGCTGCTGTGAATAGTATCAAAAAATAAACGGACAGGCCTATACAAAAATAAAATGCCTGCAAAGTATGTACATGTGTTGTAAATTCAATAAGCAAGCTTGAGTTCCAAAGTCATATCATGTGAGCCTGCAGCTGGATGACTTGACTACACTGGTCTTGCATCCTAGGATAGGTAGCTACATTGGCTACCGTCCATTCTTCCCTTCACCCCCTCCTCTTGAGCTGGTTGCCACTTGAACTTAGAAGGGAATACCCTGCTCCTCGAGGAAGGAGTCATTGGATTGGGGAATCATTGGGTTGTCATACTGGAGAAGTCAGTCTCTTTATCATTCTAGTTGGGGAGAGCCACTATCACTTACACTGTACGAGTCAGATTCATAGTCGTAAGGGTTTACGTATGAGTTGAGATATTTCTGACCTGGCTATTGAGGAGACTTGAGCAGAATTTTGGGATTCTCAGGGACTGTTGGATTTCAAATCTGGTTCTCATTAAGGTTCCGCCTGCACTAAAATTCCAAAGGTCTAACTTAAGCTCCAAACTTTGATTTTGTGAAGACAAGTTTGATAATTTAACTAAATCTACTTTCTTCTTTTTCTTTCTAGATTTATTGCATAAGTGTTTCCTAGGGACTAGCAAAGGCAAAGTATAGGGGGATGATGAATCCACATTTCATCATCTTTATTCTATCATTTTGGCCTCAAAAACCCTGGCGAATGCATGTAAATACCCTTAATTCCAGCATCTTAGCATTTATACATGTGCATGTAAATAGTGTATAAAATACTGTATTTAAAGCCAAAATTATAGAATAAATAAACGAAAAGAAAAATAATAAAATATTGTAAATATTTTATGACCCAAAACCCCGAGACCTAGACATCTTGATGAATAGGTCGACAAGGAATAAAGTAGGCGAGATAAGGGCCAGATACCTATTCTATTCTTTCTTTATTCATTTTGGGACCTATTTTGGTTCCACATTATGTACCTCAAATAAAGAAATTTTGTACATGAAAGTTGTAGATAATTAAATAAATAAAAATACAAAATTTATTTCATACAAAAATACTGTACAGATAAAAAGTTATAACCTGAATAAAAATCCCAAAATACCAACTTCCCACACCTGTATCTTGAAAATAAAAACTCAAAATGCATCAAACTCACCTTTAATTGTATATAATTTAGAATAAGCTATTTAATGAAGGTAGTTTCGCATTTGACGGAGCTATGGTTTGAAAGTTGAGTTTTGGACCCTTGTTGTATACTTGTACATAATAAAATATTCATTTTATTATTTGGTCATTATTTTTATAATTTTATATTTTCATAACTTTGTAAATATTATTTATAAGTTATGTGTGTATTGAAATTATAATAAAAATACAAAAGAAACACAAAATAAAATACTTGTATAAATAGCATACCTAGGTATAATACCTATACCTATACCTATAAAATCATTATTTATATTTTATTGAGTGTACAAAATACATCAGAAAAATAAAATAAAAATAGTTTTCAGTATATAAAAGTATTCTATAAATTTATAAAATAATAAACAAAAATAAACAAATTTAATACACAAAATAAAAATAAAATAATAAAATATATAGATATATATATACCTATATAGTGCATAAAAGATAACTTGTAATTATATACCTCATAAAAATAAATAAAAATCACCATAAAATTCTTTACAAAATAAGAAACATTTTTTATTTTATAACCTAAAATTAATAAATTCATTTACTATTTTATTTTGATTTTACAAATAATTATTGCCTGGAATTTTCTGGTTGGTCCACGTGGACCAACAAGGACCAGTCAAGTGTTGACCTCGGTCAACTGCCTGACCGAGGTCTGCGACCTTCTGACAGCCCGATTCGAGCCCGATTTCACCCAATTTCCGAGCCTGATCCTTGCGTCTTCTTCCCTCGATTCCTTCTTGGAACTTCGTCCTTGATCATCACTTGGCCACGCCAGACCTTCAGATCACGCAAAATCGCCATCATTTGCGCGTGGCCCTAGCTCGAAGAAGACGCCACCATCTTGAATATATTCGACCCGCCATCTTCGAGCTCAGATTCGAACCCCCTTAGCACTCTCTTCGCTCTCGTTTTGGTGTCCTTGAGTGAGAGGAAGGTGACAGCTTCCGCCTCCGTGCGTCAGATCGGACGAGCAAGCACCAGGGCGGCTCCACCACCTCCGGTAAATCACCGCCGTCGAGGTCTTCACCTCTGGCTCCTACCATCGAGGTATACTCTTTATCCCCTTCCTTCTACCCTTATTCGCTTCCCTTTAGTCATAGGAATAGGTTAGCACCTTTAGATCCCTTTGACGATCGTTCTCTCATCGTCCATTGATCATCGCCGGAGCGCACCTCCGGCCATATCTCCTCCGCATTCTACAGACTACCTCCGCATTCCACAGACCACCCCCGACTCCCACTTCGCCTCTGCGGGGGCCAGGCAGTTTGCCCTGGTCCCCTTCACCCCTTTTTGCAGGTCCAGACGCAGTCAACGCTCCTGGGGACCATTTTGAAGCCCTCGCTAGAGCTACCTAGAGCATGAAGGTCCGCCACCCTCGCAGCAGCACCTCTGACCTTCTCCGACGACGCTGAGTACCCCAGCACGTAGAGGGACCATCCAGGAGCTCGCGGCTCAATTTTGGAGCTCACCCATCGCCGGAGACCCGAGATCGAGCTCGGGGAAGTCCTCCTCGCCGGCACTCTTCCCCGTTCATCCCCTTGGCTTCTCCGTCGTTAGATCGAGCCACAGCTCCAGTTCTGATCGCAGACGTTGGATCACGCCGCACCACCACCGTCGGAACTTCGACCGAAGATCTAATCTCGCCCGTCCATCTACGAACCGTCATCGCGCGTTGTGCGCGCGCCACGTGGATAAGTGATCGCCTCCTAGCCGTCCGATTGCGAACGAGGGATTTAGGCGTGGGTATTTTGCACCGACACCCTCGCCATTTTTGCATTTTATTTTTAGTCCATAAACTTCTAATTGTAGTTTAAATATTTTTGTAATATTTGTATCCAGACCCCTGTAGTTTTCATATTTGTACTTAGGTCCAGTCCACGTCACCTCACGTGACCCGCGTACATGGGGTGGTGGATATTTTGCAGGGACCCCCTGGGGGTTTGTCTATTTCGATTTGGTCCATGAATTTTTTTATTAAGTTGTAATATTTTGGTACAATTGATCTGAGCCCCTGGAACTTTGTAAAATTACAAAAATACCCTGCCAGGTCACGTGCCTAGTGCGCGTGAGTTGGACATTTTGCATCGAACCCCCTCCGGGTTTGGGGATTTATTTTTAGTCCAGAAAATTGTATTTAACGTTATATATTTTTGGAAAAATTGCAAGTAGGCCCTTGGACTTCTATGTATTTACGTTTATGCCCTTGCCAACACTGTATTTTTGCTTGGATGTTTGCATTTATTTCATGCATCATTTTAACTCGACAAAGTACCAAAAAATACCATATGCTCCTGTTGCATTGTATTTTAACGCCATATTTTTAGTTTGCATTTTTATTGTATTTTCAAATTTATTAAAAATCAAAAACATGCATTTTCAGCACTGTTTGCATTAGAAAATACATACAAATTATAAAAAGTCTTTGAAAATTCCAAAAAAAATAATATTCTGTGTGTTTTAGTTTATCTTATTTTTTGACCAAAAATCCCTAAAAATTACAAAAGAAAACTCTTAAAAATAGCAAAATTCTCAAAATTTTCATAAAAATCTAAAAATTCTGAAAAATCCAAAAATTGTGTTTCTTGTCTCTGAATTTTCTTTATCCTATTATCTATCTAAAAAATTAATTTGAAAATTTTTCACTCATGTTTGCTTTTTTATTTCTATATTTTTGTCTCGCATATACATTGTATTCACTGTTTTCAGTATTTTTGCTTTTAAAAATTCCAAAAAAATTGGAAAAATCTAGAAAAATCATAAAAAATATTAAAAAAGTATAAAAATACCAAAAAATATTTTATTTCCTGAATTTTTGTTATTTTTACATATTTTCATAAATACTTGATCCCTCTTTTTCTTACTTGGCATATATATTCTATTTAAAAGAAAAGAAGATATAAAAATATAAAATATAAAAGAAAGCAAAAAATCAGAAAATTAAAATCCAAATACAAAAATATAAAAGTAAAAAGAAAATATAAAAATATAAAAATTAAAAAACCACAAAAATTTGCACATTCATAGGAAATTACCCACTTTCACATTGATCTTTGTGCACTCATGCCTTGTTCTATCTTGTTCGCTCCCTGAGTTCGACACTCTACAAACTTGCATACTATACACATTTTTTGTAGAATTAATAATAAATTTTAACTCCACCTTGTTTTTCATTGTTTGATTGATATTGTGGGTTAATTGTTGATATATTCGGGTTTCGTGAGCGGTCGCTGCAGCGACTCTTGACTCCGCCTTGTGTGAGACATTTAGACCCTCGCAAGACTCGAGTTATCAGTGTGCACCAACTTGATAAAATCATAGGGGTAGCCAAAAATCAAAGAAAAAGAAAATAAAAAAAGCTCCCACACTACAAAGTCGACTTCAAAGAGCTTCCACCAACGGCGAGCGCTCCCAACCTTTCAACTGTCCACTTGGACCACCATCATAGGCTTTTATGAATCGAGCTAGCACCCAAAAAAGACTTTGCATCATATAGTGATACAAGTCTTGGTGTTGAAGGTATGATAAATACTAAAAAGAGACACACCATGGTTTACTCCCTGGAAAACAAGTGCGGATGACTCAACGATCTCTTGACGGACACATTGATCAACAAAAAAATGCATGTGTTGCGTAATAAGGTGCTCGATAGGATCCTTCTTCCAATAAGAGGGAGAGAAGAAAAGAAATCATCAAATGCCCTCCATCACCTGGACCTTCATATTCAGTTTTAATACTGACAACTAAAGAGACGGTGAATTGGATCCAAGAAATGATTTATTCTCTAGTGTTAAGGATTGGATTCTTAGGAGAGTCTCTTGGACTGAATTTTTGGGCAAAGCTTTAACTCTACTCTTGCAACTGTAGTCCACATTTAATGTCATATCCTTATTATATATGTATATAGAGAGAGTCTCATGATTAGGGAAGTTGGATACCTTTTGACTAGAGCTTGGTTCAGCTTAGAATTTTAGGATCACTAAAATCGAGAGTTCTTCAATGAATCAAGTCTTGTATTTCACATGCACAGTTAGGGATTGATCCAACTTATTCTTTCTTTATTTTCTCGAGGACTAGCAAAGTTTAAGTATCATGAAACTCTCTTTGTATACATATATAATAAGGATACGACATTACGTGTGGATGCAGCTGTAAGAGTAGAGTCAAAGCATCACACAAAGTTCCAGTCCAAGCGACTCTCCTAGGTAGCTCCATGTGGTAGTTGTTAGGTGTTGCGGGTCTACCCGAGGTGTGTGGTTCGGGAGGCAACATAATGGGTGTTAGTCAGTTGAATAATGAATACTCGAACAGTTGGCAAAGGGGGCAGCAACTACCGCTCGATCACGATCGAGCGGCTATTGCTCCTTTAGCGGAGCAAGAAGATGGGGAGAAAGTACCTTCTTCTGCAGTTGGTGGACGACCGAGTTTCTTCTCCGGGAGACATATACCCGGTGGAGTCGACTCACCATTGAAGCTACTCTTAGAAGATCGGTTACCTGAAGATGCGTTGAAAGTCAATGGGTGTCGAAGCAATGGCGGTCAATGAAACCCTGTAGAGTTAGCAAAAAGTAAGGGGGAATTGAGGTCCTACGATGGGGCAGAGAAGGTGAGGAACTGAGGTGGAATTGAGCTTTTGCGAATCTCGAAGATGATCAGGCAAAAGGGTGTGATGAGAAGAAAGAAGATATGGGGTCGGATCGATCAGGATTTAGGGTAAAATTAGACGAAGAATATTGGAGAAGAAGAAGAGCAGCATGGAAATAGAGGGATAGAAGAAAGAAGAGAAATATGAATAAGGAGGAGGAGAAGAAGAAGAAGATGTATACCGGAAGTCTGGAGGGTGATTGGATAATCGCCAGAGGAGAGAAGCTCGCAGGAACCTCCGGTAGTCGCCTCGAGGAGCTGGGCAGTCAGCTCCAAAGCTAGACCAGCGGCTCGGAGCGGTTGCGATGAGGTGGTTGGTCACCTCGGATCTCACCACAAAGAGGATGGGGTCATCGTCGCTCGGGATTCCTCACTTTATGTTGTCACCACCGGAGGATGAAGAGTTAGGCCTCTCTTCTTCTCTTTGATTTGAAAAATGATGGATAGAGCTGAAGGTGGGTGGTGAATGGGGCTTTATGGGTCGTTAGGGTTCGATCGATATGATTAGAGAAGGTGGAGTAAGAGGCGGTCGTGCGAATGAGAGATGGGAGAGGATGGTGTCGTGCGAGGGTCGTGGGTGTGGCCATTTCTTGCAGAGGTGGTTGGGCAGCGCAAGTAAGACAGAGGGGCAGATCAAGTGGTCGAGTGAAGGCCGGGGACGACAGAGGAGGAGAAAGGGTCTCGATCATTCGAACAGACAAGTTGAGGCCACATGGCACAAAATAAATAAAAGGAAATAAGAAATAAAGAAAAAATAAATAAACATTACAAGACTAATCTAGTGTTTTCAGTGATGGGGTACCTCATCCAACGACCCAAGATGAGGGAGGCCAGTAGACGATAAGTGGGGGCCACGTGGTGTCTCATGGAGTTGCCACAAGTCACTCCCATAAAAATCTGAAATTAAAATCAAACAAAAATCAAAATAAAATAGTAAGCAATATCAAATTAAACATGGGTCTTCAAGAAAGTTGTTTGTCTTGACGAGATCTGCAACTTCTGTGAAGGAATCAAAATCAAAAGAAATCATATGTACAAAGTGTATTTTTGGAGCTACTCTATGTATATAAAATACCGTTATTTGAATTTTGAAATTTTTGTGATATTTAAATTAGGAAAAATAAAGATAAAATCAAATAAAATATAAAACAAATATTTACACATTAACTAATTTTTTATGTTTTTAAAATTAAGAAAATAGATAAATAAAAGAAGAGGGACTTATGTACAGAATATATATACAGACTCAGAGTGGTTCAGGGACTTATATACAAACTATATATACAGACTCAGAGTTGTTCATTTTTTATGTTTAATTCAGTTTGATTTGGACTTTTACACATTTTATTAAAACATAAATCAAAGAAAATAAATAAATAAATAAATCAATTAAAAAGAGTTATTTTTGTACATATAATAATAATGTCAAAATCAGACAATATATAAAACAGATAATGAGGTCCCAAAATCCAAGTTTCACATATGAACTCTGATTCTTTTAAATTTAGTTGTTTTGTAGATAACTAAATGTACATTAATTCAAAAGTGAGTGAAGGTTCATATGAGACTGTATGTGAGATATATTGGACTTCTGGCTTTTTGTCTCAAAACTAGGGTTTAGATTTATTAAGCATATATACATGTTATTATTTTTTGTATTTTTTATTAAGGTTAGTAGTATGTACATAATGGAGTTGATTTTACTTTATTTGGAGTTAGTTAAAAAATAATTAAAAATAAGGGAAATTATGGTAATATATATAAGTAAAAATGTATAGAAAATCTGGCTTCTTATTAATGCAATTATGAATGATTAAACATGAATATTATTTACACATGCATACAAGCTAAGAATACAATTTAAATGATTAAATGTAATTAATTTCTTGGGGATGGATCTCTAATTTCAACTTTTAGAGTGATGAATCATAGATTCATCAACGGTTATGCACTGACCATAGTTTAATAAACATATAAATAAATGGATTCTTTATTCTGGTTAACTTGATTACATGACGTCTCATCGAGATTGGTTCTCTACTTAAGAGAACATCAATAAAGTAAACGTCATCATGGGGAACGACATGTGCAAAATCATTATCGTCATTTTTGTGAAAATAAATATTGGTGATGGGATGGTGAAGACTGTTTCAGAAGTTCATCATTTTCCAAACATGAATAAGGATCTTATATCCTTTGGAGACTTAAACCCTAAAGGATATAACTATAATGCTACAAAAAGAGTTTTGAAGGTTGACAAGGAAGGTATGGTTGTCATTAATGGTATCATGCATGTGGCCACTTATGTTCTAAGGAGGTCCTCATGTTGTTGGTACTGATGTTGTTGTATCCTAAGATTTAAAATCTGAATCAAAATTGTGACATATGCAGCTATGATATGAGTCTGATAAAGTAGACACTTGATTACATTCACTTTAATGGCTAGAGCGCCTCTCATGTTCCATTTATGGGAGGTGCCATATATTTCTTGTCTAACCAGTGATTACTCAAAGATGATGAAGCATACGAGCAAAACATTCAGACTTCTAGATGATGGAAAATCTTCGTAGAGAGTCAAAAGTTAAAGAAAGTCAAGCATATGTGTATCGATATTGGCTTGGAGTTTCGTTTGTTAGATTTCAATAAGTTCGCAAGGAGAAGGGTGTTGTGAGACACCAAATTATAGGAGAAATGCCACAACATATTAGTGGTATGAATTGTATGAACAAAACACTTCTTAGGAGAGCACGATGCATGCTTTAGCATGGATAAAGAATCCTGGGTTGAAGTTGTAAGTACGATGTGTTACTTGGTGAATCAAAGTCCTATATTCTACCATGGACTGTAATACATTCCTTGATGTATAGTCTTATAATCATGTTGATTATTCTATTTTACGTATCGTTGATTGTGATGCATATTGCCATGTCGGTAAAGGAAGTTAGTTCCAAGGACAAAGAAATGAGTGTTAACATGGTATGGTACAGGGGTAAATGGATATAGAATTTGGTCTCCTTCTTGGTATAGAACTGTAAGAATGTCACCTTTGATGTGAATTTTATATTTCACTCGAGGGTTGAGTCTGTTGATATAGGGACATGTGATAATAACCTCAAACAAGTGGAGTTTGAATAGGCACCAAGTAGAGATCAAGCAATTGATCATACCACTTCTGATCAAGTTATTGTTGAATAACATAAAGTTGAGTAAACAAAGGAAAGGATTCATAGCATTATTGCTAATGGGCCTCGTAGAGAGATTCATCCTCCTCAAAGATACCATTTAAGAATGTTGTTGTATTTTCACTATAGGTTACTAAGGAGGCAGAGTTTCCTAACTTGTCCATATAAAGGTTATTATAGGACAAAAATCTGGAAGTGATTGCTGCTATGGGTGAGGAGATCAAGTCTATTCACAATAATCAAACATGGCAGCTTTCCAATTACCAAAGGGGAGGAAAATTATTATCTTGAAATGGATCTTCAAGAAAAAATGTAGGATTACCAAATAGTGAAGCGTCGTATATAAGAAATGCCTCATTACAAAAGGTTATAGTCAAAAGTAGGCTTTGTTTTACAATGAGATATTCTTTCCATTATGAGGCACAAGTCCTTCGGGTGCTACTAATTCTTGTAGCACACTAAGACTTAGAGCCGGAGCGATTAGATGTGACAACAATTTTTATGCATGGTGAAGACATTATGATTAACTAACTATAGCGATTTATATTTTAAGGTAATGTGTGCAGGGTGAAGAATCGTGTATGGACTCTAACGGTCTCCCGGGCAGTGATGTAATAGGTTTGACAACTTCATCATTGATCTTGGGTTCGAAGAGTCCCATATGATTATTGTGTATACCACAACACTAAGGATGGATTCTTCAACTATCTATTGTTTCATGTTGATGATTTGCTGATTATTGATAAGAAGAAAAATATTGTTGATGATCTAGAGAAGCTTCGTAGTTTAGAGTTTGACATGACGGGCCTTGATGCAACAAAGAAGATTTTAGGTGCAGAAATCAACAGGTTTCTGCAGAAGAAAAATGTTACTTATCTTACAGAATTGCATTAGTAAGATTTGGGATGTCCACAACAAAGCCCTTGAGTATGCCATTTAGTGTAAATATGCACATTTCTATTTCTTTTGCACCCTAACCAAATGAAGAGAAGAAAAACATATCATACATTCTCTATGCTAGTTCAGTTGGGAGTCCTATGTATGACATGTTATGTACAAGACCAAATATCACTCATGTTATGAGATTTGTTAGCAAATTCATGGGGAATCCATGGAAGGAGCATTGGCAGGCAGTCAAGCAAAACTTTTAGTATCTCAAAAGAACAATTGATATTGACCTCATCTATGGAAACAATTAGTTTTGTTTGATTTTAAAGATATCAAATACATACTATATCGCAGATGTTGATGGGGGAGATCGGTTACATATTATATGTCTATTTTGGGAGTTATATCACTAATTGAAAAGCGATCTTATAATATTTGGTTAATTTATCTACACAACAGCAGGGTATATGTTATTGATAGAAGCTGCAAAAGAAGGCTTCTGGTTAAAAGGTTTAATTAGAGATTTAAATTTATAATAGGTCAAGCTATCGTGTATTGTGATAATCTTAACACATTATGCCTAGACAAATATCATGTTAATCATGGAAGGATCAACTATATAGATGGCAATTTTCACTTCATCTAATCTGAGAAGAGGATCAAGGTAATTAAAGAAGGTTGTTACAATATATAACTTTAATGATTTATTGACAAAGGCAATTCCTGAGAGAAAGTTCAAACATTATGTGGACTTTCTCAATGTTGATTAGTGGCAGTAATCTTGTGGAGGGCAAGGTGTTGGTGGAGTCTAGCAGTTGTTATTTTGTTATCCTTTGAATTCTAATTGATTAGGTATTCATCTAAATATTGATTGGAGGATCCATCTTGATTCTAAGTGTTTCAAAAACCCTATATGGTTAGACTTTTGAAGCATCTTATGTACTTGTTAAAAAAATGATGATATTTAGAACGAGAGGAATAATAGCTAAAACAGCTTCAAAAACTTCCGGATCAAACTTAACTTTAGTACTTTTAGTATCTAAAACAAAGCACATTTAGTCAAAAACTCTAAAATAGGAAATCTTAGATACTTTACCATAATAAAGTTCAAAAAGGATTTTCTTCAAATCAAACATATAAGAACTCGATTTAAAAGAAAGCAAGTTGTGCTAATAACCTCATCCTGGAAGTATTTAAGCATAGTTGATTAAATGAGCAGTGTCCTTACACATTCTTATAGGGTATGGTTTTTCATTACTACTCCATTTTGTTGTGTGGTTCTTGGAAATGAATAGTCGTAGTGAATATTTGATGAGGTATAGAACTTACAATCTTTTGTTTATGAATTCTCCATTGTGAGTATTATGAATCTTATAAGATAGTATCCTTTTTCTGACTAACTTCATCTTCACAGTTCTTGAAGTCTTCAAAAGCTTGATCTTTCAAGTGTAAAAACAACATTCAAATGAATCATGAGAAATCATTGATGATTACAAAACACAAATGTGTCCTAGCATACTCTTAATTTGGGTCGGACCAAAACGGTCCAGGTGTAGAGCTCGATACGTCTTTTGATTGATATCAACACATTTTGCTTAAAGAGGCTCTACTTGTTCTACTTAGTTCACAAGAACAGTAAACAGTTTACTTCTTAAAGGCTAGATTAAGCAAGCCTCTAAAAAATTTAAACTTTTAAATTTAGCAATTATTAGAGATTTATGTGACTTAATCTCTTCATTCGTTAGAACTAAACAACTTAAGGAGAAATCTTTATTAAAGTCTAAAGCATTGATATCTTTACTTCGATCTCTTTAAAAAGAACTTTGCCTAAATCTTCTTTAGTTGTTTATACTGAGCTTTTGGTAAACATTACCTTGCAACCATTGTCGCAAAATTTGATTGTCACTTAAAATGGTGTATTTTCAATCACTTATTATTGATAAGCTATGTATCTGCTTCTTTGGATTACTAGATCTTTTAGTACATCTTCATGTAATAGGGCATCTTTGATTTCTTCCTAGAGTAACATATCCAGCGTTTGATATCCTCTAATTGGATAAAGAGCTTAGAGTTGCATGTCATGTGATGCGAACATCGATTATTTATTCCACTTCTTATTCTCGGAGTTATCCTACAAAGCAATATTTCAATGTTCTTTTAGATACAAATAACTCCTTGGGTCCTTGGCGGTGTTGGTTCATGCATGAACATGCATATTTTGATGATAACAAAACTTGTGCAGATAGACAAAACTTGTACAGTTAGCTTGAACTAGGTCTTTTACCTCAACTTTCATGTCAACATGTCAAGCTGATTGATCAACCTTCTTACATTGATTGATCAACCCTGACCGACAAACAATCTATCCTCATCGATCATTTCCAGATTGGTCAACTTGCCTAGACTAATCGATCAACCTTCGTTGATCGATCGATCACACCGGATCGATCAATCTTTGTTATATGGTCAATCAAGTTCTGAATTATCAAAACTTGATCGACCATTTTTCCATGTCATGTTGATTTTTGATGGGGGTTTCATTCCCAATTTGTTCACAAGGTACTTTTCATATCCAATGGTTACGGGGACTCTAGACCAATAAATATGATCACATAGCTCATTTTACAAAACACAATAAAGAGCATCAAGATACTTCTCTCTGTTCATACTCTAAGAGAAAGTTCTAAGAGCTATTTATTATGTTTCTGCTTCATGACTATAGTTTGGTGTTCTACGATTCATGTTATGAGCATGCTCCTTGCTTTTTAAGATGATTTTAGCTTTGTCTCTTAATCTTCAATGCATATTTTACTTTGAGATTGAGGTTATAAGGATTATTTAACTATAATATGGTTGAGTTGACCGTGTAATTGACAACTGCGAGATCGATGAAGTCGGCTCCGACCGGGCTCCGACCATTGAACGAGTTAGTGACCTGCAATGTTAGGCACATAGTTGTAGATCTTGACGAGATCTACAAGTTTCATGTTGACCAAAACTGGAGATGAGATCAAACAAGGACCCAAAATATTTTGGAGGATATTTTTAAGGTTAAAAATACCACAGATTTTTGTTTTGCCATTTTTTTTGTGATTTTTAATTTATTAGAGACCCTGTTAATTACAGGACATTAACTGGGTTTTATTGACACATGTTTAAACAAGTGGGTTAATAATGGGAAATTATGATGACGAAATCGAGTTTCATCAGTAATCAACTCAGGTTGTAATACAGTTGGGTTGCATGTGTAAGCGACTCGGGTTAGTGGAAGACCCATGTGGTTCAGGTTGAAACCTCGAGTTGAGAGACTCTGATCATTGTTTTTGCCCAGAAGGGAATCTGCATTAAATATTTATGCACTTGTGGTTGATCGCTCATGTTGTGATTAAAAGTTCTATGTAATATTGTGCTTGTTTTTAGAATATTGTGATGGCAGTGATCCAGATCAGTCAATCCACATGTATACATCGTCCAATGTTCAGAAACTAACATTTGGTATCAAAGCATCATTCATGCAGAAGAAGTAACATTCTGACACGCACATGTCATGCATCTCAGGATCCCATTTGGAGGGAAGCTATGTGGTTTGTCCACCCCTCTTCAACGAGACAAACCACTTCAGTTGGAAGACTAAGATGATGATCCTTCTCGTCGGACTTTGCTATCTGGAATATGATGAGGAACGAGTTTAAATTCATAGAGGAGAAGGAGACATGCTACTTCACTACCGAATTGACTCAAATGAAGCTCAATTCCAAGGCCATCAATTCCATGTATCGTGTCACATCAAAAACCAAAATCAGCCTGGTATCTCATCTAAAGACCGCATACAAGATATTGAAGCATCTGGAGACTACACATGAAGGACAACTAAGGTAAAGGGATTCCAAATCAGAATGCCCACTCTTTAGTGTGAAACCTTAAAGATGTAGAAAGGAGAACGCATAAAGGATATGAACATTAGATTCACAACCATTGTAAATCAAATAAGGAATTTAGGAAGAATATTTCTACCTAGAGAACTTCCCAGCAAGATTATTGTCTCTCTATCAGATGATTGGGAACATAAGGTCACTGCTATCAAAGGGTCCAAATTTTTCATCATGACCTCGTTAGAAGATCTCTTAGATAACCTTCTTACATATGAAACAAAAATGGAGTACATGAAGAAAAGACAAGAAAAGCCAAAGAAGAATCTAGCTCTAGTTGCAAACAAGGAAGAACTAAAGGGATCTGATTGCTATGATGATATTGCATTTATGACCCAACAATTCATATCTTTTCTTAAGAAAAAAATAAAAGGGGAAACAAGTTCTTTCAATGTGAAAAAGTGGGGAACGTGAAGAAGGATTGTTCTTAGCTCAAGAAGAACTTCATGTTCGAGACGAAGTTCAAAAAGAAAGCTCTACAAGTGTCTTGGGATGATTCAAGAAGTAATTAAGAAGAAAGCGAAAGCGCGTGCATGGGATTCGTTGTACTTTTCGAATTCGATTCATCTAACTTGAATTCCAATAATGAGATAAGTAAATTTTCTTATAATGTTGTTTACAATATCTTGCAAGATCTCTTTAGACAAGTCATGAAGCTTGAAAAGATTAAACAGACATTACCAGAGGATAAGTCTCTTTTGTCAAATGACTTATATGTTTTGAAAGGGAAAAAATGACTTAATTAGAAAGGATCTTAGTTGTTTTAAAGTTAAAGTTACTAATTTAGAAAAAGAAATTTCTAAGCTAAAATAAAAAGTACTTTTGTGCCTGATAATGCAAAAGAAAAGAGGAAAGTAGAAAATCATTCTTCCAGCTCTAATTCTTTTTAGAAGAGAAGATGGATTTGGAAAAATAAGGATACATCGATATCTAACCCTGAAGGATCCGAAAAATAAAGGGTACAAAATTAAAGTCTTTCAGGTTTCGAAGAGAAAGGAAAAAGGAGATGGAAGAGGCCACATCAACATCAAAGATGGCCCGCTAAGGCTAAACGACTACCATGGATAGACACCACGCATGGAGAAGCTATCAAGACTGGAGAAGTCTACCACCAAGGACCATATGTGACTTCTATATTTTTTACTAAGTTGAGCATGCATACCATGTATTGGAAATGAGCACTCGACTCTTATTTTTAAGGGGGAGCCTTTAAGAAAAGATTGAGGAGGAGCTCTAACTTAAGAGAGCTCAGATCAAAAAAGTTTTTCAAAAGTGGAGGAGAAATATTATCTTTTCAAAAAATAAGTGGTATAATTTTATATCTTTTTGGTTATGTCAAAAAGGAGGAGAGAAAATGTGTTTACAAAAAGATCTTAAAGTTCTATTGGGGATAGAAAAGGTTTGCAAATGGTTTCACGCACTTGTTTTTGCAAACACTTTAAAATATTTCGTCATGGTCAGCGGAGATTTTTAGTTCATACATGAGCATGCATATTTTGATGATAATAAAACCTACGTAAATATATAAAACTTATGCAGTTAAATTGAAGTTAGGTCAAGAGCAGGAAAGCCGGTAGACCAAGAACAAGCTCAGATCTGAGGAGCTCAAGCTTAAGTGAAGAAGAAGATAAGAAGCTCAATGGAGTTCAAAGCTAAGGAACTGCAGCTCAAGCTCATGAAAGGATCTCAACCTCAAGAAGAAGACAAATTCTTTTCTTTTATTGACTTGTGCTTTTTGTAATTATCTTACATTGTAAAAGACCTCAAGCATTATGCATATTGCATATCAAGACCTTTGACTTCGACTTTGACCTTGACTTTCATGTCAACATGTCAAGATGATCGATCAACCTTCCTACATTGATCGATCAATCCTGATCGACCAGCAGCCTTGCATGATCGATCATCTCTTGATTAATTAATCTGCCTTGATTGATCGATTAACCTTTTTTGATGGATCGATTACACATGATAGATCAATCATTGTTTCATGATCAATCAAGTTTTGAATTATAACGGTTGTATTATGGTAGATGATTTTTTATCACTGATCAATAATCTTTTAATTATGACCGATTATCTAAATCCACTTGATGGATCATTTGATTCTCATCGATCATCTAAATATCTCGATCGATCATTTTTCCATTTCAGGAAGATTCTTGAAGGAGATTTCATTACTGATTTGTTCACAAAGGCTAATTTTTCAAAAGGAACGATTATGGAGACTCTATACCTATAACTAAAACCCATACCTCATTTACAGCATACAATAAAGAGAAAAAAGCTTTCTTCTCTCTGTTCTTCACTCCATGCTCTGAGAGAAAGGTCTAAGATCTATTTCTCTGATGTACGTTTTATGCCGATAGCTTTGGTGTTTTGTGATACATCTTACGAGCCAGCTCCTAGCCCTGTAATACCATTTTAGTTTTGCATCATAACCATTGTATATCGAGGTTATTAGGATTTTTTAGTTGTAATATGGTTGAGTTGATCGCATAATTAACTAAGGTTGTAATACGGTTGGTTTGCCAACGTAAGCAACTTGGGCTAGTGGAAGTCTCGTGTGGGTTAGGCTAAAAGCCTGAGTGGGGTGACTCTAGTAGTGATTTTTACCCAAGAGGATTTCCATATTAAATATTGTGAGTCGGGGATCAAGATACTACCAAAGGGGGTGAATAATTGTTCGAGGAAATTTTAAAAGCTTTTATGGAATAATCAACAAGCATAGAAACAATTAACCAAACAATCCAATCAGCGCACTTGCACAATATTTTTACGTGCAAACCCACCAAGGTTAAAACCATGACGCGAGTCTTCCTAACTCAAGATTTATCAATTAGCCGAGCTAATCAACTGCTTCACTAAAGCCTAATATATTTACGCGGATATCTCAATCATTTACAAAGTTGATGCTTCACAATCTTGGATCAAAACAACAAGATCAACACTACAGATCAAATACTATAGTCCAAGCAGAAGAACAAATGAGCTTCAACTTTCTTCTTACTTCCTTGGAGATCTTACGTTCAAGAGCTTTACTGCAACTTAGGATCAGATACCTTAAGTCTTGCAAAAAATGTTAACTTGAAAGAAAAAGATATATAGCAATAATCTTTTCCAGAGAAACTTTATCTTCACATATATCAATAAAATATTCTTCAATATAGAACAGTGACATCTAGAGATAACTCATCACAATATAATTGCACTAAGTTCTCAAATATATCACCGTAATTATATCATAGATAACAATGTAAATAATCAATGTCAAACAAATAATAAATATCACCACGTTGAGAAGGCTACCAAAAGTATTATTATTGCAATCAAAAAAACTTGAGCAATGGCAAGCGATCGAACTCTGTTGAAAAGATAGCTTTACTTCATGGCTATCAACTGACAATATTCTTCTCAAAAGATCGAATGAATCGATGAACAAGAGAGAGAATAGTCAAGGAAATCATTCAAAGAGAGCTTCTTGCTTTTCTAAATAAAGTAGTAGTGATCGCTCAAGTTGTGTCTCTTCCAACAATAGGTATGTGTGTCCATTATATAGGGTTCCAAGAGAATATGGTCATTGGAAACAAAATATATAAGAAACCAGAGAGGATTTCCTGAAGTGGTCGATCAGTGAAAACTAAGTAATCAATCAATTGTAAATGATCGATCATGTTAAAAGATTATGATCGATCAATTCTTGGCCATTGGAAGGAATTCAAATTGTGATTGATCAGGTCAACAAATGTTGGTCGATCAGGCATGATCGATCAGTCAAAATGACATGGTCAATCAATGATGATTTATCACTGATAAAAGATGGTCAATCAGAATTGAAATGTTCGATGTCACGATTTGGAAATTATCAGTTGAATCTTGATGAAGATTACAACTTTTCAAAACAATACAAAAACTTTTGAACAAAGTTAAGCAACAAACTAAACTTCTGCTTCACTTAATGGTGATGAAGATTCAAAAACTTGTCGAGCTGAAATCCACACATGTAGTCATGAAATCACAAAAAACATGTAAGTAACTATGATACATTCATGTGTGTGTATGTGTGTGTGTATGGCATCTTTAGAACATTGGAGAAACAAATAACTAACAATCTCTTCTTTTAATAATGGCAAAACTTTTCAAAAGCATAAAGAAGTGTAATCACTTCAGCATAAAAAATTCAAATGGAATTTGATATAACAAAGGTATATCACAATAAATGATCATCTAAAAATCTGAACTTTGATTTTAGTTGCTCTCCCTTACTAAGAATCGTAAAACCTCTCTTTAATTCCTTTTAAGAATGTAAGTTAAGTAGTGGTTATAAAAACTTGTTTTATATTTTTTCCTTAATTAGAGAATCCATTAATCCTTTAAGTCTATTTAAGCTTGAACTTCTTATCCCCCTTTTTATCAATTAAAAATATAAACAAAAGAGTATTAAAAATATGCAAACTTCATTAAATATGACAAGGAACAATTACAGAATTGCTTGTGCTACAAATTGAGTTCCCAAACTATAAATGCATAGATGAAAACAAAAGACTATAATAGAAAGGACTAGAAAAGAAACAAAGAAATACATAAAAGACTACAACTATTCATAAGGGCAATAATCTGTATCCTCAGAGACATAAGGGGAGCGTCGGACCTTCTTGTCATGCTCGATCGTCAGACGAGTGTTAGAACTATACTCATAACGAAGGATACCAGACTCTTTTTCTTTTTTCTATCTCTTCTTCATAAATCGGCTATGGCATGCATATATTCTTTCCCGACAGAAAGAAGAAGCACCTGGTCCAAAAGGTCGGTGTGAGGTCGGAGAGGGAGTGGAGGCTCTCTAAGGCATGGTGCGGCAAGCACAAACACGTGGTGCACGAGAACTGGGTGCTGGAGTAGGAGGGTTCCTAGAGATGTGCATCTGGTGCATCTCATCGAAAAGGTAATAGAGCATCTTATATTGGTCATCCACGAACAGAGCATAATCATTCGCGTGTGTCGCCATCTCCTGCTGGTAGTTAATCATGGCATCAATAGTCTCTCAGATTTGTCGGAGCTCGAAAGAATAGACTTCAATGATGGCCCGGTGTAGGAGATCCTCTCTTGGAGAGAGGTGGAAGACCAGGTAGCCCCAAATTGTCATATGCTGAGGGTGAGGGGCAGAGGGGAATGGAAATTAATCCAAAGAAGTAAAGGGCCAAGGTAGGGAGAACAGGAGTGGATCCAGATGTGGTAATAGGCATCTTAGTCTCAGGTTCATCTGAATCAGTGGTCAACATCATAACTTCAACACCAAAGGGTCTGACTCAGAGGATGCGGACCGGGTTGCGAGGGGTGTATACAGAGAAGTGTGACAAGATGTGAGTCATGAGGAATTCTAAAGAGAGATAACGAGCAGGTGATTGAGAGAGAAGATAACACAAATAGTGTGACCAGTTGAAAGGCTTGATCATCGCGAAAACAAAGATCAAGGCTTGGATCTCTATGGTGACATGGGTGACTTTTGTCTTCTTATTCCTGAAAACCAAGAGAAGATGCAATTCAAGAACCTAGGTAGAGGCCTAAGGTTTAGAACAGTCAAGGGCTTCCCTATGTTTTGCATTGGCATAAGGTTTTCACTGAGCTCATCTTAGTCTAGGGTGTCCATAACTCAGTGAGGGTAGAACCAATGTTAAGGCATCCTAGCATAGTGATGAATCCTGGATACGTTAACATATCATTCACATTTTAACTCCCTATCTAAGATAATTTCACAAATAAAATCATTAATAGATTCAATTAATAATTATACTCTGCATATAACTAATGTTAATTATTGTAAATAAAGACAGACTTAAATCCTCCTGTAAATTTTATACTTATTTATCTATGTTCTTCCTATATTTCATGTGTTTTCTTTATATACAAAAACTCCTAAAAATTAGAATAATAATGTACATGATATATTGCAGATATAATAATTTTAAAATACCAAAATATGCAAATAAATAAATGGGTTTTATTTATTACAAATAAATACTTATAAAAAAATACTACTATGTATGTATGATGAGTTTTGATTTTGAGTTCTACATGAAAGTTGTAGATCTCAAAAAGATAAACAACCTTCATGTTGAAAATTTTTTAAATTTGGCTTCATTTTATATTTTATTTTGATTTGTTATTCTATTTTTGGTTTTTTTGATTTACTTATTCGATCATGTGGCTGCACCTGAGCTAGCCACGTGATGTGCCCCTTCTTTATATCCCACCTCCTTCTTGGATTGTATGATGTCTTTATCAGACGATCCTCACTGATCCATCAATACCTCTCTAGAGACTGTCTGATCAAGTGATCAGATGGCTCTGATCATTTCCTTCGTTCCTCAAGAAGATCTACACAATGACTTCCATCCAACGACTGGGGTGCTTCTTCAACCTCCAACTGTTGTCACCTGAATCTCCAATCTCCCTCTCGATGGTTCATCTCTATTTTCTAAGTTTTATTCCATGTGTCTTCTTCGCTTAGTTTCGATGGCTATCGATAGCCGTGCAACCTTCTCTTTTGCTAATTTCTTCTCCTTGGTTGTCCACATCTGATCAGCAACTCTCTTCAGTTGTAACTTATGTCTCCCACCAACTGCTCTTGTGAATAACACCCATATGGAGGCTTCAGTTGCACCTCATATGCCCTTCTATGAGTCTCCTCCAAGCCCCTCTTGACCTTTTGTGACAAAGAATGAGAGTGAAGTCGAGCGACGGAAGAGGTAGACTCTGGTAAGATCCACGATGATCTGCACCATGTCCCAGCCCTTCTCCAAGTGTTGCTCAAGCTCCACAACATCGACGTTCGTGTAGAGAAAGGACCAGAAGCCTTAGAGATTCAGCCCAGGCCCAGATTTCATCCCTGATGAAGAACTCAAAAATTACCCTTTTAATAGTGTCGAATTAATGTTCGAATTTCATTGTAGGTAGGCAATTTCGGATTGATCAAAAATCGCAAATTTAATTATTTGTCCAATTAAAGTGAGCGATCAACTTTTTTTACTTGGGAAGTCCAAGGTCGAACTCAGGGAGGCAACTGTCTCCTTAGGTTGGTTTTTAGTCGATCTCGAGGTTAGGTTTTCAAAGAAGTATTTTTTTATTTTTTATGCAAATAATAAATGAAATGCAATTTTGGCGAAGTTCGGGGACTAAAATGTAAATTACAAACAAACAACGTTTAAAAATTACAAAACTTGTCTGGAATGTGAAATGTGATGAAATTATTCTACTATAATTTTTTGGAATTTTTAGATGCAAAAAATAAATATTTTATGAATTTATGAATGCAAACAATGAGATTTTCAATAATTAATTATAATAAATATTAAATCTACTTATTTTCAGTAAATAAAATTATCTAAGATATACACTAAGTGATCTATCACAGAAAAATCCTAAACTCTAAGAATTTTGAATTTAATACCTATTAAAAATTAATTAATGAAATACACAAAATGATTTTTATAGAGCAAAATATGTCAAGTGCAATTCTTTTTGGGCACAATATAACTAATAATTAATTCTATGATAAGTGAATTTTTGGCAATTTTTAGAGCAATGGTCAATTAACTATGAAATTCTAAGTGGTATTTGGGCAAAATATGCAAATTTTCGCAAGAATAATAATTATTAATTAACCATAGAGAACAAAAATATCACAAGCATGCCAATATGTAGAGAATTAGTTAGGGAACATCATGTTATTTTTCTAATAATTAAACAATGAATAAATAATGTTCAAATAATAGAAGAAAGACAGTGGTATGTTTGAAATTACAATAATTAGAATAAAAAATGTAGAGCTAGGACTTAAAATGAATTACCATGCCCAAAAAGGGCTGTAATGCAAAATCGCTAGAGGGGCATGTGCGCAGCACGTGCCCTCTGGTCTGCGGGACCCTCTGATAAATGGGGGAAACTTCAGGGGGCGATCAGCAATTTTTCAAGCAGTCATGTGTTGTGCATGTGACTCATGAGCGGCGGGGGTGCTTTGGCGATTGGTTGTTCCTTCGAGGGCATCCTTGTAATTTACCCCTACTGCACGTGGGGGTCATGTGATCTGCCCTGGGAGTGTCGCCCGACGAAGAGGAGTGTGGGGCAATCTCGGGATTCATGCCGGTGATGCGCGGTTGAGGAGGAGGGATGGTAGGGCGAAGGCTTGCATGATACGGGTTTGGAGCGACTAGGGCAGTGCGTGCGGGGGCATGCAGGCGGTGACCCATAGCTTGCCGGTGCGAGGTCGAAGTCAATCCACGTGTGTGGGCCGATGGCAAGCTTCTGTGGATGAAATTGGTTGCGAACGAAGAGGTTGTAGGAGGTGACAACTGGCGGAGAAGGCCGCGGCTGTGGAGGCTTGGCTGTGAAAGAGGAGGCAGGTGCACTGTGGAGATCCTCCCCAAGTGTTGATGAAGAAGACTCCTGGAGGAGGAAGCTATGGAGGCGGAGTGGCTCCCATGTTGTCGATGACGAAGACGAAGCTCTAGTTGGTGAAGTACGAGGTGGAGTGGCGGCATTGGTGGAAGGTGGAAGTGATAGTCATTGGAGGGTGGGTGTAACGGGAGGAAGGTTCGAGCACGCGGAAGGAGATGCAGAAGAGAAAAGGAAGAAACAGAGGAATACCAGGGAAACAAAGGAATGAAAATGAAGAAGAAGAAGGAGAAGAAGAAGAAGTTCGCATGGGATTGGAAGTGGGCGATGACCCTCTCCATTCTCGTCTCAGCTATGGGCGGAGCGCGGCGAAGCTCGGATGATCGTGCCTTAGAGGTTATCGTCGGAGAGAGGAGGGTTGTCATCACCTCCTCCCTGAGCTCTTTCTCGTTCCTGGCTATGGCAGATGTAGATTCCAGTCATCGGGGTCGGCTTTTATAGGAGTCGGTGGGAGGATAATGGGAATGAGGGAGGTGCTTGCGGAGAGGAGGATAAGGGATAGGGTCGCCGGCCGTTGGAGGAGGCACGCACGAGAAGGTAGAGGTCGCGGAGTGGCAGGTTGACGAAGGGTTGACTGGCGACAGAGAGGATAGTAGAGGGGGGTTTGGTCAACACCGAAGGGAGGTAGAGTAGAGCCCCGGTGGTTGCGGGCCACGCGCGAGGCGGCGCAGGAGGTTGCATATGGGATTGGCGGAGGCACGCGGGTGGCATGTGTTGGGCACGTGCAGAGGGAGGTACGTGACCAGCATGTGTTGTGGTTTTTAATATTTTTCTAAATAAAGGAAATAAAGAGGAAAAATATGAGTGACACATGGTGGCTCCAAGAGCTGCCACGTGTCAGCTCCAGAAAAATCAGAAAATAGAATAAAAAGATAAATATAGAAGAAATAGCAAATGACTCAGATCGAAATGTTTTCTTCACGGAAGTTTCTCGTCTCAACAAGATCTGCAACTTTCATGAAGGGACTAAGATCAAACGAGGTCATTTATGCAAAATGATATTTTTGGGGTACTCTACGTACATAGAACACCGTGTTTTTTGGGATTTATAATTTTTTGTGATTTTTAATTAAGAGAAAAATTGAGAAAATTATGTAAAAATAAATATAAATATTTACACATTAATCAATTTTTTGGATTTTTAATAAATAAGAAAATAGGAAAATAAAATAAAAAATGGAAATCGGGAGATATTTGAATAAACTCACAAAGGACACTCAGACTCGGTCAGTTTCTTTGATTTCAGTCTTATTTTGGATTTAATTTTTTATGCATTTTAATAAAACTTTCATCGGAGAATGCAAATGAAAAATAAATAAAGAAAAAGGGTTAATTATGTACATAAAATATCATGTCAAATATTGTTAAAACACAAAATATGCAAAAGAGGCCCAAAACCCAACTTTCACATATGAGCTCCGATTTTTATGAAATTGGTCTTGTTTTGAAGGTATTTGAATGTATATTACTTTAAAAGTGAGTAAACCTAAATCAGACGCTGAATGAAGAAGATATACATGTTTTAGTCTGTCTATTCTGAAAGTCGAGTTTGGCTCACGGGCCAATTATTTAAGTTAGCATTTTTTGTATTTTTCCTTAATCTTGTTATTAATATGTAAACAATGAAGATAGTTTGATGTCAATTGAAGTTAGCATGATTTAATTAAAAATGCATGAAGTTAGGTGAAAATGTGATTACAATTATGCGTGCTAAAATGCATATTTTAATCCTTAGTGCATGAATGGTAAAGATACAGAATAAATGATGAAATGCAACTAATTACTCAGGAATAATGCTTTATTTTCAACTTTTATTGTGATGAATCACAGATTCATCAACCCTTATGCTTAAACCTTGCTCATCCCCGAGCAACTAAAATGAAATGCAAAAGTGAAATGACTTCGGGTTACATGCCAAGGTCATGAACAAAAGGTGAAAATGGAGCTAGATCGACCTTGGGATTAATAGTATGGCAGAACTTTTATGAGAATTAGGATTTTAAAAACAACAACCCTCAATTTATACACATCATTATAACATATTCAGCTCTGAAGTCATCTTAGATCGATCCTTCTCCCAAAGCATTTCCCATTAACATTTAACAATTGTATCATGTGTGTAAAAGGTTTTAGCTCTTCCCATAAAGAATGTCGGACTACCATGCAAACCTCTCCCCCAATAATTCATCCTCGAGGAGTCAGGTATTTCCTTCTAAGGTATATCGTGTTCTGTTCACAATCTAAAAGAGGGAGAAATTAGAAGAAGGGGAAAAGAACTTGAGGGTGACCAATGTAGTCACCTCTCCTTGTGGAGCCGGTCAGTTTAGCCAAGTCTCCACCAAGATCTGCAGGTTTTCTTCAATCTTGGACCTTTTTGGTCAAATATTTATTTGGTAGTTGGCTTGTTTTTGTATGGATTTTTGGTAACTTTGCATGGATCTTTTATGCCTCCACGGATATGGAATTTTTCTTTCCGCACATATTTTGAGGTCTTAGAAAAAAATGGTGTCCAGTCATCCATCCCTTATCTGAAGCTTTATTTCAACCCGTACTCTAGTCTTTAGATGTCCATGCTACCATAAAAGAGACCCACACAGTCTTCCAACACCCCGTCTGAGTTGAGATAAGTACATGGTGCGAGAGAACCGATTAATTCCCTACTCAAAAGTTATACCCAGAATTTTGAGACCAGGTTAGACACTAAGAGTCAAAGGTTACACATTGTCATGCGGAATTCGAAGAATTAAGTCGAAAGACCTAAAGCTTTTAAAATCCTCTTTCTCGATGAAGTTCCTCTGGAAATTAGGTAGATTAAGGCCAAGTAGAGACCACTCTCTACTTCTAGACATACCTCAGTTCGTTCGGAACCCAATAACTTTCCACCTTGCATATGTTAGATATGCAAATGAAATGCAGATGTTATGCATATGATGTGTAAGATGATTTTTTTCTCATTTTTTATATGAATGCAAGTATGATATGCAAGAGTAAATTTTTTGTTTGTTTATTTATTTATTTTAACTTTACCCATCCCGTAATTATTACATAATATATATATATATATATGAAAATATGTGAAAGTACAAGCTATGGGTTAAGTATATATGTAAAATATGAAGTATATGAGGAGATCCTCAAGCGCATCACGGAAGCGTATGGATCGCATCGAATGCGATCGGGAGCGACTAGTCGCACTAGTTGCTCAGGGCATCGGAATTTAAAAAAATTAAATGTGATGAACCCACATGATCCAAGAACCTTTCTCGGATCGTTTCATCTAAACCACAATAGGTATTAAGGTTACCTCTTGAAGCATGGTTGCGATCGAGTCTCTAAACCAAGAGACCTCCTGTCTCAAGTCTGGTTCGACGGAGGAGACACTTGCGAGCGCGTTGATGAAACACGTCCTTCTTGCAATCCATGTTGATGATCCAAGCGACGAATCTCCTGATCTCGTCACACGAGATCTGGCGTCTTCTTCACGAGCGAGGCGCACAAAAGGAGACGGAGATCCACGAGCAAGTACTCTGGCAGCATAATGACGATGATGTAGTGAAGACGACTCTCTCAATGGCTCCATGGTGGACGGCCATAAGAGAGAGAGGGAGAGAGGCACATGACGTGTAGAGAGAGAGGAAGAGAGCATTTGTTGTTGTCGTAAAACGTGTGTCTTGAAGAGCAAGGGGTGCCTCTTATTATATAGGGTTTTGGGAGTCCATGGATCTCAATCCATGGACAACACACAATCAATGGTTGAGATTGATTTGTTTTTCTTTCAATGGCTAAGATGTTGTAAAAAACAACAACAATTGATTTAATTTGAATTAATTTATATTGATAAATCAACATAATTAATCTAATTTAAATCACTTTAACTAGAGAAGAGATAATGAGAAGACTAAACCACATCCCCTAAAAAAGGAGGACGGCTACCAATCATCTCATGAGATCTCATTATCTCATGATATCTCCAAGATTTACAACAACAATTTTTGTAAATATTTTTCACAAAAATAATTCACAATTATCTTGTGAAAAACTTCAATCAAGCCATTGAAATTATGTAAATCTCATTCACAACCCAAAATAAAATGTAATTATATTTTCAATTAATCATTTAATGTGAATTCAATTCACATTAACAATTAATCAACAAATATAAATCATAATATTGTCTCCCTAATATATTATAAATCGCATTTATAATATATCTGATTAATATGGATAGTGCTATCCACATTATTCATATCCATGATAATTAAATCTCATTTAATTATCTTGTATCTCTTTTCTCATGTGCCCAAATAACATGAATCACATTCACATTATTCACATCTTTAATAATTAAATAACATTCAACTATCTCATATAACTCTCCTTATAATATGAATCAAATTCATATTATTCATGATAATTAAATCACATTTAATATCCACTTTTTCAATGCTCAGATACGTATATCAACAATAAAAATGAAACTATCCATGAACTCTTTCAAGGATAATGCGGTTTCTCCGCAGATACTTGGAGATAAGGACATGGCAATTGTATTGTTCCATGTTGACTTGGATATTGAGATTACATCTCAAATCCAGATCTTGCGGACCTCCCATAGATGCTTGATTAAATCAAGATCGTAAATCTAATCTTCTCATTACATCTGAATCACATTCAGATTAATGTCCAACATTTGGACTAAGATCAGATTACTTCTCTATGAGAGGAGTCACTAAAATCCAGACTTGTTTCATCACTCCCTCGGAATGGAAGCGTCATGGTTATACAATCATTTATGATCACATCACCCTCAGGCATTCCCAATACCATGTAAATCCTGCATACTGGAAGACCCAGAATAAACCCGAAGTATAAGATCAATTTTACACTATCTACTTAAGAGTTTCATCATCAAATTTCTCATTCGATCATTGGGAGTCGGTATCAATCATATGCTTTCCAAAAGCATATATCATATCCAGGTGTTAATCGTATACTTCTCCAAAAGTATATATCAAACCTACAAATTCAGTCAAGATTCTAAATCTAGATGGTCGTGCACGGAATTTGATTCTTCCCAATATCTCTTGAGTGAACTCATGTCTTCCGGTTCAATGATGAACATGTATGATCCTTTGAGAGATCGTATTACTCATATGCCCTTATATGCACATCAGCATGCCAGTGTATAGACCTTGATTAGGTCATCAACCTATTGGTCTGCCAAATGTACATACTCAGACATATAGTAACACATCTGTCTTCGGTCAGAGGATGCGTGCCTATATCGTGACAGCATACAACATAGGTCTTTAGTTATCTCGATCTCGTTAAGTCAACTCTTTGACCTAACTAATCTGACACCTCTAAATCAGTCAGATATCATCCAAGAGAGAAAGGATTGCCATCTCCTACTCAGGCTAGAGATCCTTTCTTAACAATCATTTGACGGTACTTGATGAGTCCTCAATCTAACTCTTTAGATATTCATCCAAGCACCAGCCTCTATGATTCAATAATTGAAGCAACAGCTGTATGATCATCAAGAAGGCCATAGTACATAACCCTAATTGTACTAAGGGACCTATTATGCAAATTAGTTATTCTTCATTTCAGATCAGGGAATGATATTCGCAATAACATTTATTGCATAATGGCTCGTCGTGGGCTCGCATGTCAAACAATCTCCCACTAGCCCAAAGAGCCATTAATGGGCTAATCTTTAAACCCGCACTCATGTGACAATCATAGGCTATTTAGAAAAATAGCTAGGTAAGCTGATCTGTCACTCTGTTCTCGAGAGAGTACGCCAAGTCCTTTTACGGTACTTGCATATCCCCTAGTAACAGTGCTCGCATCCAATGCGAATGTTGCATCTTATGCAACCAATACTCAATCTTGTCACTTATAGTGTCCTTGACACTACAGCTTAATAATTATTATAACCCGTATTTCAACAATCCTTATCAGAATACCCTTATTCCTGGAGATCTCTATCTTCTAAGGTATCCACAGTTAAGACCTTTTAGACTATCTATAAAGTCTTAAGTTTTTGAAGATAAGACTTTTGAGATCACTATCTCAAAAATCTTTTCATTTTGAAGATATTGTTATTACTGCAATCAGGTGTTTTATCTCCTTAGTAGGATTAGTAACATTTACTTCTCCCACTGCGTGGCAGATATTTGACTTTTGTTCACATCTAGCATACACTCGGCTTCTCGTAACTAATGCACAAGGTAAAGTAGTTCTAGCGTTCACTTCCTCAACTCTTTGAGGCGATATCCCTTTAGATAGGGCAGTACCATATCTTAAGGAAAGGAAGCCTTTCTTGGAATTTTCCAAAAAATGGAACATGTCCAAGTGTACTACTAATGTGAGGGTCCCAATTCCCTCTTCTCTTTGCTTCTGAACATCTTCAGAACTTAGATCTAAGAGGTATCCTTGAGATCATATCTTAAGGTATGGAATAGCCAGTCTATAAAACACTTATTATTATCCTTATATCATTATGAATGATTAGGATATTATCTATTTAGTAGATGAACACAAATGGCACTCCCACTAAGCTTCACATGGCTCATCAAGATTCTATCTGAAATCCTAACATTTATAATTTCATCAAATCTTATGTTCCAACTACAAGAAGCTTATTTGAGTCCATAGATGGAGCTCTCTAGCTTGTACACCTTGCTTCCCTCAACCATAAAGCCCTGGGGCTACTTCATGTGAATATCCTCAGAGAGGTATTCATAGAGGAATTCAATATTGACTTACATCTCAAAGATGCAATAGTCAAGTTGTGTAGCTATAGCTAGCGATATCGTGATGATTTTAAGCATGGTTACTGAAGAGCAAGTCTCATCGCAAGCGATGTCTTCTCTTCGGTGTGTAGCTCATGGCAGTGCTTTGAAGGTTTCTACCTTCTCATCAGGTTCCCTCTTTCTCTTGAAGATCCATTTACACCTTAATGGGTCTAACCCTTATAGGTGGATCCTCGAGGGTCCATATACAACACTTGCATATGAGGTCTACTTTAGACTTTTATTACTAACATCCATCTTTCCATGCCATGATCCTCAGGAGCTTCATCACATGAAGTCCGATCATTGTCAGACTTAACTGACACATGGAATACATCCTCAAACTTATTTGAAGAAGTATTAGTGTTTCATCTTTAATTATTTTTTCACTTTCCAATTTCAGGAGCCTCATTATCATCTCATGATTAAATAACTTCCTTTGCTTCATTTTCATCTTGATTCTTAAGAGAATTGTCCTCTAAGAATCACATTCTCAGATATCTTTTAAGAATCTCAAGGTCATAAAGTAGGTTTCCAATACCATCCTTTATTTTCCTAATGAAGCAGCACTCTCATGTGTTAAATTCCAGCTTATTTGCATGGAACTTTATTAAGGATATATATTGTAGTCTCTACTACATATATACCTTTGGAAACTAAGAGATAACTTAATCATTTATCAACTCATGTCACACATGATCTAATTGTATCTCCCTACAACTCCATTGAGTTTAGGTGTATTAGGAGAAGTGAGATAGGAATGATATTCCTATCTCCATAAGGTATTCCTTGAATTTATCTAATAGGTACTTGCTACCTAGGTTAGATCAAATTCATTTCATCTTCCTTCAAACTTTGGGTCTAAAACAAAATTGTGACATCTTTGAACATTTCAAAGGTTTATAAGGTGAAAGGAAGGAATCTCATATCACGAATAATCATCGAATGATATCAAATATCATCGATGTTTATTATGATACAGATGATCCACATACATCAATATGTATAAGATATTGAATACCTTGGCATCTTACACAATTCTCAGAGAAGAGTGTATTGGACATATTTACTTTGAATACAATATTCACAAGTATGTAAGATTTGAACCTTTAGACAATTTAAAGTTCAATATATCACTAGTCTATCGATCATATCAATAGACATATGTCCAAGACTCAATGTCATATCATTGTCAAATGATCTTCATCCTCCTATTGATTTATTAAGGGTTATTTTTCAGTATTAGAAATGTTAGTGAACCTTTCATTAATATTCTAATTTAGTAGAGTCCACTATCACAACTCTTTATGATAGATCTATTCCAGAATACATGTTCATCTCAAACAATGAATGCATTCTAATATCTAAGTGACAGAGACATTCTCTAAGACCAAGGGCTCTCCCACTGAAGATATGATATCTATCTATCCTATGGAGACTGTTGCAACAATTGCATCAATATCCATGTAGATGACTGTTAAACTTGAAGATCAAATTCCAGTCTTCTAATACATATGCAACCAATTGCAAGTGTTATTAGAAGAATGAGATACAATTATTAGACTTTGATCTTATCAAATAAGAAAGTCAATTTCAATGATTATATGTAGATGTAAATTATTTTGATGCACTATTCGAGTCCTTCTCTAAGGATCTAGATAGACTTGATAGTCATACTATCAACACATCAGCTCATTGCAGTATCGGCATTCATCCGACCTTTGGATGTCATATTGATAAGCATGTATTTACCCTTGTTAATTCAATCAAATTAATGATTAAAATAAATATCGTGTCGTTCGTTGTAGTCAGGTAAAAAACGGACTGATCAAAAACCACTTTAATTAATGTTTAGTTAATTACGAGCGGCATATTTATTTTACTTGGGCAAGCCCAAGGTCGAACTCAGGGAGGCGGTTGTCTCCTTAGGTCAATTCTCAGTTAATTTGAGGTCTGATTTTCAGAAGAATATTTTTTGTCCTTTTATGCAATTTAAAAGAAAGACAATGCAATTTCAGGCCAGTTTACAAGTTATATCAGAAATATGATCAAACGAAGTCCAAAAATTATGAAACTTGGATAGAATATGACATGCAATGAAATTAAGCTACACTAATTTTTTTGGATTTTTCCGACACTTTATGAATTTACTATGAATAAAATATGAATGGAAAGTAATTTTTACAAAATTAATTTTAATAAATACCAATGCACATTATTTCTGGATATAAAAATTATCCTAGATAGATCTAAGTATGATGAATCCAGGTAAATTAATAACCCTAAAATTCTATATGCATTGAACCTATTAAAAATCAATGAAGAAAATGCAAATTAATTTATTAATGCCTCGTAATGCGTGCAAATGAAATGATTTTTGGGCACAATGTAGAAATAAGTAAACTCTACCTATGTGATTTTTTGATGATTTTTGGAGCAATTATTAATTTAATAAGCAATTAATAATGAACAGTGGACAAAATATGCTAATTTCCACCAAAATAATTATATTAAATATAATATTGCTCCTAAAAATTCAACAAGCACCAGCAAAGATAAAGCAGAAGATATTCTACAAGATGCAATTTTTGGAATTTAAAAATGAGGCTGAATGAATACCTAACTAAACATGCAAACACAGAGATGTGAATGCAATACAGAAACAAAATTGATTAAAGATAAATATGCTGACAAGGACCTGTATGTGATTACCTAGACTGTGGAGGGTGTTTATGCAATTTCTCCAAATTTGAGCTGCTCTGCAAGTGCGTCCATGACTTCTTTGCAATCGTTAATGCTTCCGAGGGGTCCCCTGTAAATCCTTCAAAGTGCGCGTGCTTTGCACGTGCTCAGCTGGGGGTATTTGTTATGTTCTGAGAATATGCAAGGTCCGTCGAGGAAGAGGAGCTCGGAGAGCTGCTAGGCGTGGATGGCGATCGAGATAATGGACCGAGGCGAGGTGGTGAAGGCTGCAGGTGACTGTCCACGGCCAAACGTGCGTGGGGCATTGACGGAGGAGTGCACGTGAGAGGAAGAGCACCGGCTGGAGGGATGGAAGTCAGAGGTGCTGGAGGAGGTCTCCGGCGGCAGGCTGGCGGCGGGAATGGCGGTGCGAGCAGGAGGTGCTCGCGGGCGACGAGGAGGACATGTGGGTCGGGTTGCGACCAGAGCTGGCGGGAGGTGTAGCGGGATAGGTAGGTCGCCCGCCGTGCGGAGGGAGAACAGGGGCGCGGGCACGCCCGGTTGGCGGAGAGGGCTGCGAACCTGGGGGGATACGGCCGTGCGAGGGTGCGAGGACGTGGTGGCGCAGGCCGGCAAGGCTGTGCTGGGAGACACGTCCTGACGAGGGTGGCACACCTCGGGGGAGGTGCTGCTCGATGTGCACAGGCAGGAGGGCGACGCGCCCGCTGGCGAAGCGGCGGCCACGCGCTGAGACGAGGTGTGGATGCGTGGTTGAGGCGCGTACGGGCAGGTCGTCGGCGAGGGAAGAGGGAACGTGGGGGAAGGCCAGAAGAAGGGAACTTCCCCTCTTAACAGGGGAAGTTGGGCTATTTGTTTTGGAGCCTTGAATTTTGGATTAAACGATTGAGAAAAGTTCCTCAAAATATTCCATAAAAATCACCGTTGCATTCACAACGTGTGATTTATCTGTGAAAGTGCGATTCTTTTTTAGATTTGATGAATAAGCGAGGGAGTGGTGAAGAGAGAGAAAGTGATGAGAAAGAAAATATTACCTGTAGCAGATGAACGGGTGCCTGTGAAAGAGGAGCTTAGAGCTCCTCGGATCTTCGCTCCAGACCTCAGCGAAGGTCAAGCTCAAGCAGCTTGGGGAGCGGCTGCAGCACGGGACAGGGAGTCTCACGGATCTCGCCGAGGAGAATGGTCGTCGTTGCTCAAACTAGGCGTGGGTTCAGCTGTCACCTGAAGCAGAAGGGAGCTGGGACTTCCCACAGTAACGGCAGATGATTGGTGAAGGGAGGAGTGGCGGTCTTTTTAAAGACCGTTGGCGAGTGGTGAGAGGGCGAGGTGGAGATCGAGGGAGGAAGTGGGCGTAGGTGGTGGAATTTGTGAGTGAGGTGAGAGGAGTGGGGAAGATGGGGATGGCCTGCTCCCCAAGCCACGGGACGCATGCTTGGATGTGCATGGGAGAGGAGAGAGAGAATGGGAGGAAGTGGGAAGGAAGAGAGATCTAGGTTTCATCCAACGGCCCAGGATGACGGAGCTAAATGGGATAAGTGGGGAAGGAGGGATTGACACGTGGTGACTCCATGAGTTGCCACGTGTCGCTCCCAGAAAAATCCAAAATTAAATGCAAAGAAAATTCGAAAAAAAATAACAAAAGGAGTTAAGTCAAAAAGTGATCAACACGAAAGTCGCTCATCTCGACGAGATCTACAACTTTTGTGAAGGGTTAAAAATCAAAAGAAGTCATCTGTATAAAATATATTTTTGGGGTGGTACCTTATAGATATAAAATACCGCATTTTAGCTTTTGTAATTTTTTATCATTTTTAAAATCGAGAAAAAACAAAATACAAATAAAGAAAATATAAAAAAAATTACAACTTAATATATTTTTTTTGGATTTTTAATAATTAAGAAAATAAAAGGATAAAATTCAAGGGTATTTTGGTCAATATGTACAATATACAAAAGGGGCCCAAAACCCAAGTTACGAGCTCCGATGTTAATGAAATTAGTCTTGTTCTGAAGGTCTTTGAATGTATACTACTTTAAAAGTGAGTAGACCTAAATCGGACACTGTATGAGAGATATATGTGCATTTTAAGGTTCATGGTCTCATACTTGGATTCGGGTTTTATTGGTCAATTTTACAGGCTAGTATTTTTTTTTGATATTTTTCTTTTATTAGTGTTAGTAATATATACACTATGAAGTTGATTTTATTGGATTTGGATTTAGTATAAAATATGTACAAATAGGTGAAATATGATGAATATATAGGAGAATATTTACAAGTGAATTGGGCTTCTTATTTTATGCAAATATGAATGCTAAAATGCAGATATTATTCATGCATGAATGCTAATTTTGCAATATAAGTAGAAATATGCAGCATATCTACTTGGGAACAAGGCTCTATTTTCAGCTTTTAGAGTGATTAGTCACAGATTCATCAACCCCCTATACTTAAACATTGCTCGTCCCCGAGAAACTAAAATGAAATGCAAGAGTGAAATGAGATTGGGTTCCATACCAAGGTCATGAATAAAAGTTGAAAATGGAGCTTGACTCGACCTTTGGATTAATTGTGTGGCGAAACCTTATTAGGATCTGAATTTAAGACCTAACAGACTTCAAGTTCTACAAGTCTTCTATTCAAGACTCCTCAACAGTCAGGTCAGAACAAATCCTCAAACGCAAATTTCTGATGACTATGATTCTCATTTGTACTGTGTAAGTGTAAAATAGCTATCCACATCAGAAATGGCTCAGAACCAGCCTTCTCTAACAAGGTAACTCTAATTCCCCGATCCAGTAACTTTTTCCACTAGGAGCGGGGTATTCCCTTCTAAGTTCAAGTGCGACCAGCTCAAGAGGAGGGGGTGGCAAAAGAATGGACGGTAGCTAGTGTAGTTACCTATCTAGGGATGCCTGACCAGTGTAGCCAAGTCATCCAGCTGCAGACTTCTTGCTAATATACATACTCCGACAGGTATTTTATTTTCTATCTAGCATGTCTACTTTTTTTGGAGTTCTTGCATTTTTTTCTCTTTTTTTGAACTATATACAAGGTGCAGCATGTACATCAGGAGTTTTTCCTCTTGAGCCAGTAGACTATCCCTTTTTTGAAGCATTATTGCAACCCACAGCATCCCGTCTTTAGATGTCAACACCACCAAACTAGGTTGAGATGCACTACCCTCCCTAGAGGAGGATGGATGTTTCCACCCGTGTGCCACTCCAAGATAAAGGATTCTACCTCCTCACCACCTCATCAATGAAGAGCTACGTGCATAGTGCTTATCCAAGTTAGGTCATTGTCTATAAGAATCATGTGTGTGCACGAGATTTCCTACTTAGACTAATCAAGATGACATGTGAACATAGACTTGCGGACTCAAAGAATTAAGTCACTTGACCTGAGAAATCTTAACTCCAATTCCTATAAGGTTCCTCTAAAATTAGGTGGATTAAGGTCAAATCAAGTCCCTCCTCAACATCTACTCATAACTTGATTCAGAACCCACTAGCTTTTCACCTTGCATATGCAAGATATGCAGATGAGATGTAAATGACATGCTGAATGAAATGCAAGACTCTCTCTCTCTCTCTTTAGATGCAGAGATGATGTGTAAGAGTAAATAAGAAGCCATTTTTTGTTGTTTTTTTGTTTCTTTTTTTGTTTTTTTTCAAAATTTGGTATACCTCATATGTTACAACAATTTACAAGAGTTTTGTAAGTATTATACAACTTATACAATACATGTATTTTACAAAAAAAATTCTCTATTTTTACCCATCTCGTAATTATTGCGTAATATAAAAAAATACGTGAAAGTACGAGCTATGGGTAAAATATATATGTAATATATACACACCCCCCTATACTTTGCATGTGTTATGTCCTCAAAGCACGAAAAGCGAGGAAGAAGACATAGCTCGTGCTAAGCGTAGGAGAGCCAAAAGAGCAAAAATGTATAGAAGTCATCCATCCCCCTTATACTTAGGCTTTGGCAGCCTAACTATAGCAGGAGATCAAAAACGGGGCGGACGAGGTTGAGAGGGAAAGTGGATGAATATATGTATAAGATGGGCATCGGTTCCCCCTTATACTTAGGCTCAGGTCAGCCTAAGTATAGGACTGGAGTGGTAAGAGGACCGATGTGATCTAGAGGATGTACTGTGAATGGACTCAGGTAACTCCCCCCCCCCATACTTAGGATCTGGTCATCCTAAGTATAGTCGTAGATGAAAATATATGAAGTTGGGGTGAGTGATCAGAGTCGCGGGAGGGAGGGGAAGAATGTACAGGAGTGATGGGCATATACAAGGATCACGGTCTGAATCTTTCCAGATGCTGCTGATGGCAAGAGTTTACTGCTGCAAGGTCTCATGCGCGGCTTTATGTGTATCTGCTGGATCTGTCTCGCGCATGAATACAATCTCCTCAATATCGACTAACTGTTCATTGGGTTCGACGAAGTGCTTCAACAGTTGTCCATTGACTAGGAACGTCTGTGCATCATCTGTGAGATCTGAGATCTCGACACATCGAGTATCATGCACAGCACGGACAATGAATGGTTCCGTTCACTTGAATTTCAGCCTACCTTGGAAAACCTTTAGCCTTGCATTGAACAACCATACCTTCTGTCCAGGAACAAAGATCTTTCATCTGATATATCTATCATGCCAACGCTTAACCTTATACTTGTATACCAAACTGTTGTCGTATGCTAGGTTTCTGACTTCCACAAGCTCATTCAGATCCATGTCTCTCTGTTTCTGCCCTAGCTGTGTGTTCCAGTTGACCTTTTTGATTGCACATTCTGATTTGTGCACTAATTCTGCGGGCAAATGGCATGGCTTCCCGAATACCATCCTGAAAGGGGAGGTTCCTAACGGCGTCTTGTAAGTTGTCATATAAGCCCATAGGACTTGATCCAAGATCTGAGACCAGTCCTTCCTGTCTGGGCGGACAAGCTTCTGCAATATGGTTTTCACCTCCATATTCGACACCTCAGCCATACCATTGGCTTGTGGGTGGTAAGGACTAGTGACACGGTGTTCGATGCCATAATCCTTCAAGAGCTTCTTCACATCTTTGTTTACAAAGTGGCTACCCCCATCTGATATTAACATTTTGGGGATCCCGAACCTAGAGATGATATGATCTCTAATGAATTTACAGACAGTCCTGCTGTCTGTGGCTCGGGTTGGGATAGCCTCCACCCACTTGGACAGATAGTCTACCGCAAGGAGGATGTATTCGAATCCATGGCTAACAGGGAATGGGCCCATGAATTCGATGCCCCAGGAGTCAAAGACATCACAAATGATGACAGGTGGCATCGGCATCTCATCCTTGGAACCAACGGTTCCTCCCATTCTCTGGCATACTAGGCACGACTTTGCAAAGATGATTGCATCATGAAACAGAGTCAGCTAGTATAAGCCACACTGAAGTACCTTCCATGCGATCATCTTCCCAGAGTGGTGTCCTCCTGCCTCCAGACTGTGGCATAAAGAAAGGACACTCTGATATTCCTCCTGAGAACTACACCATCTCCAGACACAATCCGGCCCTTCGAAGAAAAGGATTGGACCCTCCCAATGGTAATGTCTTGAGTCCGACTTCAGTCGGTCTATGTGGCTCTTGGGCCAATCTTCGAGAACCTTCTTGGAGACAAGATAGTTCACGATATTGGCATACCATGGGAGTGAGTCGACAACAAAAATCGACTCGTCAGGGAAGGAGTCTCGAATCGGTGAATCCTCAGAAGCATTAAGATCCTCGAGACGGGAGAGGTGATCAGCTACTATGTTCTTCTTTCCAGGTTTATCGTGAATATTCAAATCAAACTCCCGGATAAGCAGAATCCATCTAAGAAGACGCGCCTTCGCGTCCTTCTTTTCCATTAAGTAATGTAGTGATGTATGGTTAGTGAACACAATTACCTTGGATCTGATTAAATGAGATCTGAATTTGTCCAAGGCAAACACCACCGCAAGCATCTCCTTTTCCGTAACTGTATAGTTACGCTGAGCACTATCAAGCACTTTTCTTGCGTCATGTATTGCGAATGGGATGCCATCCCTCATATGTCCTAACACAACCCCAATAGCAAAGTCGGATGCGTCCGTCATGATCTCAAAAGGCAGAGACCAATCTGGGGCTTGTAGGATCAGGGCATCCATGAACATTCCTTGTAGTATCTTAAAGGCTTCAAGACATTTGTGATCCACAATGAACTCCATGTCCTTGCCTAAAAGCTCAGTTAGCGGTCGGACAATCTTAGAAAAATCCTTGATAAATCTTCAATAAAATCCGACATGCCCGAGGAAAGACCGCAAGTGTTTCACGCTGGTTGGTGGATGGAGTCGTCTGATCACATCCACCTTAGCAGGGTCAACCTCTATTCCTCTCTTGGAGATGACATGCCCCAACACAATGCCCTCCGTCACCATGAAGTGACTTTTCTCCCAGGAGAGCACCAGATTGACCTCACAACATTGTTTGAGGACTCGGTCCAGATTCCAAAGACATGAATCGAATGAATCGCCGTGGACCGAGAAGTCATCCATGAAGACTTCCAGGAATTCACCGACCATTTCGGCAAATACAGCAATCATGCACCTTGAAAAGCATCGGGAGCATTGCATAACCCAAAGGGCATACGCCTGAAAGCATAGGTACCAAAGGGGCATGTAAACGTGGTCTTTTCATGGTCCTCCGGAGCTATGTCTACTTGATTGTAGCTTGAGAACCCATCTAAAAAGCAGAAGAATTCTTTCCCCGCTAATCTCTCTAAGATCTGATCAATGAATGGTAGGGGGAAATGATCCTTCTTCGCCGCAGCATTCAGGCGTCTGTAATCCACACAGACACGCCACGACGTGGGTACTCGCATCACGATCTCCTCTCCATCTTCATTGGTGGTCGTCTGAATTCCCGACTTTTCGGGACAACATGGATTGGGGCCACCCATTTGGAGTCGGAGATGGGATAAATAAAACCCGCGTCACACCATTTCTCTATCTCTTTCTTCACTACCTCTCGTAAATTTGGATTCAACCGACGTTGGAATTTACAAGAGGGTTTAGCCTCATTATCCAAGTAGATATGGTGCAAACACAGAGTGAGATTTATCCCGTGGAGATCGAAGATGCTCCACTCTATCGCCTTGCGATTTTTCTCCAGAATCTCTAGCAAGCGAGATTCCTGCTCATCGGTCAATCGCGAGCTGATGATGACCAAAAACTTCTTCTCTTGTCCTGCAAGGAAGGCATACTTAAGTGTTGTGGGTAAAGGTTTGAGATCGATAATGTTTGATCATCAAGGAAGTTTGGCTCAATCGAATCTGGCTCTGTGCTGGTAGCGGCTGGATCTGTCTTGAAATTGATGCCACCAAGTCATTCGGCTCTAGAGTCGGATCGTCAAAGGTCTCCAAGCAATCGGCAAAAGCCACGTCCGACTCGTCATCCTCATCTTCTGATTGTCCTAAAGAGGGAAGGACTGACAGACCCAGCTGGGCCTCTAAGTCATCGAAGATATAGGGGGATGCATATTCGGTGTTGTACTCGTCTCTAAAGCCCTCGCAAACTGACTCATGCACAAGATCTTCTCCGAAGGAGAGGGACTCATCGGTGCTAGTTGGGTTCTGTCTCAATGGCCCAACAGTGTCTACATGAATGCAATCTGCTTCGGATGAAGAGTACTCGGTGCTGGATTCTAAATCCGGTCTCTGCCATCTGGTCTGCTTCATCTCAAGTTCCTCGTCTCCGCCTGGAGTTTGGAACTGGATTTTCCCAATCTTATAGTCAAACAAGGCCCCTGGTGTTCTGAGGAAGGGCCTTCCTAATATGATCTGGAAATCTCTCCAATTACGAGGGGTCTCCATATCAAGGACGGTGAAGTCCACCATGTGCTCCTGACCCTCGACTTTGATGACAACATTCCTCAATTCTCCTTGGGACCTCTTGGTTGATTTATCAGCAAACTGAAGTAGGGATCTAGATTTCCTAAGAGGTCCGAGATTTAGCCGCTCATAGAGGGTTGTAGGCATTAGGTTGATTGAGGATCCGTTATCAAGGAGAGTGCATGCAAACGCAGTGTCATCAACATGACTCACCACATAATGTGCACCCATGTCTCTTCGTTTCCTCGGAGATGAGTTCTTTATTACGCAAGTAGTGGCTACTGACAGAACGTGTTTCTCAACATGACTTTTAGTCTTCCTGCTAGCCCTAGTAGGTGTGCATCTCACCTTGAGGTATTTCTGAAATATATGTTTCATCTCCACATACTTGTCAAAAGGGATTGTGACCTTGATGTGTTTATTGCAAAACTCTGCCATCTCAGGGTCATCTTAATGTACTTTTCTGATTTCCTTCTTTCCACCCTTAAGAGCTCAGGGGAAAGGGATTATTGATGCAAACTCAGATTCTGAAACTGAAATATTTTCATTTAAAATTGGAACTGAGTTCTGTACAAGACTCTGACTCTGAGACTGACTATGACTCTGACTATGACAAAAAGAAAATTTCTGCTGCAAAACCGGTGATGCATTCTCTGCGACTGTTGGAACATCCTCCTCAGATGGAGGTGCGGGCTCTTCATTGGTCTCACTAGACTCACTACTGCTGTGGTTCTCCTACTTCTTGGAGGACTCAGAAGTCCTCTTCTTCTGTCGGTGGTGGCGGTGGTGCACTTCTGCCTCCAAGTTCTCCTCAGGTAGAGGCTTGACGGCTTCTTCCTCCGGTGCCCGTGCCCGATCAGGTACGATCACGGTCCTTCCGCTCCTGAGGGGCATAAGGTTTACATTATCATACGAAAGGATCTCATGTTCAGATAAAGAGTTATCTGAATAGTATACCTGATCTCGTGGTCAGTTCTGGACTTGGTTTAAGCTATTCGGTTGGCCTGAACCTGGGCAGGAATTGGGGTCTTTGGCACCATCTGCTGGTCCTCAATACAGGAGACACGATTCAAATCGGTTCTCATATCCAAGTAGTCATTTTGAATTTGTTGGACCCTATCAGTCAGGGTCTGGATCGCCAAGGTGAGGGACTCCAATTCACCGGTGGGTTGAGCTAGTTGATACTGACTCGAGGATGAGTTCATGTATTGGCCCTGTTGACCATGCCTGTACTGTTGTTGTTGATGGGAAGGTGGAGGGCCCTGCTGGCTCGAGTGGAACATGTGCTATTACTGCTGGTGCTGCTGAGGCTGGTACCCTCGTTCGGGTCGGGACTGTATGAAGCGCGGTGCGGGGACGGAGTCGTTTTCCTGATAAGCTAGGAAAGGTCGGTGTAGCTGACCGTTCCCTATCCCCTACTGTCTGCCGGTGGGGTCATGGTTGTACCACAGACCGTTGATCTCGAACACCTGCAGAGGCTCCTCGTATCCTGTCTCTACTTGTGGGGGTGCATGCTGGTCCTGCTGAGTGTATGTTTGATCCTCTAGCCAGCTACTATGAGGCCCCGGTGCCTGCTCTGTACAAGATGAACTCGGTGTACAGGTACAGGTGGTGCAGAAGGGGCTGGTAGCTGTATCTTGGCTACCTTCTCAGTAAGTTCCTCCACTTGCTTCGGCAATCGCGAGAGTGCCTCAAGGTCAGTGACCCTCTTGTGAATCTGCTCGACCATGGTTAATTTGTCTGTTATTATCCCCATGCTGGGGATAAGGTCGTCTGTCAGATTCGTTATAGTCCTCCTGGTTGTCTCGTTGGATAGGCTTGAAGGAGATAACCGATAGGCCCTGGTGGCCTGAGATCTGCTTGTTTCTGTCATCTACTCTAGGATCTTCCATACTGCGTCTTCATTTTTTGTTCAGATAACTTCCTCCACAGGTGGCACTCACTAACCCCTGCATCTCTGGGGTCATGCCACAGAACAAGGTCTGGACTAAGATCGCTTTTGTAATGCCGTGGTACGAGCATTTGTGAGTTAAATCATTAAATATGTCCCAGGATTCATGGAATGGTTCATTGGGTCCCTGGGAGAAGCTAGCGATCTTGGTTCTCATCTGGTTAGTTCTACTGAGCGGGTAGAACTTTTTCAAGAATAAATCCTTGAACTGCATCCAGGTCGTACATCTCACCCCCGAGATTTTTCAGCCAATGAGCGGCCTTATCTCCTAAGGCAAACGGGGTGGCCTTCAGCCTGATGTAATCTTGTCCAACGCTTGGGTGACTAAGGTTGTTGCAAACCAGCTCGAATTCTCTAAGGAAGGTATATGGCTCTTCGTTCGCGTTTCCATTGAACTTCGGCAGCAAGCTCAGGAAGTGGGGCTTCAGCTCGAATGCTTCAGGGGGGACCTCGGGTACTAGCCAGCTATGTATCTCGTTCTCTGCAGGATTATAAGCGTCTACCATCGGTCGGTTTATTCCTTCAGCCTCGATCACCTATCCCAGTCTATCCATTAATTCTGCATTTAGCTGTTCGGCTCTAGCTAGCCAGGCTAAGACTTGAATCATGGAGTCCTCTATGTGTTCCTTCTCGTTAGGATTTTTCTTCGGCATTCTGTCCTCTTGTCTTGGGTAAAGAAGATGTTCTTGGTTAGAGTACATATCAAGGAAGGGATTATTACCGAGGCGATGGTCTTCCTCGGTGAGATCAGAGGAGAGAAAAAGGTTGGTTTGAGAGTAACCACCCTGGGTTTGAGGGATCCAGAACTCAAGAGGGTCATGAGGTTTGGTTGGTCCAAGTTGCGCTTGGGTCGGTGAAGATGAGCTTTGTGGGGGGGTTCAAAGAAAGATTGGTGAATTAGAGTCGATATCCCCTCAGTCAGCCATCTTGGATGGCGAGAAGAAGATTCGGGAGTTCTAAGTGTAAGATAGGATTTTACTCCTACCTGAAGAAAGCAATTGAATTCAAACCATATATTTTCACACTCAACATGGTGAAGGACCCGAAATCAAATCTGATTAGTCTAGTTGATTTTAAATGTGATTTTCAGACAAATAGCAAGAAGTTACGAGGCCTATAGGGGAGTCGGCTAAAAGCCGGATGCGTCTCCCATGTTTAACATGTCGTCTTAGATACCATTTCCCTTCCTTTCTTCGCTCCTATCCCCAGCCGAAAGTTCAAGGACCTGCCCCTATCTACCTACAGAGTAGGTGGAGGCTGACAAGGCTGTAACTTTGCCCCTATCTACATGCAAGCGCATGCGGAGGCTGCTAGCAACATGTCGCGGTGCACCGTAATTTCACCCCTATCTACCTACCGGAGTAGGCAGAGGCTACTTGGCGCTGGTCAGTTGAACCCAAAGCTCAGTCGTTGATGCTCGGATCAGGGTATGCAATATGGAAAGTGGGGATTTTTTGCTCTGCCCTAAGGTGCTCACACACTCTAGTACCCTCACTCAGCCTGAAAACAAGGTCGGGGTTAATTTCCCGCAAGCAGAATTTCCGATTTTATTGATTTTTTTGGTCAATTATGTTTAGCAGACCCGATTTTTAAGTTAGGTTGTCACTTATTAAGTCCAATCACACGGCACACCTATCATCTAGACCCAATTTCCTTTTTACCTAAGTTTTGAAAAACCAAGAGAAATGAGTCGAGAAAAGCTGGTGCATGATAATTCAATGATGCTATGCTGAGTTTAGAATACTTACAGTGATCCCTTCGCTTTTATGTAGGATGCAGAACAGAATTGAAAACTTTTAACACTATATGCAAATGCAGACGATAAAATCAACTCCTAGACAGGTAGTTCCATTGGCGAGTGAAGCATTGATTTAATTTGACTAGATCTGCGGTCTAAGTGCATCTTTTATGTGTGATGTGTGGTCCTACAAGAATTACAAGCACAAGCAATTCCTAGAGTGACTCGAGGAACCGCTAGTGCAAGCCTAATCTAAAAAGCAATCCACACAGCACACAGGGACACGTTTCCACTATTTTTAAACATGCTAGAATTCAAATGGAAACCGCTGGAGAGAATGCAAAAATAATGAAAAATAAAAAATACAAGTCCTCACAATCACTCAAAAAGTTCAAAATGCAAGCTCCTCGAAGCGCCTTCGACTCCTCGTGTTCCTCGCACAAAAACAGATTGAGGTCAGATAAAGGACAAAACAAGAATACTCAAATTAAATGACAGGAAAATATTAACAAGAAAACCGGGAATCAGACTACCCGGGGATGGAAAGTCAAACACTCAGAAAATCTTAAGAAATTAACCTAAGTCGTGCCTCCCCGGCAACGGTGCCATTTGATAATCATGTATTTAACCTTGTTAATTCAATCAAATTAATGATTAAAATAAATAGTGTGTCATTCGTTGTATTCAGGTAAAAACAGACTGATCAAAAACCACTTTAATTAATGTTTAGTTAATTATGAGCGGCAGATTTATTTTACTAGGGTAAGCCCACGGTCGAACTCAAGGAGGCAGCCTTCTCCTTAGTTCAATTCTCAGTTAATTCGAGGTCTGATTTTCAGAAGAATATTTTTTGATCTTTTTATGCAATTTAAAAGAAAGACAATGCAATTCCAGGCCAGTTTACAAGTTATGTCAGAAATATGATCAAACGAAGTCCAACAATTATGAAACTTGGCCAGAATATGTCATGCAATGAAATTAAGCTACACTAATTTTTTTGGATTTTTCCGATACTTTATGAATTTACTATGAATAAAATATGAATGCAAGGTGATTTTAACAAAATTAGTTTTAATAAATACCAATGCACATTATTTCTGGATATAAAAATTATCCTAGATAGATCTAAGTGTGATGAATCCAGAAAAATTAACAACCTTAAAATTCAATGTGAATTGGACCTATTAAAAATCAATTAAGAAAAATGCAAATTAATTTATTAATGCCTCGTAACGTGTGCAAATGAAATGATTTTTGGGCACAATGTAGAAATAAGTAAACTCTACCTAATGTGATTTTTTGGTGTTTTTTGGAGCAATTATTAATTTAATAAGCAATTAAGAATGAACAGTAGACAAAATATGCTAATTTCCACCAAAATAATTATATTAAATATAATATTGCTCCTAAAATTCAACAAGCACCAACAAAGATAAAGCAGAAGATATTCTACAAGATGCAATTTTTGGAATTTAAAAATAAGGCTGAAAGAATACCTAACTAAACATGTAAACACAGGGTATGAATGCAGTACAGAAACAAATTGATTAAAGATAAATATGCTGACAGGGACCTCTATGTGATTATCTAGACCTCGGAGGGTGTTTATGCAATTTCTCCAGATATGGAGCTGCTCTGCAATCGCATCCAGGACTTTTTTGCAATTGTTGAAGCTTCCAGGGGTCCCCTGTAAATCCCTTCAAAGTGCACGTGCTTTCCACATGCTCAGTTGGGGGTATTCGTTATGCTCTCAGAATAATGCAAGGTCCATCGAGGAAGAGGAGCTCGGAGAGTTGCTAGGCGTGGATGGCGATCGAGCTAACGGACAGAGGCGAGGTGGTGAAGGCTGCAGGTGGCTGCCCACAGCCAACCACGCGTGGGGTGCTGACGGAGGAGTGCACGTGAGAGGAAGAGCACCGGCTGGAGGCTGGAAGTCAGTGGTGCTGGAGGAGGTCTCTGGCGGCCGGCTGGTGGCGGGAATGGTGGTGCGAGCAGGAGCCGCTCGCGAGCGGCGAGGAGGATGCGTTGGTCGAGTTGCGACCAGAGCTGGCGGGAGGCGTGGCGGGACGGGCAGGTCACCAGCCGCGCGGAGGGAGAACAAGAGCGCTGACACGCCCGGCTGGCGGAGAGGGTTGCGCACCTGGGGGGACACGATCGCACGAGGGCGGGAGGATGTGGTAGCGCAGGCCGGCAAGGCTGTGCTGGGAGACGTGGCCTGACAAGGGCGGCGTACCTGGGGGAGGTGCTGCTCGATGCGCGCAGGCAGGAGGGCGGCGTGCCTGCTGGCAAAGCGGCGGCCTTGCGCTGAGGCGAGGTGCAGACGCGTAGCTGAGGCGTGTACGGGCAGGTCGTCGGTGAGGGAAGAGGGAACGTGGGGGAAGGCCAGAACAGGGGAACTACCCCTGTGAACAGGGGAAGTTGGGCTATTTGTTTTGGAGCCTTGAATTTTGGATTAAACGATTGAGAAAAGTTCCTCAAAATATTCCATAAAAATCATCATTGTATTCGCAACATGTGTTTTATCGGTGAAAGTGCGATTCTTTTTGAGATTTGATGAATAAGCGAGGGAATGGTAAAGAGAGAGAAACTGATGAGGAAGAAAATATTACCTGTAGTAGATGAACGGGTGCCTTTGAAAGAGGAGCTTAGAGCTCCTTGGATCTTCGCTCCAAACCTCGGCGAAGGTCAAGCTCAAGCAGCTCGGGGAGCGGCTACGGCACGAGACAGGGAGTCTCGCGGATCTCGCTGAGGAGAATGGTCGTCGTTGCTAACACTAGGCATGGCTTCAGCTGTCACCTGAAGCAGAAGGGAGCTGGGCCTTCCCACAGTAACGACGGATGATTTGTGAAGGGAGGAGTGGCGGTCTTTTTATAGACCGTTGGCGAGTGGTGAGAGGGCGAGGTGGAGATCGAGGGAGGAAGTGGGCGTAGGTGGTAGAGTTTGTGAGTGAGGTGAGAGGAGTGGGGAAGATGGGGATGGCCTGCTCCCCAAGCCACGGGACGCATGCTTGGATGTGCATGGGAGAGGAGAGAGAGAATGGGAGGAAGTGGGAAGGAAGAGAGATCTGGGTTTCATCCAACGACCCAGGATGAAGGAGCTAAATGGGATAAGTGGGGAAGGAGGGATTGGCATGTGGCGGCTCCAGGAGTTGCCATGTGTCGCTTCCAAAAATCCAAAATTAAATGCAAAGAAAATTCGAAAAGAAATAACAAAAGGGTTAAATCAAAAAGTGGTTAACACAAAAGTCGCTCGTCTCGACGAGATCTACAACTTTCGTGAAGGACTAAAAATCAAAAGATGTCATCTGTACAAAATATATTTTTGGGTGGTACCTTATAGATATAAAATACTGCATTTTATCTTTCGTAATTTTTTTTGTCATTTTTAAAATCGAGAAAAATCAAAATAAAATAGAGAAAATATAAAAAAGTATTTACAACTTAATCTAATTTTTTTTGGATTTTTTAATAATTAAGAAAATAAAAGGATAAAATGCAAGGGCATTTTGGTCAATATGTACAATATACAAAAGGGGCCCAAAACCCAAGTTTTGCATACAAGCTCCGATTTTAATGAAATTGGTCTTGTTTTGAAGGTCTTTGAATGTGTATTGCTTTAAAAGTGAGTAGACCTAAATCGGACACTGTATGAGAGAGATATGTGAGTTTTAAGATTCATGGTCTCAAACTTGGATTCAGGTTTTATTGGTCAATTTTACAAGTTAGTATTTTTTATATTTTTCTTTTATTAGTGTTAGTAATATATACACTATGAAGTTGATTTTATTGGATTTGGAATTAGTATAAAATATATACAAATAGGTGAATTATGGTGAATATATAAGTGAATATTTACAAGTGAATTGGGCTTCTTATTTTATGCAAATATGAATGATAAAATGCAGATATTATTCATGCATGAATGTTGATTATGCAATATAAGTAGAAATATGCAGCATATCTACTTGGAAACAAGGCTCTATTTTCAACTTTTAGAGTGATGAATCACATATTCATCACATATGTGTGTGGAAACCATAAAAGTAAAGTCAACTTTTTGACTTTCCTTCTAACCTGGGTCCGACCCATGCTTCCACTACACTCCTTTCATCTCTAAACAACCATTGCTTAAGACAAAAGATCTCTTATGTTGAATTCAAAAGATTTCAATATAAGAGTATTTTGACATTTATATATGCTTCATTTATTCATACAATATGAACATTATGATGCTTCATGAATAACTAGAGTATAAATAGTAGGATGATGACACTCGACATATCTACATACATCTTAACTCTTAAATACTTAGGTCCAGGTGGGTATTCAAACATTTTGAATACATCATCTCTTATAGAGCCACCATTCTGCATAATGCAGTGAACCATGTCATTCATGATTAAATGTCAAGAGCACATATGTATGCCAGAACATCTTCTTAGAATTTTATAAGGATTACTTGACAATTACGATCATCATCGACATGTCACTTCTAAAGTACATTCGATGAGAAATCAAGATTATAGAGACATACAAACCCTAGGGTTGTAGTCATATTATCTATTTAATTGTCATTCCTCATTATTATGAGGAAACTTGCACATTGCAACCACATACATTATGTGTCCAACTACAAGTGCAATATCTTGATCATGGATCCAATCCATGATTTTTACTGGTTATTGTTGAGTATAATATTGAGTGGGTTTAATGAGGATTATCTGAAATAAGAAATTTGCATAAATATATATAAATATATATTTTACTTTGATTTAGGAATTTTATATCGAAGTTGTCTTGCCTTGTCAACATTGAAAGTTCATTCTCTTAATCACTTTCAATGTAAGAGATATACTTACCAATATATCTCAAGCAAGATCTGGGATCTCCGTCCTTATCTTTGTCACATCCCAACAATATGAGAACCTGTAACTTGGATAAAAAGAAGCGGGAACACATTCGGCCTTGCAAGTCCAACTTGCATCTCCCAAATCTGTCTTTTACACCCAATCCCACCATCCCTAAGGTGATGTTGACCTGTCATTAATTGAACCAACCATCAACAGGAATACAACTCGCTATGCGCAATCCAATATCACCTCAATAATATGAAGACCCAATATTCGGGTCACTATACATACGTCCTTACTCTTTCGAGAAGCGAAGAGCCCGATCTAAATGGATTGTATGCACGAGCTGTCACTTCGGGCAGGCGTCTCCTACATACAATATCTGATGACGGAACCCGTCGCCTTGACGGGAGACCATGGATGTCACTTATGTGATCCTCCACCTCATATTCAAATTCTAATTAATCATTATGAATCATATTCACTATGATTAATTCTTCCAAGGGAAATAACAACTCTATTCATAATAGAGTGTTTTAATTGGATATAATTAATTTAATCATATTAAATCAACTATCAGTCCAATTCAATCAACAAACTTAATTGTTACTTGAATATGTGGTACTATCTCAAAGTACGTATTAATTCGTATTTTAATAATTAGAAAATACACCATTATTTCTCCAGCATTATCGAGTCACTACCCGTTGTCATGACCAGTACCGACGGGAGTGGGACAGACCGCACACGGTACAACCTGCTACCCCAACGCTCCCCGACTAGACACCATATCCACCTCAGGAAAGGATAATGCCAAATTGATCATTGTATATTTGAGATTTTCATCAGTTTTTTAAATGAAGTTATACCATATAGTAGTAATCAAGACCATTTTGATTATAAGAAAATTTGCCAGAAAAATTCCCAAACCGATTCAAGTAACATGTTTGTTGAAAGTGTATCAAGTAACCAATTGGTGATCTAGATCAAATCTAATCATTTATTGGTTGAGGCAATGTCATTTAAGGGAAGAATTATCATTCAAATATTTCTCAAATATTATCCATAATTATTCCAGGAAATTAACCATTAATTTCACAAGTTTCTTAAATGACTATCACAAGGTTTATGATTAAGATTGCAATTTTCAGCAGTGACCCTCACTTACTAAAATTAGCATATCTCATTCATTTTATATCTAAATTAAGCAAAATCAGTTTCTAAAGTGTGATAAATTGATTTAAAACAGAACCTATATGAATAGCATGCATTTTCAGGTGTTTTAAAACAGTAATTAACTCCTTAATTACGTCATCATTCACCATCCCTAAAACAGTGGATATAGGTTCATTAAAATGATCATATCTTGAGTTATCGGATTCCAAATCACGCAAACTTAAATCCTATTGTTTCCTTAATTATGGAGAACATTATCTAATTTAAAATTTTGTGTTCAAACATTTTAAACAGGGCCAAAATTTTATCACAAAACAGGTCTGCGAAAATTGAAATGTGATAAAACTTTCACAATCCTTGTGAACCCAAGTTTTCCTAGGTTTATGGATCACATCCAAAACCTCAAACCTTGATCTGATACCACTTTAAGGATATGGGAAGATTCTCAAGAGCATCACAGAAGCATATGGATCGCATTGAATGCAATCGGGAGCGACTAGTCGCACTAGTTGCTCCGGGCAGCGGAATTTAAAAAAAATGTGATGAAACCACTTGATCCAAGAACCTTTCACGGATCGTTTCATCTAAACCACAATAGGTATTAAGGTTACCTCTTAAAGCGTGGTTGCGATCGAGTCTCTAAACCAAGAAACCTCATGTCTCAAGTCCGATTCAACGGAGGAGACGCTTACGAGCGCGTTGATGAGATGCGTCCTTGCAATCCATGTTGATGATCCAAGAGACAAATCTCCTGTCTCATCACATGAGATCTGGTGTCTTCTTCACGAGCGAAACGCACCGAAGGAGACGGAGATCTACGAGCAAGTACTTCGGCATCATAACGACGATGCTGTGGCGAAGACGACTCTCTCAATGGCTCCATGGTCGATGACCATAAGAGAGAGAGGGAGAGAGGCACATGACGTGTAGAGAGAGAGGAAGAGAGCATTCGTTGTTGTCGTAAAATGTGTGTCTCGAAGAGCAAGGGGTGCCTCTTCTTATATAGGGTTTTAGGAGTACATGGATCTCAATCCATGGACAACACGCAATCAATGGTTGAGATTGATTTGTGTTTCTTTCAATGGCTAAGATGTTGTTGTAAAAAACAACAACAACTGTTTTAATTTGAATTAATTTATATTGATAAATCAACATAATTAATCCTAATTTAAATCACTTTGACTAGAGAAGAGATAATGAGAAGACTAAACAACATCCCCTAAAAAGGGGGGCAGCTACCAATCATCTCATGAGATCTCATTATCTCATGAGATCTCATTATCTCATGATATCTCCAAGATTTACAACAACAATTGTTGTAAATATTTTTCACAAAAATAATTCACAATTATATTGTGAAAAACTTCAATCAAGCCATTGAAATTATGTGAATCTCATTCACAACCCAAAATAAAATGTAATATATTTTAATTAATCATTCAATGTGAATCCAATTCACATTAACAATTATTCAACAAATATAAATCATAATATGCTCTCTCTATTATATTATAAATCACATTTATAATATATCTGGTTAATATGGATAGTGATATCCACATTATTCATATCCATGATAATTAAATCTTATTTAATCATCTTGGATCTCTTTTCTCATATGCCCAAATAACATGAATTACATTCACATTATTCACATCTTTGATAATTAAATCACATTTAATTATCTCAGATAACTCTCCCTATAATATGAATTAAATTCATATTATTCATGATAATTAAATCACAATTAATTATCCACTTTTTCAATACTCAGATACATATATCAACAATGAAATTATCCATGAACTCTTTCAAGGATAATGCACTTTCTCCGCAGATACTTGGAGATAAGGACAGGACGATTGTATTGTTCCATGTATAGTGACTTGGATATTGAGATCACATCTCAAATCAAGATCTTGTGGACCTCCCATAGATGCTTGATTAAATCAAGACCGTAAATCTAATCTTCTCATTACATCTGAATCACATTCTGATTAATGTCCAACATTTAGACTAAGATCAGATTACTTCTCTATGAGAGGAGTCACTAAAATCCAGACCTGTTTGAACACTCCCTCGGAATGGAATCGTCAACGTTATACAATCGTTTATGATCACATCACCCTCAGGCATTCCCAATACATGTACATCCTGCATACTGGAAGACCCAGAATAAACCTGAAGTATAAGATCAATTTTACATTGTCTACTTCAGAGTTTTATCATCAAATTTCCCATTCGATCAATGGGAGTCGGTATCGATCATATGCTTTCCAAAAGCATATATCATATCCAGGTGTTGATCATATACTTTTTCGTAAAGTATATATCAAGCCTACAAATTCAGTCAAGCTTCCAAAGTTAGACAACTGTGCACGGACTTGATTCTTCCCAATATCTCTTTAGTGAGCTCATGTCTTCCAGTTTAGTGATGAACCTATATGATCCCTTTGAGAGATCGTATTACTCATATGCCCTTATATGCACACCAGCGCGTCAGTGTATAGAACTTGATTAGGTCATCAACCTATTGGTCTGCCAAATGTACATACTCAGACATATAGTAACACATCTGTCTTCGGTCAGAGGATGTGTGCCTATATCGTGACAGCATACAACATAGGTCTTTAGTTATCTCGATCTCGTTAAGTCAACTCTTTAACCTAACTAATCTAACACCTCTAAATCTCTATTCCCATTTAGAGGACATGCATCAAGAGGCCAGTCAGATATCAGCCAAAAGAGAAAGGATTGCCATCTCCTACTCTGGTTGGAGACCCTCTCTTAACAATCATTTGACGGTACATGATGAGTCCTCAATCGAACTCTTTAGATATTCATCCAAGCACCAGCCTCTATGATTCAATAATTGAATCAACAGCTGTATGATCATCAAGATGGTCATGGTAAATAACCCTAATTGTACTAAGGGACCTATTATGCAAATTAGTTATTCTTCATTTCAGATCAGTGAATGATATTCATAATAACATTTATTGCATAATGGCTCATTGTGGGCTCGCATGTCCAACAATATATACATGCCCCCCTATACTTAGCGTGTGATATGCCCTCAAAGCACAAGAAGCGATGAAAATACATAGCTCGTGTTAATCATAAGAGAGTGAAGAAAAAATAAAATAAAAAGGAGTATAGAAGTCAATCGCCCCAATATACTTAGGCTTTGGTCAGCCTAAGTAAAGAAGATGATCAAAAAGTGGAGCGGACGAGGTCAAGAGGAGAATGGATAAATATATATAGAGTGGGCATCAGTCCCCCCTATACTTAGGCTTTGGTCAGCCTAAGTATAAGACATGAGTGAGTATAAGGATCGATGGGATCTAGAGACGAGTGGAGAATAAAAAATACAGATGGCATCGATCCCCCCTATACTTAGGCCTTGCCCTAAGTGTAGGAAGAAAATGTACAAGGTAACCGATGGGGGAGGGGAGAAAGTGTGGTCGATGATCAAGGAGGTTTACGGTCGATCTTTTTAGAAGCATGTGGTGGAAGGGAATATTGATAGAAAGAAGACGAATCATAAGATTACCTGCCATCGTCGGATCTGGCATCGGAATAATAATTAAAGGTCACGTTACTCCAACTATTTTTATTCTTGAGCAGCTTTCTCAAAGTTCGCTCAGTTTTGGGGTCAATCAATTCTTCCTCTGAATATTCAGATGAACAAGTATCAGTCTAGTCATAACAAATTGTTCTGGTGTAATGAATGGGACTCGGAGAGTCGGCCTTAGAAGAATAATAGTGAGATGTAGGGAAAGTCCAACATGGGTCGATATATGACTGCTTGTTCCGATCAGGCTCCAAATTCTCCGAACTGAGCTCTCTCCCATCGCTCGCATCCTCCAAACCTGATGAGGAATCCTCAGAAGATTCCTTTTCCAAAATGTTGAAGGTGACATTCTTAGTCAGTTCAGGAGGTATTCTTTGTGAGGTGATGACCATAGGTTCCTTATCAGATGAGTTTCTGTATAGATTGTAATACTCTTGAAGGGTCAGCACACGTCCCGAGTAGTTGTTCTCTGTTGGTTTTGCTTGCGTTGACTCAAGGAGATCTGAAATAACCTTGACCTTGTGTGGTGAATCGGATGTGCCTCGGTTGATTTCATTCATCTTTGTAGACTCATCAGACATTTCATAAGATGTATCTCCTTCGACTGTGTCTGTGATAAGTAGAGAGATCTAGACATGTGAGGTTTCCTCTATGTTGCAACTGTCGGTTTCTTGTTCAGTTATCTCAGTGTCTGGTGTGTCCTCGAGAGTTTAATTGACTTTGTTTGGATTCGAGAATATAATGTCTTGAGTATCGCAGTCAATAGTCGCTCTAGCGGAAGCTAAAAATGGCTTTCCTAAAATAATTGGGGACTCAGATAAATCTCCTTAGTGTTCAATTTCCAGGATAATAGTTTACTCTATGTGTGACACCTTGGAAAGTAATGGCGACAGAAAAAATTCCTCTCGGTCTTTTTGTGGATTGGTCGGGAAAATGGAACGACCACTCGAGTCTTTCTGAGCGGTCCGAGTTCGAGTTGGTCAAACACAAATTTTGGGAGGATGTTCAGTGTAGAATCGTCGTCAATCCGAACATTATTAAACTCGGTATTCTCAATTTCACAGGTTGCCTTTGTCAATCGTTTGACTTTACGGACCTTGCTTGTTTGGGACAGCACCATCGAACTAGCCATAGTAACTAAATGATATTCAGTTCGAGATCTTTTCTTTCCCATCATCTTAGGTGATAATTGACTCTTCACAAATCTATGAATATCATGTACATACTCTTGGCCTTGATTAATGGAAGCTCTAAGATCAGACTTTTACAAATCGCTTCCATATTGATGTTGTCTAAATTTTCTAGGTTTTTTTTGGAATTTTCAATAGAGTCGGTAGGAAGGTCAGTGGATTGGACAGGTGTGTGTGATGTCTATGTGTGGAAATCAAGCACACGATGCATTTCGGGTTCGCTCTATGATCTTCTCAATTCCTCTTGGTTGATTATCATGTCTTTTATTATTTGGATGGCATTATCAAATTGTTCTGTCAAAATTCGGTTCTCTTATTGATCCGAGCTATGTCATCCACTATTGTCTCATGACTCGGATTTGAGTAACTATTCTCGGTGTGATGTGACATTTGCATTTTCTCCTGAACTGAGAAGTAGTAAATCTTTGTGATCAGGGTCTATTCATGAGTCATATTTCCTTGACTTTGGGCATCATCTATGTGGTCAAAGGAAAAGTGATCATACTCGGGTTGTGAGTCATCCCGAGTAGAGGATGGTTCAAACAGTGAATTATCGTACGTAACTGGGAATCATGTTCCTCTATCAAAGTCGGTTACGCATGTATTCATCCTCGAATTTGCTTGCTCCATGTAGTACGTGTTCGGTTCTGTGAGCGGTTCGAAACTTAAAGCTTCAACCAAGGGTGGGTGGGTGGGTGGGTGAAAAGAATGATGGATGGGGAGAAACTACCTCAAAGAGATGGTTCCTCTGAAAAGAAGGTGGATATGAAGATTTGGAATTTGTTATGTAAGCACGGCCCACGGAGTCTGGGTATGAATGCCAATATTCTGACATCTTCGAATGGAATGATAAAAATTTATTCGCGAAACCACGATCTATGTGTGCTAGTGCACTGTCACACAATTCAATACACAAATGCAAACCATGAATTCAGCAACTCAACTCATTGAAGGCCGCAAAGGTTCGGCCAAATTATCTTGTCTATTTTAGTTGGTGATAAATGCAAAATTTTGAAAGAGTTAACGAGCTATTAGGTGCCTTATTTTCTTAAAGATTGGTTTGATTCTTACTATTAGTTGCATCCACTTTTATCCAGTATGGGAGTAAGTGTGAACCATATAAATATGGCTACCCATTACTTGAGGATGAAGCCTTACACGGTGTCCTCTAAACCTTCCACTCTACTAAGGAAACCCGGGCCATTTACCGACTACCCATAGATCCTCACTGAGAAGTAGCTAATCGTTTTTGTAGAATCAGTAGTCAATCTGAAAATCCTGTCTTGGCTCTATCATAGTGTTCGTCCCTCTCTCACTTGCAGTAAAATCAAACAATAAGGGGATTACTACCCCCAAGACAATTCAATTTCAACGTAATTTTTTTTGTTCAAGTTGTCTTAGCAGCCCCGATTTTAAGCTTGATTTTCACTGAGTTTAGTCCATCACACAAAGCATGCCTAACGAACAATCCCAATTTCCTTTAATCTTAAATGATAAAACCAAGGGAAAGGGAGTCAAGAAAAGCTAATGCACGATAAAATTAATGATGCATGCTCAGTTCAGAAGACTTGTAGTGATCCTTGCGCTCTTCATGCAGGATGCAATACAGAATTGAAAATTTTATATTATATGAAATGCAGGCGATGAAACCACGTTGAGATGATAGTTCTAATTAGCGGGAAGAAGTGAATTAAATTTTACTAAGTTAAAACGATGTACGGTGTTTATAGTTAAGTGCAGTGTGTAGTCCTAAATTATGAAGGGCACAAACAAGTTTGAAATTACACTACCATGAGCCTATCCTTATTTCTCCACTAAAGTCAGACCCCCCCCCCCCCCCCACTGGAGAATGAAACAGGTTTGAAACACCACAGAAAAAGTTCAGTCTTTTTACACACGTGAGGACCCGATCGGGAACCACTGGAATGAGCAATTTAATTAAAGAAGATCACACTCTCTCTCTCAAAATTAAATCATTCGTATGTCTGGTCGCTTCGAATTGCATCAGCTTCCTAAAAGCCACTCCAAGTCCACTGAGTACCTCGCATAAAAAATAAAAGATCAAATATTAGAGAAGTGTTCATAGAAAAATATATAAAGATAAATAAAAATACTAGAAAAATAAAGAGAGAAATAAATACAAGAAGAACAGGGGGTCAGACTACCCGGGGGTGGAAAACCTTAAACTTGATTTTCTAAAAACAACCTAAGTTGTGCCTCCCCAGCAACGGTGCCATTTGAAGAACTCGAAAATTACCATTTTAATAGTGTCAAATTAATGTTCGAATTTCATTGTAGGTAGGTAACTTCGGATTGATCAAAAACCGCAAATTTAATTATTAGTCCAATTAAAGCGAGCGGTCAACTTTTTTTTACTTGGAAAGTCCAAGGTTGAACTCAGAGAGGCAATTGTCTCCTTAGGTTGTTTTTAGACGTTCTCAAGGTTAGGTTTTCATAGAAGTATTTTTTATATTTTTTATGCAAATAATAAATGAAATTTTGGCGATGTTCAGGGATTAGAATGCAAATTATGATTAAACAATGTTCAAAAATTACGAAACTTGTCCAGAATATGAAATGTGATGAGATTATGCTACTATAATTTTTTTGGGATTTTAGATGCAAAATGAATATTTTATGAATTTATGAATACACATAATGGGATTTTTAATAATTAATTATAATAAATAATAAATCTATTATTTTCAGGAAATAAAATTGCCTAAGATAATACACTACGTGATCTATCACAGAAAAATCCTAAACCCTAAAAATGTTGAATTTAATACATGTTTAAAATTAATTAATGAAATACACAGTATGATTTTTATAGAGCATAATATGTATGCAAATGCAATTCTTTTTGGAAACAATATAAGTAACAATTAATTCTACGATCATTGAAGTTTTGGAAATTTTTAGAGCAATGGTTAATTAAGTAAGAATTTCTAAGTGCTTATTGGGCAAAATATGTAAATTTTGATAAGAATAATAATAATTAATTAACCATAGAGAATAAAAATATCACAAACATGCCATTATGTAGAGAATTAATAAGAGAACATCATGTTATTTTTCTAATAATTAAATAATGCAAAAATAATGTTCAAATAATATATGAAAGACAAGGGTATGTTTGCAATCACAGTAATTAGAATAAAAAATGCAGAGCTGGGACTTAAAATGAATTACCAGGCCCGAGAAGGGCTACAATGCAAAACTAGCCCCTCTGGTCGGTGGGACCTTTTGATAAATGGGGGAAACTCCAGGGAGCAATCAACAATTTTTCAAGCAGTCACGTGTTGTGCATGTGACTCTTTAGTAGATGGGGTGCTTTGGCGATTGGTTGTTCCTTTGAGGGCGTCCTTGAAATTTACCCCACTACACATGGGGGTCACGTGATCTGCTCTGGGAGTGCCACCCGGCGGAGAGGAGTGGGGGGCGATCTCAGGCTTCACGTCGGTGATGCGCGGCTGAGGAAGAGAGATAGTGGGGCGAAGGATTGTGTGGCGCAGGTTTGGAATGGCGAAGGGCAGTGCGTGCGGGCGGTGACCCGCAGCTTGTTGGTGCGAGGTCGAAGTCGATCCGCATGTGCGGGCTGATGGCGAGCTTCGGTGGATGAAGTCGGTGGCGAACGAAGAGGTTGTAGGAGGGCGACAGCTAGTGGAGAAGGTTGTGGTTGTGAACGCGTGGCTGCGAAAGAGGAGGCAGGTGCGTGGTGTAGCTCCTCCCCAAGGGTTGATATAGAAGGCTTCTTGAGGAGGAAGCTATGGAGGCAGAGTGGCTCCCCTGTTGTCGATGATGAAGATGAAGCTCTGGTCGATGAAGCGCGAGGTGAAGAGGCGACATTGGTGGAAGGTGGAAGTGGTGATCGATGGAGGGTGTGGTGTAACTGGAGGAAGGTTCGAGCACGAGGAAGGAGATGCAGAAGAAGAAAAGGAAGAAACAAAGGAATGGTGGGGAAACGGAGGAAAGAAAGAAGAAGAAGAAGAAGAAGAAGAAGGAGAAGAAAAAGAAGAAGAAGTTCGCTTGGGATTGGAAATGGACGATGGCCCTCTCCATTCTCGCCTCAGCCGTAGGAGTAGCGCGACGAAGCTCGGATGATCGTGTCTTCGAGGCTATCTTCGGAGAGAGGAGGGTTGTCACCACCTCATCCTTGAGCTCTCTCTCATTCCTGTTGGCTATGGAAGATGTGGATTCCAGTCGTCGGGGCTAGCTTTTATAGGAGTTGGCGAGAGGATAATGGGGATAAGGGAGGTGGTTGCGGAGAGGAGGATAGGGGATAAGGTCGTCGGTCGTTGGAGGAGTTGCACGCGAGAAGGTGGAGATCGCGGAGTGGTTGGTTGAAAAAGGATTGACTGGCAATGGAGATGACAGCGGGGTGGTGTTGGTCAACACCGAAGAGAGGTAGAGTCGAACCCCGACAGTTGTGGGCCGCGCATGAGGCAGTGCAGGAGGTTGCTCAGGGGATTGGCGGAGGCACGCAGGCGGCATGGGCACCTGCAGAGGGAAGCACGTGACCAGTACGTGCTATGGTTTTTAATAGTTTTTTTTTCAAAATAAAGGAAATAAAGAGGCAAAAAATGAGTGACACATGGCGGCTCCAGGAGCTGCCACGTGTCAGCTCTAGAAAAATCAGAAAATAGAATAAGAAGATAAATATAAAAGAAATAGCAAATGACCTCGGATCAAAAGTTTTCATCACAAAAGTTGCTCGTCTCGACGAGATCTACAACTTTCATAAAGGGTCCAAGAGCAAAAGAGGTCATATGCGTAAAATGATATTTTTGGGGTACTCTATGTACATAGAACACCGTGGATTTTTGGTTTTGTAATTTTTTTGTGATTTTTAATTAAGAGAAAAATTGAGAAAATTGTGAAAAAAAAAGATAAATATTTACATATTATTTTTATTTTAATAAATAAAAAAATAGGGAATAAAATAAAAAATGGAAAGCAGGAGATATTTGTACAAACTCACAAAGGACACTCAGACTCGATCAGTTTCTTTGATTTTAGTCTTATTTTAGATTTGAATTTTTGTGAATTTTAATAAAACCATCATCAAAGAATACAAATAAAAAAGAAACAAAAGAAAAGGTGTTAATTATTTACATAAAATATCATGTCAAATATTGCTAAAACACAAAATGTGCAAAAGAGGGCCCAAAACCCAACTTTCACATATGAGCTCTGATTTTTATGAAATTGATTTTATTTTCAAGGTATTTGAATGTATATTAATTTAAAAGTGAGTAGACCTAAATCGGATATTTTATGAGGAAGATATGCATGTTTTAGTTGGTCTATTCTGAAAGTGGAGTTTTGTCTCACGGGCCAATTATTTAAGTTAGCATTTTTTGTATTTTTCCTTTAATCTTGTTAGTAATATGTACACAATGAAGGTGGATTGATGTAAATTGGAGTTAACATGATTTAATTAAAAATGCATGAAGTAAGGTGAAAATGTGAAGATGATTATGAATGCAATTATGCATGCTGAAATGCATATTTTAATCCTTAGTGCATGAATGGTAAAGATGCAGAATAAATGATGAAAAGCAGCTAATTACTCGGGAATGAAGCTTTATTTTCAATTTTTAGTGTGATGAATCACGGATTCATCACTCGACTTCTTCTCTAACCTCCAGGTGATCCTCCTCCTCCACCATATATTGTTTTCTCCAAATTTTCTTGACCCAAACACACCCTCTTCTCGATCTAATCAACTCCAAACCATCATCACACTTAACAGATCTTCAACACATCCCTACAATCGCCCATCCCCCTTCTCCAGAATCTCCTCCACCTCAATCCAGTTCTTCTTACAAGGAAGAAGATCCATCAAGGCCCCATCTCCCTCGCCCCGATTCGGCCCTCCACTCCATTTCATCCTACATACAACCCCATGTGCTTCAACTACTCCTCTAACCAAGCAAGTACCTAAAGACCTCGCTGGTCGGAGGTTTTCACTTCTTCCCAATCTCCAGCTCTGCCTCCTACGAGGATTCACCGTCTTTCAACGCTCACGCCTTCTCCAACCATTCCTGGCCTTCATCCGAGCATCATCGAGCTTCTCCAACCATTAGCAAAGACGTAGGGTCGAGGAGGAGCTTCCTAGGCATTGTCGGAGCACCTTCCACACGCGGCCTCTTGAGGAGTATGAGACCTGTTGGGGACGTACAGGTGTCGTCATATCGAGCTCCATCAACTCTGATTCTATGGCTCGCATCTGCTCCGAGTCTCGCTCTAGTCCTCATAGCCTTGGTGGACCCACACCATTTCCGAGTTGCTTGTAGAGCTCCACATGGCTCGAGGCACTTGGAGACTCGAGCCTCCATCTGAAGTAGCATGCCCATGTGCATCCGGCATGTACCTGGGAAAATTGTAGCGCCCAAGATTTGGTTCATCCTATTTGTGTTTCAGTCCACCATGTCTTCAACGCATGCCCACCTTGAGCAAATTGCAGTTCGACCCCGTTGGGCCCTTGAAATTGCACGCATACCCCCACATGATTAATTAAAATAAATTAAAACATTACAAAAAGTTCCAAAAGGGCTTATCTGCAAATATGTAAACTTGGAGGGACTCATGAAAGACCCCTTGATTGCATGTTTAATATCTTTGGCATTTCAAATCCAAATTTAATGAAGTTGGTCTCTCTGAAATCATATTTTAATGCTCTACACATTTATACATGATTCTTCTGATTGGATTTATGTACATTGATCAATTCACAGAACAAAGTCTGTGTTTGTTTTGTCTACTTTATTTTTGCCTTTAATTCATTTTAAGCTTATGTTTGATACTTAATTGGACAAATTAAGTCTTTATGTATACACTCTCTATTTGGATGAGTTAGAAACCATGTTGAAGAGATTTTAACTCGAATTTAAATAGGAGTGAATGATCATGTGCTTAGGGACATAGATGCTTCCTTATTAACTTGATTGAATAATCATTTAGCATCCATTTATGCAATAATTGAAGACTGAATTCTACTACACCAATTCACATTTTTATGCAATTAATCTGAGGTATTTTGTATGTCTTTTGTGCTTGTGATATATTTCATTTCATTCGTCTTGTAACATTTTATTCTTCATCAAAAAATAAATAACAAATCATGTATTCATTCATATTAACCTTGATTACATTAAATTAGATAACTAGATATTTAAACCCTTGATTGAATAGCTTAGATCGCTCGTGTCTCTATGTTCGGCCATGAAAATATCTAGGTAAAAATTAAAGCCATGCTCTCTTCACCGAGATATCTTAAGTGTGGTACTGATCAATAGCTTTAGGCATGTATTACAACAATACCATTTTAACATAGCCAAGTAGCGATTTATCAGATGGCATTGATGTTAGGTACATGACGTGTTTAGGTAGTTTGATTAGGCCGAAGTGTGTATTTTATTTTATTTTATTTTAGTGTTATTTGAGTCAAGCATATTTTTGTGATACTTTGTATCCAGTTTGTTTTTGTGTTGATTTGTCTTTTCATTATTTTTGTTTTTATCTCTCTTTGTGTTTGTATTTACTTAGCTACTTTATGGACAAGTCTCGAGGAGCTGAGGAAACTGAGGTGACATGGAAGCGAGGTGCTTGGTGTAGCTCGCTGCTAAGATCACTTAGTAGCTGAATTGAGTATAGAGAAAGTGTAGTATAATTTAGATTTATTTTTCGCATATCATTCTTGTAAAACTTTGTAATATTAATTGTTCTTTCTGGCAGTTCTCACTTGAGTTCTCATGCTTGCAAAGATACTTGGACATATACTTATTGATTTTGTATGTCGAGAACTGTTTCACCCTTTGTTTCAAAGGGTGGGCCTCGACTTGAGTCGTCGAACATTTAGGAAGGCACATGGCCCTTAGCGCCTTCTAGTATTTCTGTATGTGCTCAATCCAACTTAGGCCACACTCTTTCCGCTCATTCTGATTACTAGCTCAAACTCAACTCACTTCTTCATCGTTAATACAATTTATGCTTAGGTGTGTTTTCATTGTCTTACATCATATATAGTGTAATGTTATATTTCAGTTGTGCATCCCACATGGAGAGTGATGAATCTCATATTCATCATGCTAAAAATCAATTCTTAATCCCCTGGCTTAATTAATCCAATAAAAATCACTGATAATTCATTCATTTTATCATGTGTTATATTGTATATAAACTATGTATATATTCTAACTATATTTATTGTAATTAATTACAAACATATTCCTTGTTTTTATTTCTCATAAAAAAACCCTAAAAATTAGTATTAATATTGTATATAATTGTCCTAACCTTTAAAAGAGATAAAAAATACAAAAAAATATAAAACCCTCAAAGCATTATTTTTATCCCTTTAAAAATACCCACAAAAATACTTTTTCTATAAATGACCTCTTTTGACTTTTTATCCAACATGAAACTTGTAGATCTCATCGAGATCTACATTTGACTTTTTCCCAAATTTGCCTCTAACTATTTCTTTTGGATTTATCTTTGTTTTATATTTTTGACTTCTCTGGAGCAACTACATGGAGCCCTCTGGGCTGCCCACATAGCTGCCCCTCATCGCGCCACCTGTCATCAATTCCCACCTTCTGATCTCCTCCAGGTGCCTTCATCTCTGCCCTCCAAGATCGCCTCTCCAATCACCTTCCGATCACCACTCCTGATGAAATCCCAACCGCACATCCATGCCTAAACCTCAGCCACCCGATCTCTTTGCTAATCCTATGGCTCCCCTCGCGCCACGTTGTCTTCCACTCACTCTCTGTTGTAGGATGGGACTTCAAGCTCCATCTGAACGGCACACCACCGTCTCTACCCCCACCGCTGGATCAGATCTTATGATTTGATCCTAGCCCTTCGCCTGAGCCCCCTTCGAGGACTGTTGGATCGCAAGATCCAATGGTCAAATTGCCATCTCCTACCTCAGATGCATCCCCATCCAGGTGTTACGACGTGCAACCACCGCACCCCCTTCCAATTTTAGCTCCTTCCACCAGACGCTTCTCATCAATCCAACGCCTCCCCTTCTTCGGTCGTTTCCCCTCCATCCTTGCGCACCTACCATCATTGCACCTCCATTACTCCTCCACCATCAAAACCATCGCTAAAGACCCCCCCCCACCATGTAACCACCGAGCTCTACCTCCTATAAAACCCCTATCTCCGCCACCATTTGCTGGCGTCCACCAATCTAAGGCCAAAAACCTAGCCCTTCTCCTCATCCATGTGACAGACGGAGGCAGACGAGGGGCCAACATGGTTTCTTTGCCCGGTGTTGACCCATAGTCAAACCCGACCATGTCGCGGCTGCCCCAGCGCCGCCAAGCTCCTCGGATCAGCTGACCGTATCTGAGCGATGACCCGGGCTTCCTCGAAGCCCAGCACAAACCACATCATTCGCCGGCTACTCATCTTCAATCAGGTATCTTCCTTGTCCTCATTTTCTTCGAATTAATCCCGGCTACACATGCACCCATTCCCTCATCCGATCATACGACGAGCTCCACCAACCACCCATCATCCTCTCCGACCCCCACCCCCACTCACATCCTTCTCTTCTTTGGGACCACCCCTGCTCCGACCCATCTTCTTCCCTGCTCTATCGGAGAAGAAGCTTCTGGCCACCGCATCCTGTCGCACCACGGCCTCCACTCACCTCACAAACTCACCTCACTCACCCACGCACCACTACACAATGCTTCGGCTATCAACTGACTCTTGCAGGTTCGCAATGGTCGGAGCTCAAGCCCCCTCGTCGGTCTCGATCTCCAACTCCGACAACGCTTCATCGACTACTTGCTCCAGCTATCCTTGAGGTTTCATCTCCAAACAGCCATCTTCGCTGGGTGGTTGTGGTGCTCAGGCGAGCGTCTACGATCACGAAGGAGTATGGTGGATCCCTGGTGAGCTCGCTGGAGCTCCAAGTCTGTCGCCCTCCCCCGGTTGAGGATGACGTACATGTGTCGTTCGATGGTGCCTCGTGACTGCAACGGCCCAGAACACGCCATGTCGCCGTCTCCGGACCTGCAGGCTCGGGCACACCATGCCAATCTCTTAAGCACCATCGCCCGCCACATGTCTCCCAAGGTTGTGCCTCGACCGAACCTGGCCCCTCGCATGCCATGCACGTGAGGGTGTTGGGTTATTTGTACAGAGCGCCCTGGCCTTTCTAGAATTACAAAGAGGTCCAGGCATGCGTGCACCACGTACGCGCCTGGACATTTTGCAACAATGTCCAGCTGGGTTTCGTTATTTACATTCATGCCCATATGCGCATTGGGAAATTTACAGAGGGCCCCGTCGGTTTTTGTAAATTTCAAATAGGTCCTTCTAGGGACCTATTTGTAATTATTTATCATTTTATTCCTCGCATTTTTATTGATTTATGCCCATTCATTATTTCTTCCATAACTTGAGCATCATAGGTCCAAATTGCATGATTTCAGTGCCATTTTCTTCCTTATTTCATCATCTATCTAATGGCTTAGTTAATTTTCTCATCTGACACTAATTTAAATTTGATGTATTTTTAATGATATATAATGTCCTACGCTCTATATGGCTCTTCCATTGATAGTTTCTCACTCTTAATTTTTATGCTCAATTTGACTATGAAATTAAATTATAATGCTCGTTTATGTGATCTTTTTAGTTCATACTTGTATATTATCTTTTGCAATTTTTCCCTTGCATTCATCCATACATTATTTCCATGCATGCATAATCTTACATTTACGTTGAAAAATCGACTAAAAATTACATGCATCATATGAGTCTATTGTTCTTCATTTTGGTGTGCACATCTGCATGAAGACCTATAAATGAGAAGATATTCACACAACAAACAAAATATGATAAATAGATTAAAGAGACTCGTGTCCCTGTATTCGACCTTGATGGACTTTGCCAAGTATAAGTATTCCACAACATTCGAAGATTGTGGTTTTTGATCGATCGAAATCTTCCTCCTATGCTACGACAATTCCTATTTATAAAAGAGGCAGATTTCACATTCATCAAATGGTGTCGTTGCCGGGGACATGGCTCATCTGTGTTTATTTGTTGAATTTTGAAACATTTTCTTGTTCTGAATATTTCAAAATCTGCATGTCTTCTCATCATGCATTTTCGCATCATTTTTTATTGATTATTTTTCTTGCTATTTTTTCTAAACATTTGTCTTTTGTGGCAGGGCCCATGAAGATCGAGGGCGCTTGATCTCCATGGAGGCGTGGAGTTGGGAGCTCCTGCTGAGAATGTTGCAAAAGAAAAGAGGAAGAATTCAAGGAATTTTAATTGGCTCCTCATGCATTTTCATGTTGTAAAAAAATGTATCATGCGCATTTTTAGCAGTCCTCGTTCGAGGGCTCGTTTGTAAAAAAAGTAGATCACTCAATGATCTACACCCCCACACACACGCATGCATCCATGTATGTGCATCCATCCCCCCCTCCCTTTTCTCTGTATATTTTACACAATCACCCCCCCCCCCCATCTTAATCTGTAAAAATACACATACACTCACCCCCTTCTACATCTTCTTCATCTGTAAAAACTCACCCCTCTCCTCTCCATGCATACTCTGTATTAAAACCCTTCCTAACCCTAAACAGCATCGGGCCCTAGCCTAATTTCCAGATCCCTTACCTAGGCTACTTCCAGCCTAAGTATAGGGCGGACCTGACCCATCATTCCTCCCTCACTTTATCTTCTTATACTTAGGTCATTTTGACCTAAGTATAGGGGAACCCTCCTCCTCAGTTCCGCTATATCACCCTATATTTAACTTGAGCCATGGCTTCATATCATTTGTGATATGAGGACATATCAAAATTTAAGTATAGGGGGTATACTGTATATTATTGTATATATCCTTTAGCCATAACTCATGTTTTTAAATTTTTTGAAAATTCTTTTTGGGCTTGGTTTAAGTAAACATGTGAACTGATTTTTGTAAAAAAAATCATGTAAAAACTTTTTCTTAAATTTGAGGGATTAATTTTTTGTAAAAATTAAATTTTTGTAAAATTAACCTTTTTTCAAAAACCATATAAAAATTTGAAAGACTAAAATTTTTTTAAAAACTCTGACTACTAGGCTTAAAAATGAGTAGCTACTCTCAGTGAGGGAACTTTGATCTCCCTTAGCAGAGTGAGTGGTTTAGAGGACATTGTCTATGGCTCCATCCTCAAGTAACACGGGACCGTCTAACAATCCGTACTTACACTCATGCTGGCTGAGAATGGGTGAAACTATTCATATGAGCCTGGGCCAGTCATTATCTCTCAAAAGAATTAAAAAATGAATGAAAAATTAAAATCCATAAAAATTGCAAAAGAAGATAAAAATCACAAAAATTCACTAACCGAGGAGTTGATGTATTCCTGACACGTTCACATTCATTCAAGGCTTAAGGATTTTAAGGACACTTGATTTCTGTGATCTAAAGAGTCTGAGTTAGCCAGCCTTAGTTATTAGGGTTTTGAACTTAATATCCACACTCCCTAGTTTAAAAGATTTGAGCGCTATGTTGTACTCTTCATCTCTACCTTCTAAAAGAATATGATCAGCACATCACTTTCACAACTGCATGATTGATGAGATGAGTTGAGTTATCACTTTGAGGAACCGGGACTAGTGATTTGTGTCTAGACCCGATCTAATGATGCTCGAGGATGGGATAAAGTTAACGAAGGTTTTAAGAAACTTGAGTGACAGCAAATCCCAGGCCAGTATATGAATAAGTTCATATGATATCTCTTGATATTTACCTAAGTACTAGGGTGTGATGAAACATAAATAATCGTTAATCAGTGTACGCCAACTTTTGGTAAAAGCAGTGGAGCGAGCCAAAAAGAAAAGAAAAGAAAGAAATGTTCAAAGAAAAGCTCTATCCTCCAAAAGTCAAATTACAAATGAGCTTCCACCAATGACGAGCACACCCAACCATTTTCAAAGTGTCCACTTGGACCAAACGCTAATTAGGACCAAGGAGTCAGGCTAGCACCATAAAAGGGCTTTACATCGTATAGTGATACAAGTCTGAGTGTTGAAGGTATCTTAGATACTCAAAAGAGACACACACCCGTGTACTCCCAGAAAAACAAGTGCAGACGACTCTGAATTCTCTTGATGAACACATTAATCAACAAAATAAAAATACAAGTGTTGAGTAATAAGGCACTCGAGAGGCCCCTTGTAAAGGATATGGTTAGATCCTCAAGCGCATCACGGAAGCGTGAGCGTCGTATCGAATACGACGAGGAGCGACTAGTCGCACTAGTTGCTCGATGCAGCA